>OY744530.1:47114083-47176583 GCA_963556195.1 Sepiola atlantica | reverse complement strand
TAAAAGTGCAGCACAGGTTTAAGAATGATGCAAATGATTTATATCTATTGAGTCAATGATCAAGTGTATAGACCGACCGTAGGTTCGTTTGTTCTTGGTTATATCTGTCAGAGGTTGCAAGATCAAACTAACGCATACCACTACACCCCATTTAAAATATATTAAAGTAGCTCAAGTGTACTGCTATGCTTAATTAATTTACCTTACTTCAGTTTCGTACACAGGATTGGAAGTTAAGTACATGTATTAAATATTTTTAATCTATTTTTATTTAAAAACAAATCATTTTTGTTATAATGATCAACATCGCCTAGAAACACATGTTCTAGTGAGCAATTCGACCCCACGATGGCATAACATATTTGAACCGAAGCGAACGCTTTATCCACAGGGTAACTTGTCTAACGAAAATATTTTGTGTCTTAAACTTACTTTAATGAGTTTAGCATAAACACTTCCTAGCTCTCCGCATAGATGTATTAGCTCCATTGTGTTAAATAAATAAACTTGAATAAAAAAAAATATTATTAAAGTAGACATATATTCGAGAACATTTTTCACATATGTTTATATCCATTTTAATTTTAAAAACTCGGATATACCTTTTCCCGTCGAGGTAAACAGGACGTCAAATACGTGCGATGGTTTGAGGTTATAAGTTCTGGTTCGGTCGGATAAAAAGGAACACTAAAAATGTATGAACGTTTTTCTAAAGTTATTTTTACGTACTTTAATTTTAAATAATAATTTGTAAAAAGTTTAAAGAACTTCTGACATCGATAAGGACATCGGATCTAAAGTACTGATTATAAATCTGCGGTTAGTTTGGCTCTCAGATCAACTGTTCAACTATGATGCTTCGACACACATACACACATACGGACAACTTAGCTTTATATATAGATATTTGTGTTACAATATATACATCCACTATTGACAATTTTTACATAATATGATTTAGACTTTGTAACAATCGAGGAAAGCTGTATAGAATGGTGATTGAGCGCGGACTATGGCATCGCATACGCCGTTTTAAACCGATCAGTTACTATTACTTTTTGCAAGCACATATTAATATATACTTACCCTATATCTATAACAACAAATTGTGTTTAAATTGCTCTCCCATTTAGGAAGCCTGCTGCCTTGATAAGCTCATAGGACATATTTTCACTCAATATCTGGAATGAAAGTATTACAGCAAATCTTTTGCGAAAATCGCTGGGAAAATTATAGGGTTATTATTCCAGCTTCTGACGCAAATTGTAACTGTACACAGATTAGATACGTCCTAAGATTGTATACTTCTGCCACACCAGGAGTGGTGTCAGTCAGATCACTTTAAATCGGCTTGAGAGTACAAAACTGTAGTCAAAAGTGGGGTGTTCTTTTATCCTCCTTACATACCCTCTATTACAGAAGATACATTGCTAGTCTTTCTCTACAAAATCATTACTTTACTATGCTATCCACTCAGCCCTATGGTTCCTCTCTGCAAAACATTCATAGCAAGTATCTGTCTAACCACTACCACCACACATACATTTTCTTCCTCCCTTTGTTTACCTAAAACCAAGCAGAACTTCCATGAACAGAGCTACTTTAAAAGAAATTTCCGTCTGTAGAACACATTTCTATTGGAATGCTTAATGGCTCGCGACAACACAGTTGTCTTAAAGTCAAATGTCAACAAATATTTGTGTATCCGTTTTCTTAAGTAATCAAATCCTGCCCTTTCATCCACTGTTTTTAATCCTCACACAGTATTCTTCTACATCCAATTGACAATCTCATTAATCATTATCCTCGAGTTGGCTTTGCACCTTAATAACTGGTGTCTCATTAATATATATATATATGTAAACTGTGATTTTAACATTTCGTCTTTATTAGAAGACTTTCTCAGGATGATGAAAACAACGTATAAAAATGATACAGAATATTAATTTTGATTTGTCAGAAAGTGTCAAGACTTTGGCATGGTTGTTTACGTGAACAAGCAGAGAATGGAAATTAGGATTTGGATTATAGCGTCATCAGCAGTGGCTATAATCAAAATTAATATTCTGTATGCATTTGCTACATTTTATCTTCATCTTAAGGAAGTCTTTCAATGAAGACGAAACGTTTATGAATACATAAATCAAATAGGTTTTGGCCTTCTTTTTCGATTTTACATATATATATATAAACAGATTTATCAGATACGATGAGTGGTTTTAAAATGTAATGTCTTTGGGCGTCAAATGAGACAAGAAGTTCTGATTTTGCTTAAAACAGTCTAAGTAAATGAATTACTTTACTTAGATACATGTGGTCTATTTTTGCTTTCGTTTCTCTTATAGTTGGTGTTGAACGAGAAGAATGTTTTCTTAGAGTATAGCGTATAGAGTATAGAGTTCACCACTAGAACGGATTTCTGTACATGGGTTCTAACAATTGCAGCATGTGCTCATATTTTTACAGATGAATGTAAGGATAGCTTCAACTTTAAGAATGAATATTCTTATATTACATGATGGAAGTTATATATATATATATATATATAATTGTTATTCCCTTTAAACGAGGCATACTGTGATTGATCTATGAAAGCTTTTGTTATCAGGGTCAAGATTTTTAGAGAGCATCCTCAGTGTTGAGTTGTGCAACAAGATATTCGTTCACATTACATTAAACTTTTTTTCATGTTGGTACAGCCGGGGAAACATTGAACAGATAGTTAATTCCAAAAGAAAACGGCTCAAGGAAAGAAGCTATTAAAATAGGAAGTGTTCCCGCATATGGGGACCACTACTAGTAACAAAACAAGAAAGCATTATTATTGACCCTCTACTGAGGGAATTCGAAGGACAACACTCATAATAAAATACAGTCACAAAGAGTATATCAATTGATAAAAGTGACAAGTGTCTCTTTGTTTGAAATCTCAATTAAGAAAGTAATGTGACTATGTTACAACGATTAAATGCAACAAACAAATTATGTAAAAAACAACAAAAGGCTATTTATTATTTCAAATCAGTAATACGTGTTTATTTCTGAACATTTATTCTTTTCTAAAAAAGCTTAATAATAAAATCATGTTTAAATAAATAACTGCCCATTTGATATAGTTTTAATTTTATCATGTGAGTTTTGTTTGGTATAATAAATAGTTTTACGTATATAAAAATGTAAGTTAAAACAATATTTATTAACAAATTCTATGTATTCGTTTAGTTAGATTTAATATAACAATATTCATTGATACACATTTTAAAAATGTGATATTTTATTGCTAGTTTATTTTTATTCTTTGGGATGCTGTCAATGAATAACTATTTTTAAAGATTCGTTAACTTAACGTAAATACTATAACACTGATAGAAGCATTGCCTAGGTTTGGATGATATGTACTTTTTACTTTTAATTCACTTTTTAACAAGACATATTGCAACTTGAATGTAAGGGTATACAATCATAGGAGCCAGATTTATATGCGGGAAACCTGTGGAGAATTGGACAGAATAGTATTTGTTCAGGTTACACTTAGATTTATATATGGTTGTACGATCGGCGAAACAGGAAGCAGAGAGAACATTCCAAAGTCGAGAGATCCGAGAAAAAAGTTATTAGAGTAGAACATTTTCCGACATCTAGGGACATCTTCAGTGAAAGGGTGTGATTTTGCTGCTAGTTGGATAGGTCAGAAGTATTTTTGTTTAGGACGTACAAGTGCACAAAGTTCATCGTAGAACATTCGGTGAAAGTACTTGTAAAACAAATAGGAATGCGACACTTCAGTAATGTGATAGAAAATACAGCTTGAACGACAGTAAGAACCTAAAGGTTTAGATTTCTGTGAACAGTATCCATGAGGGAGAGGCTAGCGATTGGTGCGACAACCTTATGAGGCAAAAATACTCCGTCCATTGGTGAATAATGGCTTTATAGAGATATAGGATGCTTCCATGTGTAAGAGGTTTCCTATATCATGATATTTATTTTCGTAATGTTACGTCTCTAAGTTGTTAGTTCCAGTCTTTATTTATCCATTGGTGTTTCGTGAAGTTAAAAATGTTGTCTTGTATTTTAAAATATCCTCTTCTTTCTTTTCTTCTTTCTCTTCGATCCCCTTTTTGACTTACTAAAATGTATCGCCAGTCATTACCAAAGATATCTCGCTGATACAATCAGTGTCTTTCCTCTACGTTGAGTGACAGCAAGACTTCCCTGATTTATCTGAAACTTTCCTTTTCCATTAGTGTTCTATCCCCAGTCGTTTATGAACTATTCATTGGTGATAACCCTCATTGTTCTTCTCTATACTTCACTGAAATTCGTATAGTGATAGGTGTCCGCAATTTCTTATTACTCTCCATATTCTTGTAATAACGGTTTTTGTACAACTATTAGTTCCCGACCTTTCGATCGTCTCAGACACTACAGTGCCATTGTCTGTTGTACTACTTAATATTAGTGCAACTAAATAATTTTCGCTAATTGTTGCACTAAGGGACGAGATAATATACATTCCCCATATATCAATCAAAGCAGTCTCAGTTCCTTTGGGATCTTTTCTGATAATTGATTATTGTATTAGTGTTCTCGTACCAATAATCTCTCGCTGATTATTATTATTATTGTTATTTAATAGAAAAGAATAATTGTTTTTGGCTGATGACGAAAAAGATAGACTTATTTGATTCTCGCCATACAACATTATTCTAATGCTTGATCGAAGCAGCCACCTACATTTTATTATTATTGATAGTTTCACTATTGATTTGTGGGCCATGATTAACTACATGTAGTCTCAGTGGAAATTTCAATTTGACATCCCCAAGGTTCCAAAGTATTGGAACTCGCCCAAGCAAGCTGCCCCACCATTGGAAACGTCAAACTCATGAATCATAAAAATACATATTTCTCTATCTTAAACACGACAACGCTCTCGTTCTCTCATTCTCGTTCTCTCTTGTGGGCGCACACATCATATTCACACCCATCAACGCATCATTTGAATTGATGACCAAACTCACGTCTTTGTGTTGCTTCAGTTGCCTTATAGATACTGACATATATTACGAGATCAGCAAATCGAGTACACATCTCATCGAATTTAAAATATTACAGAGAGATAGGCAATATTTGGTATACCGGCACTTCTGTCGTTTACGGAACATGCTATTTTTTAGATTCAATTCTAACGGTATATTTTGTTTATTAAAGTGTTAGGTGAAAGTAGAGAATAGTTAACAAACTTTTTTTCCCAAGTTACGAATGGGTGCCTAAATAATAATGCTATTATTTCAGCACAGTACGTAAACTGTAGAAGTACCAGAATAATTACTTTGCTATGACGTTTATTTAATTGAGAACTTTAAAAATAAATTATGACATATCTTAATTTGATGGAATGCAATAAAAGTTGTTCCTGAAAGCTAACACGTAGGCATTTTTGAACACTTCGATCTATCAACCAATTGAACTTTTTTTGCTAACCATAATTATTATTATTATTATTATTATTATTATTATTATTATTATTATTATTATTATTATTATTATTATTATTATTATTATTATTATTATTATTATTATTATTATTATTTATTAACGTACTATATGTTTTGTCTTATCTAGCGGATCAGATTCTGAACAGCAATAGTGTAGACGATTTTTATATAGAATTAGATACATTAGGAAATAATGTTTAAAGGAATTACAAGACTATTGTTGGGAACTATCGTATAAACTGTTGAAAAGAATTTGATCATTATATTTATATTGTATCAATAAGTTAACTGTTATTTGCATGTTTTTTAAATTTTTATTAAGAGTTGAATTGAGAAAACAAGCTAGTTGCAAGACTCATAAAAGATATAAAAAACATAAATAAATGAATAAATAATAATAATAATAATAATAATAATAATAATAATAATAATAATAATAATAATAATAATAATAATAATAATAATAGATTATGCCGTTTCAGCAGTCAACAGGTTTAAGCTCAAAGAGACGGAAACACGAAAAAAATACACGGAGCTTACCAGAGAACCGAAAGGAATATAGAACATGATAAAAGTCAATATAATACCAATAATTGTAGGAGTTGTAGGAACAGTCCCGGAAAACCCGGAAAAAAGACTAAGAGAAATTGGAATCAAAAGGAAGACTGATACTATACAACGGACGGCAATGATATAAAAAGCTGACATCTTAAGGGAAATTTTCGAATGTGGAAACCCACCACCATAAACTACTAACACTTACAAGCAACATGTAAACTGCAACAGAAGTAAAACAAAAAGACGGAAGGAACAGCACATAGAACCAATGGAACTGAATATGAAATAAATCTTATAAACCGTGTCCTATCCTAAAAACCATCAGTCAGAATAGCTGTTAAAGGTCAAATAGAATGAAACAACGAGGAAGGGAAATATTAACCACACATCGACTGGCAGAGTCCGTAGAATACTTGGACATTGAGGAGGCTTATTGTCAGAAAAATCTCAGTAAAGACCAATGGCCGTTACCAGCGATAAATCAAATGTAAGCGTCTCTTGCGATAATGCAAAGTCATTTGCAAAGCTTTTCAAAATAGGTTGACAGTAATGCAAATCTTGGGAGATTTGTTGTCACCCAGACTCCATGAAACACAACAAATTATTATCAGTGAGTTATTTCTGATAATGATCTGTGTGAAGTCTCCTACTAGGTGCAAATAATAATAATAATAATAATAATAATAATAATAATATAGTGAAAAGAAAACAGCTAAAAACACTAATGAACAAATTTAGCATCTTTAGCCAGAACAGAAATAGAATTCTGAATGAAAAAAATGTACATCATTCAAGAGGAAGAAGAGGAACTTCAAAACAAGGGGAGGTATAGAACTATCAAATTGAGACTTTTGTGACAACAATTACTCAATATAGTAACCATAAATACCTGGGGATTCTGACAGTTAACGCCATCAAATATACCGAGATAAAAACGATGATTACATGATAATACATTTTGCACATGTAGAAAAATGAGGCATTACTCAAAGTTCTTCTCAACTAAATATATTAAGATTGCGTATAGTATTGCACATTTTATTAACGAATCCATGTGTGGCAACTTTGTGGAGAATATGTATTGCAATTCCTCTGAGTCGGAATTGTGTAGACCACTACCAATGATAAATATAATACATGCGAAATCAATGTCGGGATTAGCACAACATAAGTCTCCTAGACAAGTTGCCTTCTCTAGGTAGGCTACCATATTCAAACCACTGCTTAATCCTAACCCTAAACTCAACCCTAACCCTAACTCTAACTTTCTCTAGGTAGGCTACCATATTAAACTCACTGCTTAATCCTAACCCTAAACTCAACCCTAACCCTTCCTTTCTCTAGGTAGGCTACCATATTAAACTCACTGCTTAATCGTAACCCTAAACTCAACCATAACCCTAACCCTAACTTTCTCTAGGTAGACTACCATATTTAACCCACTGCTTAATCCTAATCGTAAACTCAACTCTAACCCTAACACTAACTTTCTCTAGGTAGGCTACCATATTCAACCCACTGTTTAATCCTAACCCTAAACTCAACCCTAACCCTAACCCTAACCCTAACTTTCTCTAGGTAGGCTACCATATTCAACTCACTGCTTAATCCTAACCCTAAACTCAACCCTAACCATAACCCTAACTTTCTCTAGGTAGGCTACCATATTCAACTCACTGCTTAATGCGTACCCTTCCCTTAGGTATTAATCACACTGAGGCAATACTTCTGAGAGAGATAGAACACGATGCGCCGAACCCACATTTCGTTCGGGTAATCATTACACTATGTTATATTAATTATGTTTACCTTGAAACAAGTAAATTTCATACAAATTACTTACGTTTCGAAGATAGATCTTTCTTGAAACATGTTCACGTATATTCAGATTAAAATTGAAATAAGATAGAAAGAATCTTCTATTTTTAGTTATTATTTCAAACATTTATTAAATATTTTCGTGAATAAAAACCCTTCATTTTTCTTTCCTTGACAATATTTATACACTTTCCTTTATTAATAATTAGTAAAATACCTTAAAATAAATACGCAATGGATCGTACATACTTGCCACTTGTGCGGTGTTATTGTACGTGAGATGTTAATTTCTATCGATATATAGTTTCTACCGCTCCTTAGCTTATGCAAAGAATATATTTGTGAAATGTCGTTGAAAAAATACGCGACTTAAGATTTGCACGAGAGAGAAAGTAACAACAATGAATGTATTTACATATGGCTTTATTGTCAACCATAATTCGCTTTGAACTAATGCTGAATAGCATTTTGTTTACCTTTTGGTTATTAACAAAAGAAAGGTCACTTATTAAAAAAAAAATGCAATGTCTTCATGGTATTAGATCATGTAAAGAATGTATTTAGTTTAAAAAAAAAAACTTGCGTCCCAATAATGTTTACTCTATCTATTCTTTTTCTTTCAGCCCCTCACATATTTCTATTTGTGTTAGAACAGGCAAACTTCCTAAACATCATAACATTTTAATAGTATATAAATAGCTAAGAAAATAGAAATAAAATTACACAAAATATGTATAAAAAGAAACTGATATTCGGATTTAATATCATGCGTTAATCGACATGTATTTAAATAACGGGCGCATTAACAGAAAAATGCGTCAATTATCATGTAAAGCTTAAAGGATAGGAAATTATGTCGACAGCACTCTGGGGATATTAAGAAAGACTTGCCAAACTAGCAATTACAAAGTATTATTCTTGTAAAATAACATAACATTTTTAGAATTAAAAAAAAATGGTTAAAATATTAATAATAATACTAAAACTAATAATTGTACTAGTACGCTCCAAAATGATTGCACTAACTAACGGAGTACCGGATGAGTATAATAATGCAGGGAAATATAAACTCTATTACGACAACTATTAAAAATGATACTAATAATGATATAGTAAATACTAAATACTTACACCCTTCAAAGATATATGTCAGAGGTACATTAAATTTAGTATGAACACCCTTGAAATTTCAAGTATGTCATAGGGTGGTCATCATTCAAAAAACTCCTCCATCACTACTACGGCTACTACTACTACTACTACTACTACTACTAATAATAATAATACTAATACTAATAATATTAATGTTAATTGTTTATATAAACACTTATATGTCCCAACATTTTGCACCAAATTTGTCATCAAAAATTATTGGGATATCAAGTGTACAAACATAAATGGATATAATAAAAATATGCTAAAGGCTTTCATGTTAATACGTATGTTATCACATTTCACGCACATTTAAATAATGAGATTGTCCGATCAAAAAATATTGCTTACTCGGATAATAAAAAAAATCGACATTATTAATAAAAAAAATGAAGTGTTATTAAATTAAGTACATTATTTTTACTCAACTTAAACAGTACACTTTAAAAAAAAAAAAAGACGTATACGTTTTATTTATGTAAACAATATACAGCTGGCAATTGAAATTATTTTTAAGTA
This sequence comes from Sepiola atlantica, assembly GCA_963556195.1. Lineage (NCBI taxonomy): Eukaryota > Metazoa > Mollusca > Cephalopoda > Sepiida > Sepiolidae > Sepiola > Sepiola atlantica. Next base: position 47,167,035 of record OY744530.1, on the reverse strand, counting down.
GGTCGAAGAGACCGTCCGATAAAAGAATGGTATTATCTGAGAAGGCGGTGATCGAGAAATTTGCGAATACATTCGTTGTCTAAGACGTAAGTGGGTTAAATTAAAAGAATAGTACTGCCCGAAAATCATATCCAGCTGTTTACCAGGAATTTGACGTAGGATGACGTAAATAAAAGTTATTTAACATATGTATTGTTGATACCAAAGAGAACACAGCCGGACAGCGCGACCGACTGGTAGGAAATAGTAAAAAAAAACTACCCAAGTTCGAGACCCGTTTGCCGATTTTTAAATGAATTTAACTAATAAATAAATAGAAAGAAATAGCCAAAAGATAACTTACGAAAAGTGTATTCAATTATTTCCTTTAAATCTGTCACTTAGGCTTATCCGGACAAACAGTAACACCTGAACCAATAATGTTAGACCGAAGGAAGTCTACAAACTTGTAACTACAACGAACGAGGCAGTGTCGGTTTTTGTGATCCGCGATAACCAGATATTGGCTGGCGATGACAGGCCAATTCATGATTCGGGTCCAAAATAAAACAAATATTATCAAATGATACTAATTTTATTTTATATATACTATATATTCAGCACATGATCAATAGCACTTACTTACCAATATTTATTAACGTTGAATACACGACAAATATTTCGTAACAACTTGGATGCCATTTTTACAACGTTTCGGTCTCTACTTCTTCAGCTGCGTTTTGGGGAATCTTTTATGTGGAATTCGGGAATCTGAATAGAATTTCGCACTTAACGCTTTATTTAATCCACGAGGGTAGCTTGTTCTTTTTCCGTCAGCCATGACCTGGCGAAAGTTTGAAGTAAGTCTCAATTGTATTTTTAGGTTCGCCAGTACTGAGCATTTAGCCCTCAATTACCGAGTTCGACAAAACATGCCCGCAGACGGATATTACATCGACCGAAAAGTTGGGAGGATTACATTTTAGATGGAACAGTAGTCCGAATAATCCAAATAATCTAAATTATCAATCTTCATTTAAAAGAAAATCCGAAACATATTCCTTACAATTAAACATTTGCTGTAATCAGTTCTCTTTCATATGAAGTATATCATACAAATGGATAATCAAATAATGGAAAGGCATTACATTTCCTATATTTGCACATAATAACATTTCGTCAACTAAAATAATTCTTAACGGTTGACGACTTTAATTACGCAATTCTGTCAAAGGTTATGATGTAATCAAAAAGACATGAACATGCTATAATTGACTAAACTAACCATATAATAAACTATCAATGGCACTAAAAGGTCATTAGAAGACGCGTAATGAATTAAATGGCCGAATCTTACCTTTCAGACTCTGTTCATACCTTATCGCTTGAGAATCTACATTTAAGCGATAACATGTACATTAAAACGCCATTTCGCGTCTGTTAAGCTTTTAATGGATTCTCTTGTAACATTTACATCATGGTAATCACTATATAATCGTTAAATCTTTTCACTTGGACCCACGTTACAGGCTTAGTGTTTTTGTACACACTTTTAAAATGTTTGTTAAAAGCGTATATGTCAATCTTTTTAACACTTCGTCATTTTTTGTCTGAAAAAAAAAAAAACTATGAAAAAAACCCGAGGTCAATACAATATGATAACATTATTTGGAATCTTAACATATTATATCTTTATTGTAAGGTTCAAAATGATGAAGACACGGCTTGCACCCTAACCCAGACTGAACCGCAAGCAGAACTCAATTAAAAACAAAAAAAACACCTAAAACGTTTAATGATATCCTTTTAAAGTTTGGTCAATATATTGAGAGGATAACGCTTAAACTTTACGAAAAGTGACATTTTCCGACTGGTAACAATCGCGAATAGCAAAACCTATTTTTCACCCGGAACTTTAATAGACACACATCATAAAAATACTTACTAACTGACTTATGTATTAAGAGCATCAAGTTAAACTAAAAAATAATCCCAAATGGTAAATCATGCAATTTACTTATTGAAATTGCAAAAAAAAATCATTCAAATAACTCGATTTGTTGCCAAAAATGTTTTCATATCACTGATCGTAAAAAAGAATTATTTCCATACCCCGACACGTTCATTTCGCTGTCTTGGATGTTTAAAATATGGTCATCATCGCCTAGATCGACGTTTGTGTCCGTTATCACTGGGACAGTGTTTGAATCAACCATGCGTTCTTTTACTGAGCCGTTCATCCTCACGTTACTTTTACATTTTTGCTCTTCCAATTCTCCTTCTCTCTCTCTCTCTCTCTCTCTCTCTCTCTCTATATATATATATATATATATATATATATATATATATATATATATATATATGTATATATATAATATATATATATCTTGCCTCTCCTTGTATATCCGCGTCTCTTACTGTCCGTATCAACCTGTATTTTCTGTTAAACAAGACATGCACTGTATTACTATCCTCCGTCAAGAGGCTAAACAAGACACAATGTCAATTTCATATTTAGACACAATCCTATTTCTTGAAAAGAACATTCTGCTATAATAACAGCGACACGCCTTCAGGAATGCGGCCCCTCAGTCGAACAGCCAATAAACCGATCCTAATTCTAAAATTATTATGTAATGCCTAGAATAGTTTGCACATTGAGGTCGAACAGATTCTATGATGTGATCTTTTCTAAAAGTGGTGTCTGCATACGTTTTTGGATCTTTATGTTTCACTTTCATTTAAAATATGTTTGGGGTAAAGGGAAGACCATCTTCGAAAAATCTACCGTTATCTGACATCTACGTTAAAGCCGGTCCATATAAAAACGAGGCAATATTCAGAAACTGGTTTTCGTACTATGATAGCTTCACTAGAATTAACTATTTCTAGAATGAGGCATTGTTTAACATATTGTATCTTTATTGTAACGTTCAAAAATGATGACGACACGGCTTGCACCCTGACCCAGACTGAACCGCAAGCAGAACTCAAAGAATGGCTGGATATTCTCGATATTAGCTGGATATTCTCAATATTAGAAATCGACTTTGTGTTTAACTCTTCCTTCGTGGTGAGTTAAGTGAACAGGTGGGGATTTTCACAGCCAATATATCTTCATGTTTCTCTTTGTCACCCCTGTAATCTCCTTCATCTGTTTTTGTATGCGTTTCACTGTCAATCTACTGTGATTTTATCGTTACAGTGAGTATGACACTATACAGTTTTTTACTATTGTGTCACACAAGGATAAGAGTAAATGAGACAGAAAATCATTTCCAGCCGAAAGATCAGGAACACTATGGAAGTACTAATATTGATCAATGGTATAAACTGGTTATAACTTAATAGGTAGATTTTGATAAGGATTGGTTGACATTAGATCTTAAGCTGCCCAGGTTTTAATTAGCAGAAAGATTTGTCCATGAACATGGTGTTTGACGCTAGGCGCATGGAGGGAGGAGAAGACACTTTTTTTACAACAGCTTTATATAATTTTAGTCAATTATTAGAAAAGGCCATGCAAGAGAAGACTTTATATTGAGACACAGAGAGAAATAGAGAGAGAGAGCTAGAGAGGGAGTGATGGAGAGAGTGAGAGAGAGAGGGTGAGAGAGAAAGTGAGAGAAATAGTGTGTGTGTGAGAGAGATAGGGAGAGAGAGAGAGATTGAGTTTTAAAGCTAATTATGTCGGACTAGTCGAAGCTGGGGAGTTTACGGTATAGCCGGCTGAATGATGATGAAGTAGAAATATTTGCGATTTGTTGGTAAACTACGTCTGTTGACTGTGTTATTGTTTTTGTAGTTTCTCACACGACAGAAGAAAAATAATAATTACTGTTAGTTGTAAAACTACTCCCTCTTGTTCTTGGCCTTTTGGCTAAGATCAAAATGTTGTATTTGTTCCGATGGATACTGCACCCCATAGACTGGTATTATCTTGGCCTTCGGGGCTTGATTTACGCCGGTCTATGGGTCTGTCCTGTGCAGTTCTAGGAGGTCCACCCTCCCAGGCTTCACCTCCCCTCTTTGGGGAGGAGTAAGTTTATTGCTTACTGCCTGAGGCGCCCCTACCGGGGAATGCCGACGGGGCTTCGCAGGCAATTTTTAAACCCCACTTTCCCGACCCGACCTTGGGTCACATCTTACTTGTGGGAGTAAGATAAAAACTGGCCTTTTGCTTAACTCCTGGAGAGGAATAAATCAATACTCCTTTCTGTTTATTTATTTTTTATTGAACATAATTTCCGTTGACAATTCATCGACGCTTTAGTTGATTTTGCTGTGTGTATATTGGCAAACGTGCATGTACTTATAAACTTACAGTAGTCATGTATGGGTTATTTTTAGCTGTTTGTGTTTACCTGTCTTTTAATATCATTCAATCCGTATCGAATTATCTTTTCTTTTTATTTCTTCATATTGATTTCGATTTGGTATTTTCGAGACTATCTATTGTTTATAGCCGATCTAAAACCCGACTTTTTATTCCTCATTATCTGTTGACTTACGCCATAATCATTCCGGATACTGTCAACTTACATAATATCTTGAGGATGTTATTTTGTTTTCCAAATCATAAAAACTATTTGATTAAATAACAATTTTAACAATACTTTGTATTTTTATTATTTTCATTGCTTCGGGTGTTCGTCAATAAGTTATGTTACCTGTCTATTGTGCTACAACAGTACAATAACTTAATCTCTTTTTTCTCATTTAAATACATAAAATGATGTGAACTCAACGAATTTTGAGGAAGATTAAATTAAAAATACATATCTTTAATGACTTCTTCTTCACAACTCCGTGCTTCGTCTTTACCGTTCTTTTCGTAATTAGTGAAGCCATATATGAATCACGATTCTGAATATTATCGCTTTACATCTATTACCACCATTGTCATTGTCATTGTCATTGTCATTGAATTAGTTATTTTATTATAGCAACACATTGTATTAAAAGTGACTAGATACTTACGGTCCAACCGTTGAAAACGAAACACCAATAAAAAGTAAACAACAATGTATTAATGAGGTAACACGTAAACAACTATATGAGAGTTTTCTTTGATAGATTCAAGCTAGGTGCTCTGAAGGAAAATGTATGCTGTTTAAAAATTCGAAACACCTTATAGTGCAAAGATAACATAACTAGAAACCGATATATATCTATGCATACACTTTTTTACGATTAAACCATTCGATTTTAAACTACAGCTGATACTATTACTAAGATCGCGTACACACATCGACCAGAAATATTTGAGTAAATATCGAAAAAATAGGCAAGAATTATTTTCCTCAGTTCATCAATGTCGGTGATGAGTTCATTTTACAAATATTTCGCTACGAGGTTTCTATACAGCATACTCACGTTGACATAACTCGAGAGTTACAATGCGGACAAAGATACATCCATGGTCGACGTTCTACGCTCTTAAATACTACTACTACTACTACTACTACTAATAATAATAATAATAATAATGATAATAATAATAATACACTGATGATGACCTGTGTGAAAACTCCTAGATGTTACAAATAATAATAATAATAAAATACCTCAAAACAGAACAAATAAAAAAGTAGAGAAACCAAAGTATAGGAAATGCATGGGTCTTGTAACTAACACTTACAAATACACTTTTTTAAAGATTTGGCAAGGCAGGCACTGATGAGGTTTTTCTCTCTCTTTTGTTTAAAAAAAATTTTTTTGTTTATGCATTCATAGTAATTGTTGCACTATTTAGTTTTGCCCATTTTCCTATCTTTTTATAAAAAATATTTTGTTGTATTTCTGGTGTGGTTAAAAATGAAAACAGACGCTAAAGTATAAAAATATAATGAAATAAGTGATAGTGGTAGAGGAAACACAATACTCGACGGTCGGTCGACTTTCGTTATCATAATTTGGGTTTGTTAACGTATCGTTTTTGGACGCCCACACATTTACTTGTAAACGTGCATTCTTATATTTAATATTCGTTGTAAATGTAGCCTTATAGCGTTTCTTTAACAACGTGTGTATTCCTGTCCGTAGATAGCATTTGCAGCTAACTCACAGATGTTTTGTTTTCCGAAGAGGTGTGTCTCCGTGTAAACAACTGTGTCAATAGGCAGTGTTTTATATCTTCCGGCCAAGTAAGTGTCTGTGTAAATTAGCTTTTACTCTTGCTAGGAAATATTTCCGGGGCATCAGACACAATATTAAACAATTTGTTAATATTCATAAGTATTTATTTATTACAGAATATCATATATGTATATATATATATATATAAATATTTATACATATATATGTATACACACACACCCACACACACATATATATATATATATATATATATATGTGTGTGTGTGTGTGTGTGTATGTGCGTGCATGTATTCATGTACATATTCATATACAGATTTAAATATTTTTCGAATTACAAACTGTCGGAATCTAGTAGCTTTCACTCCTCTCTCTTGGGTTCAGTAATTATGCACTGTGATGTGGACGCGTAAAAAAATTATCGTAGGGTTTGAAAATGAGTCGATGTTAGGTTTTACTATGTTTTTACATGAAATCAAATATTACAAACATTTCTGGTTACTTGTAACATTCCTTTTAAAATAATTCAACGTTCTGAAAAAATGTGCTCTCATAACTTCTAATCTTATTCATCCATCATTCAACTATTTAAAAAAACAAGTCATTGTGGGGAGAAACAGTATTATATATATATATATATATATATATATATATATATATATACTCTCGACTGGCAATAAAGTAGAAACTTAAAAATTCTACTTTCAACTGAATTAGTTATTCCTCTGGTAGTTTTCTAATTAAAGTAATTTAATTTCGTTTCCCCGTAATGAGTGAGACTGCGTGTCACGGTGGTTATCCCCGTGTAACCAGGAAACATTTCCCCTCTCACTGTTCCTTTCTTCCAATGAAACTGTATTTCATGGCTCGGATGAATAACTCTATTTTACAGGAGAGATTAATGGTCTAAATGCGTTTCTCTCCCTTAAGGATTTATTCAGAATATATAAATCTATAAATAAATATAACATGACATTGTTTTCAAATACATGATTAAAACATATGTCCCCGGGTTTCTCGACGCTATTGCAGAAACTGCACACTGATAGTTTTGTCATTTATCTTGTAAACTAGTCTAAATTTGTACACTCTATGACAGATCAAATTCCGTTTATTTTTATCTCAGCCCTGCAGCAAAAAATGTCCATTCATATTAATCTTTCCATATTCACGTTAATGCATAGAAACAAATACTAAGAAATGTAGATATACTCACACATATCCAAGAATATACATATATATATATATATATATATATATATATATATATATATATATATATATATATATATATATGCGGACTAATATATGTACATATAGAAACTTATGAATATATATATATATATATATATATATATGTATAAATATTTATTTATGTATATATACAGGCACCTGCATGTCAAACATACTATATTTATATTTAGTTATACCGACGTAATATGCAAATGTTAAACAATCCCCCCAATATACATATATATATATATATATATATATATATATATATATATATATATATATATATATATATATATATATGTATAATGCATATATATATATGTATATATATATATGTGCATATATATATATGTATATATATATTTATATATATATATATGTGTATATATATATATATATATTTGTTTGTTACTTCTGTTTAATGGGAAGAAATCAAATAGAATATATGAGCGTAATATTTTTAATGAATTTTACAGAAATTTATTCCTCATGGTACTAAGCGTTTCACGAATTAATCTAAATTTCTAACCTAGGTTTAATTTCGTTTCGGTAAAGGCACTCAATACATTTACGGACTCTGTCTATATGAACAGTTAATGACAATAAGATTATGAACAATGTCTTTAGAGTTAAAACTCACGCAAATACTCAATAGCAACTAAAGACTTGTGTATTTTAACATTGATAATTTATATAGTTTACAATAGTAAACGATATAGTTATTTAAAGGAATAGAAGTGCATTTCAATATGACACTATTTACTTGCCAGCATACAAAGACAAAGTTGTTATGTTTTCTTCATCAACACTCACAGCTTGCAAGATGATGTCATAATTGACATGGCGGGGCCATGGTTTTTAACTCTCTACGGATTCTACCAGATTTTTTTTCATTCGCATTCATTCATTAATTGAATAAAATGTACACAGTGTGTAAATGATTTCCATTTTGACCTAAGGAAATCTTTTAAACTTAATTTTAAAAAAAGAAGGCAGAGAAGATTCAATGAAAAAACAAATACGCAAATATCTAGTTTTTGGATTATTCACACTAGTATCCTTATTTTAGTGGTTATTATCATACAAATTATCAATACTCATTTAAATAATTCCGGAACGAAATACGTGTATGTTGACGATTTTGTTTAATAACACATGTTTTAATCAGAAAATATATGTATATTTATATATACACACATATATATATATATATATATATATACATATCGATGTATATATATATACATATATATATATATTTATATATATATTTGTATATATATATATGTGTGTTAATGTGTATATGACTGCTACAATAATATTCTGTAAGTTTAATGAGAACATATTGCAAAGTTCACTTTAATCAACCAACTATAATTAATATTGCATTGTAATATTTTCATACATTTACAGATATATACATATATATTTATATATATATATATTTATATATATATATATATATATATATATATATATATATATATGTAGAAAATAAGAACGAGATAAACAGAAAATTGTTCTCATAAACATCTACGCCATATTTTATTGTTTAAAATCTTTCTAAAGATGGCTGATGTGAAGGGACGCATAGTAGTTAAAAGTTTTAATACGTAGTGCGTTTATAACGTGGACAAACTATGTTTTTATTTAGCAAATACATAGACGTTAAAATCAGAAATATGAAGTCGAATGCCTGTTATTTTGTTTTAATATACATGGTAGCTAGGAGTTGAAACGTACACAGATTTTTCTTGCATGTGGTGTAAATGAGCTAGTCTATATCTATGTTTAGGTTTCGTTCGTTTGGTATAATTTTGATGATTCAAGGAGATGAATTGCGGAAGTCATTACCTTGTTCAATTGTGTTAAAGTTTATGCTCGGCGAGATTTACATAGACTGCATTTATTGTCTTGATTGTTTAAAGTTAAATCAATGGTCATGTTGTAATGTCTGAGATAAGAGTTGCATTTAAGGAATTGTTGATGTTCATGCATCTTTGATTTTATTTTCTATATGCCCGCGTTGAGTTTCACTAATATCTATTGCTTGCAAGTATCGAATGTGACAGTATATATCCGTGCTTTATATGTGGGTGTTTTACGAAAGTATTTTCCTTTCTTTAGTGTTTGTCTTATGGTTTGTGATGTAGTTTGTTCAAATAACTAGTTTGTTTAGATTGTCATTAGTTATTGTAGTTCTAATGAGGGTACGTACAAGAAGATGTCATTTTATAAAAGTAGGGTTAGGTATAAATGCTATTTTATTGCTTCTGGTTAAAATGTGTATATATTTTTTTGGTATTTAATAGAGAAAATATTAGGGAATTATAATATTTTACCTTTACATTTATTTGAACTCTTCTTGTTTATATTGAGGGCTACACATACTTAGTACACGAGGGAAAAGCTCTGTTTTAATTTTGTTATCATGTTGTAAGTAAGGATTAGGTAATCATTTCAGTGTGAATTTTGAAGGTTAGATTGGTGTTAGATTTCTTCATAAATATGTCCAGAAATTGCATGAAGTATTTTTCTCTGTTTCATAAGAAATCCTAAATCGCCCATGTTTAATTTGTTTTTGAAGATTCATATTTGATGTGTTAAGGAAGGAATACTAAGATGTCAATATATCTGGAAAAAAAACTGAGCATTTGTACAGCTATTTGAATCTGTATGGGTCAGATTCTAAGAATTCAAAGAATAAGTAGTTTAGTAATTCTTTGAATATGTTATCCATAGAGAATCCGAAATTATGTCTATAGAAATTGTTGTTACATTAAAAATATATGATGTAAGTGGTTGATTTAAATATTTCTATGAAGGTGATGAGATAAAAACGAAAGTTATTGATGATTTTTTTTTAAATGTAGAAACTTCAAAAAAATCTTTATCAAAATATTAGAGTATACGTATATTATGTCTAAGCTGTGTAGGGCTTGATTTTGAACAATAATGTGTTTTATTTTGTTTGATAAGTCGCCGGAGATTTTTATGTGGGGCCTGCTGATGGTGCCTATTAGTAGAGTTATATTCTTATTTATATAAAGTTTGGCATTTGTATATGTTTATAGATTTGTATGTGCAGGATTACATCCTAAACTAATCAACCGATTGTTATGAACGTTGGAATACATCTGCTAGGCGTAAGTGGTCTTCATGTTGCCTATATTTTGTTCAATTTAGTTTCATGAAAATGTGGTAAAAAGTAGTCTCTTCATGAAAGTTAAGATACCTTCGATTTAAAAATATACCATTAATTAATAAATATTGCCCAAATGTTCGTGTCTATAAAGTATGAGGAAGCATAATATCAGCACAGTCTCCTATTTGAACATTCAAATATTTCAGATCTGCCTTAAATTTGATTAATATTCCCCGGGCACCAATAAATCAAGTTTCCCTGAATAGATATTTCTTCTGATGAACCCTTAACTTAATCCTTGAATTTGAGATATTTCTAAAATGAAATCATGTAATGGAGTTTGATCAAAATTAAAATGAAAATTATAGACATTATTTACTAGCATTATATCTTTATTTTACTTAACGTAAAATATACAAAAGTGGGGCAAAACTGTTTTGTTCGGGGAATTAATTTTACCCATTCTAGCTATTATTTTTGTATATATATATATATATATATATATATATATATATATATATATATGATAAGTTAATGAACATTTGAAAAACAATTAAAAACATTTTTTAAAGTTCAAACGGGTATGTTCCAATGTAAATGAAAGTTATCAAAAACGGAAATGCAAGTAGTATGAGGTTCAGATATATTGGCCTATTTTATGTGATTCCCCCATCCATGGACTACAGACTTGGGTGGAATCGCCGTCGTAGGATTTCTACACAGATTCTTCTGGATTTACCAATATATCTGCACCCTTGGATTTCCGTTTTTGGTGACTTTCATTTACATTGGAACATACCCGTTTGAACTTTTTACATTTTATTTTTTTAAATTTCAAATTTCGAATTTTGACTGTTCTCCTTTGTCAACTTATCAACCATTAACCTCTTCTGATGATAAGATGTTAATATTTGAAAAGCCTGGCTTAAGGAATTAAAGAGAAGAAAAATAAATATTTTTATTCACTAAATGCTCCTTGTTCTGAACAACTGAAGATATTGATTTGCTTCCATTTGCCGGTCTAATTATTTTTCATTGATTTATCATATATTTGCTCTATCCAGTATATTGAGCTTTTTCCACCTCACAATAAGTCCAAATCTCTAAAAGTTTACCTTTTAGTTATAAATGTTCATATATATATATATATATATATATATATATATATATATATATATATATATATATATATATATATATATATATAATCAGTAATAATATATAATTATAAACAAACAATTTAGGCTAGCTACACAAAATCAATCGTGTTTCTGTCTTGTCTTATTGTAAATGTGCAATGTATCTATTTTTTTGTTTACCTTAAGAAAGGATAAACCGTCAATATTGAATATTATATCGCATTATTAGTGCGTATGAAGGAAGAAACCAGCTGCATACGGTCACAAATGAAGAAAAAATGCTCGTTAACTAGGACAATACATCGTGTCACAAGTCAATCCAATCATCGCCAAACTACTAATTTCTTCATTACCTACCTTATTCTCAAGGTCTGGCACCCATAGACTACTGTTTGATTTGTAGACATAAATAAAATTCGTCAGGAAATAAGAGTTGGCTTCAGTAAAGCAGAAAAGTCAAGCGCATTTAGCGACTCAAGACAAATTGTTCTACAACACTGCACGAAATGGTTAGGGAAACATTGGAATCTGTGTATCACCATAGAAGGATACACCGTTGATGAAAATAAGTCGGATTTTGTCCAAAAGTTGTAGTTTTCCTTATTAAGATCCGTAGCTTATTGAGTTATGTATTCAACATGAAGTGACAGCAAATGAAGACATCTAAGTGAATCAAAGGAAAAAGGACGTAAAACGAGAATAATGTGTTTATCAACATTTTGTGGGGTATAACGATATGCTACATTTAGAAAAATTTAGCGAATATCAATTACATATAGATCTTCGGTTTTAGATAATTGACACTTAATTTGCATACATCATGTTTTGTAAAAATAGTTAATTGAATCTTTCACACAACCATTTAAATAGTGACCAGGTGTGTTTGTTCGGAAAATAAAAGACTAAATAAGAGTTAACCATCCGTAGAAATTTGTTTTAACAAACACCGCCAGACCAAAGGGTGCCGATGAACCGTTGGTGATTATACGCCGGAGAACAAAATACGAAGGAACATTGCCGTTAATACCTCGATAAAGCTGCGGAACTGACAAGTTCATTTCCTGGCAGCCTTTTGAAGTTTTGTCCGAAAATTCTCCAGGGGCGGAAGTCGATTCATCTAGCGAAGACAAACCGCGGCGAATATGGAAGACGAAAGAATGTTAGGTTTCACAATGTAGTGCGGTTTATTTATAGGATAACTTGTCTCCCGCCCGGACAGATGTAGATTATTAGATATCAAGAACCTGTATTTTTAACATGCGTCGATTTAATTAACGTGTTTAACGAGAGAAAATTAAAATGCTATTTAAAACCAAAGCGTGACAGACTGACAAAATATAATTTAAAACTTAAGCCTGACATAAGAAATTGATATTTCAAATGTAAGTCTGTCACAGACGAACGTAAATGGAATTCAGAACTTATATGAGACAGACCAACGGGAATGATATTTTAAACTTTAAAGTGATACACAAACGAAATTTCTATAACATATCATAGTGTGGTAGATCAGGGATAATTGTATTTCGAACATTTCAAAGTTACGTATAATAGTCATTAAAATACCAATAAAAAAAAATAAAAAAATACCAATTAAATTTTCTACGCGTCTTACAGAAGAACATGATATTCCAAACTAAAGCAAAATATACAATAACATGCTAGTTCAAACTTAAGCGTACCTACCAAAAGAACATGGTATTTAAAACTTAATTCTATCAGCCTAACTAAAGGAACCTTTTACTAGAGTTTCATTGGCAAATTCTAAATAAAATTCTTCGATTCGATTTGCCTGCTTTAGTGATGAAAATACTATACAAAGAGCTCCAGAAAGTATATCACTCCTTACGCAATGTTCTACCTGAATAAGAGTCAAATTGTCCTAAGATGGAGTACTGTGGCAACATCTTGGAAGGTGCGGATCATAGCATCCTTTCTTCTCGATACAGAGCACAACACCGATTTCGATATTTAGTGGATGATGTCCTCTTTTGTTCCCTACAGTCTTTTTCACAGAAAAAAAGGCTGCTAGTTTTTCTCTATCTGTCATTATTTCCATAATAGCTGCTCGGCTGACACCGAATCTATGACCCCTTTGTAAAGGATTCACACCAGAACCTTGTCTTGCTACAACCATTGTACATAATTTTACTTTCGTCTTCTTCTGTGTAACTGAAACTTTACGAAACATCTATGAGTAAAGTTTCTTCCCAAGTACTTCCCGTCTGTGGAACACAATACACCACGGCTGATTTCTAGCTGACTAAAACATGGTCCTTTTCAATCCCAATGTAAACAAATTCTTTTTGCGCTATCCTCTCAAATAATAAAATTCTGTCCAGTTTAAACCATCGTTACCAATAGATGACACAAAAAAGAATTGAAAAATACATAACCCAAAGCACAGAAAGGCTGACTATTGAAGTAAGACACACCGCTAAAATAAACAATACAGGGAGCATTGAAATTGAAAACAAAATGATGAGAAAAGAAAAATGGAATGACTAGAAGTAACTTGGATGATTCAGGGAATGAACAGAAAAAGACAGACACGAACACTTGGACACCTGAACAGATATACGGAATCGCTACTGACAGAGGCACAGAACAACGCGATCAGAATAAATTATACAAAGCTAAGATAAAAAACAGTAAATGTAGACTATCTAAGAAAGAAACTGTAAATAACATCATCAGTAAATGCAATAAACTAGCCGACAAAGAATAGAAAAATAAACACGAGTGTGTGTGAAAGGCTTATCCACTTCAAACTATGCAAATGTCTGAAATTTGAACATGCTTCTTTTTTTAGTGACGCATATGAATTGCAGATGTTGCAAGTATTAGATGCTTAGCCAGAGGAAAAGGGGGAAAGAACGTGAAAATATATTTGGTTTTATTTTGGACCACCTTTGAGGTGAATTAAGTATCTCGTAAAAGCAGAAAATGATGTTGACACACAAAAGTGTTCAGATCGTTTCCATGGAAAGCATTCCACTCCTAGGTAGACTGTGTGACAAGTTATATCAAGTTGAAATCTAAAGTAGCTAAGTGCTTGAGTGACCCGCTGATGACCAGTGAAAAGACCCGATCAACAGGAAGATGGAAACGGGAGGAGTGAGAGCAGGTCGGTCCACTGGGCATAACTGGAAATTAAAGGTTTGCTGGGAAGGCGGGCGATCTCTTGAACCTGGGTGCCCTTGGAGCCAGGATGGTATATCTGGGTCTCTTAGCTAAGATGTTGTGCTGGACTTATCTTTTTCTGACCGGCAAGAATGTCTTGTTTTGCAAGTTTGTCATTCAGCGTGGGGAACACGAGTTTGATTTGTAACCTCAAACAACAAAATGTGTTACTTATTTATAAACTGGAGTTGTGATTCGAGATCGCTCAACAACTATTGGACTGTTACAGCGTGTGCAGACGATTACGGCCAGTGCAGTGAACGCACGAACAAAACACATACATATTTACATCTTTACGCAAGTAGTACACACACACACACCAGGAACAGTATTGGAAAATGAGAATCACAAAATTGTCTGGGACATAGAGGTGCAAAAAGACAAATTAATGCAAGCACGGATAGCGGCCGTGATGATAACACTCGACAACAACATGTTTGCTACTGGAGATGTGTAAATTGATTTAGACTAATTTGGGTACGCTGATTTAAAAAATAATAACCGTTTTGTTGTATCACGTCAAGATTTTGAATTTCAGAAATACTTCCATTGCCTAGAAGTAGCCTAACACCTCTTACGTAACTACGATATAACGTACTTATATAACTACTAATTTTTCTTTTTTTCTTTCTTTCAGTTAAACATGAGTTAACGTTCCTATACCAATCATCCAGACAGCTTCTGTTATGTCTGTGATAGGTTTACCCAAAAAGATCAACAGCGAAGTGTATCTAGAGCAGTGAAAATGAGGGCCGCCTACTTTCACTACTTCGGGTATTAGGTCGGGGACCAGGAAAAGAGCTGGGCACAACACATCTGCTGCACAAGCTGCTACTCAGCATTGACTTAGTTGTTGGTGGGGAAGCGCGCGAGCATTCCATTTGCGGTGCCCATGATATGGCGTGAGCCGCAGAATCATGATGATGATTGTTATTTTTGCTGCACAAGCATCGCCGGTTTTAACAGGAATAATAAAGGCCACATCAAGTACGCTGACTGCGTCTCTGCTCGTAAACCTGTGCCTCATGATGACGAGAACCCCGTTCCAACAGGTCCATCTGATCCGAACATAACTGTAAGCAGTGGCGAAGAAGATGGTGATGAACCTTTTGAACCCGACACTCAAGAACAAAGCCACACCTTCTGAACCAGGGAGAGTTACATGATCTTGTAAGAGATCTCTCGCTGTCAAAGGCGAAAGCAGAGCTGCTTGGATCAAGGCTGCAGCAGTGGAATCTACTTGAACCTAACACCAAGATATCCTTGTTCAGAGCACGTCAGAGCGACATGGCTCAGTTCTTTTAGATGGAAGACACGATGACATTCTGCAGTGACATCAACGGTCTGTTGAAAGCCTGCAGGCTGGCGCCTCTTCATCGACTCTAGGAAGAACAGTTTGAAGGCTGTTCTGCTCAACAATGGCAACAAGAAACAATCAGTCCCACTGGCTCACGCGTTCGGCATGAAAGAGACCTATGAGACTATGCAGCAGCTGCTTGATTCTATCAAATACAATGACTTCAACTGGCACATCTGCGGAGACTTGAATGTGGTGGCGCTGTTGTTAGGGCTGCAGTTAGGCTACACGAAATACATGTGCTTCCTTTGTCTCTGGGATAGAAGAGACGACAAGAATCACTGGACGAAGATTGATTGGAAAGAGCGGACGGAGCACGTACCTGGTCGATACAACGTGAAGCATGTCGCCCTTGTCGACCCAGCCAATAGTTTCCTTCCACCACTCCACATAAAGCTCGGCTTGATGAAGAATTTTGTACGGGCAATGGATCTGAATGGGCGTGGGTTTTTATACCTGAAGGAGAAGTTTGGCAACACCTTGTCGGAGGCTAAGATCAAGGCTGGTGTCTTTGTTGGACCGCAAATCCGAGAGGTAATGAAGGACGAAACTTTTCCGACAACTCTAAACCCCAAAGAGCTGGCAGCGTAGAGGAGCTTCAAAGCTGTGACGGACAACTTCTTGGGGAACGAACGCGCGGACAACTATGAAGAAATAGTGCAGCAGCTGCTGGAGTCCTTCAGGAAATTTGGCTCGATCCATTTCCTACACCAGCACCTGCACTTCTTCCCTGACAACTTGGGAGCTCTCTCGGACGAGCACGGCGAGCAATTCCACCAAGAGATTTCACTCATGGAGATGCGTTACCAAGGGCGGCACAACCCGAGCATGATGGGCGATTTCTGCTGGTTCCTGCATCGTGAAACTGACACAGACCAGCACAGACGCAAAGCCAAATGTTTAAAGCATTTTTAATTACATTCTAGTAGAGTTTTTCCGTAATTTATATTATTGTGAAGCATTTATGATGAAATAAATGAATTTTTGTAAATTTCATTGAAACCCTGACTTCTAGGCAATGGGAGTATTTCTGAAACTCAAAATCCTGACGTGATACAGCAAAACGGTTCTGATTTTTGAAATCAGCGTACCAAATTAGTCTAAATCACTTTACATCTCCAGTAATAATTTTTTTCTGAAATTTGATCGGGTCAATAACAAGAACAAACTGCCAAATCGTAAATTTCGCCGTCCCAGGAGTTCACAAGGTGAACATGAAGCAGACACAAAAATGATCAAAAAGAAAATCACTATAATACCAATAAGTGTAGGATCACCAGGTGCAGTTTCTCAACGAACTAGAAAACTACTAGGAAAAAAATTAAATGAAATGGAAGATTGAAATAATACTACAAACGGCAATATAAGCACAGCTGAAATCATGAGGAAAAACCTTGAATGCGAATATCAATAACCATAACTAATGAAAGTTAACCTAATAACTGCCCCAACCATCATATCATACACACATAAATGTGGTGACACTAGCTTCAGCTGGAACCACACAAAATCTATCATGAAGGGCAAGGTTGATGAATAAACCGAATAAGCAAAGAACCGATAGATCACCATAGGAAAGGTGTTGAAAGTACTGGAATCTGGAGGTGATTTATTGTGACTCAAATTTTAGAGAAAACTAACAGTCGTTATTAGCGAGAAATCAATGGTAAATGGCTGTTGCGATAACGAAAAGTAATTTGCAATGGTTATCAAAAATGGTGAAGAGTGCTATACATCTGAGGCAACTTGCTGTCACTCAGACTCCAGGGTCACCGCTTGTTATTACTGGTGAGCAATCACTGAAAATTACTTGTGTCAAACCCAATATTGAGTAAATAATAATAAAGAGACAACACGTTTTATCTACTGTAAAAAATTGATATCTATGTAATATCGCTTGATGCAGTTCGAGGACAAAAGACATACATTTATATGAGAAACCATCCCATTTGTCGTTAATTAAAAAGTTCGATAAATTATCAAAGATTAGATAATTGGTTCAGCATGATACCTCCAATTCTTCATTACGATAACGCTAGATTTTACATTAAGCTAAATAGAAGCATATCCAAGCATAATACGCCTGAGATTTTATGCACCACAATATACAAAAGAGATCACACCATCAGATTACCATATATTTAGGTTTTAAAAGTCAGGGAACTAGATAAACATGTAATTAAAAAAAATAGTTAAACTGAATAAGTCTCTATTTTAGTTTAACACGTGCCATTCAAAAGCTATGTGATAGACGGAAATAGGTTATAAAAGAGAACATTGATTAAATTAACGAGTAAATACATCAAACAGTGTGTTTTATGTGACAGTCTTCTGGAGGTTGAAGTTGAACTATGATTACGTGTATAATTAACACATCTACCTGGTCATGGCTAACGGAATGAATACATACCACATAGAATAAATAAAGTAGAAAGTTCGAAATTTCTTATAGATTCAAGAGTTTATCATGAAGATTCTCACTTGGAGGAGATGAATCTGCAGAAGGTCGGAGGTTACATCAGTCGTAACGTAATACAAATAACAACCATGATTGGAATAGTAGTTCGAATAATCAAAATGATACCAATCTAGTTAAAAATATACAAGACTGCCCAAGATTAAAAATAATATTTATCTAAATTCAATATCATAACTACTGTTATAAAAGCTAACGTGAACACATAAATTCAATTTTTCTAAGGCTTACAGAATTGAAGACCTATTTAACACAAGTTCGTACTAGTTTATTTCTTTTACTAATGGATCGCACCTTATTAAGTCCCAAGGACAACTCGCGGATGAGGAGATCGTCAGCTGGACGATGATCGCCTCCACGAGATGGCTGGAAACAATTTGTGGTATAGGCAGACGATTACTTAAGAGGAATTGATTATCAAAGAATATGGCTCAACAACTTAACTTAAAAATGACCATGCTGTAGTCGTTTGGGATTAAAAAAAACTTGCAATATCTGGTTTCACAGATAGGATGTTCAAAAAAGAAACTGTGTTCATGTAAGTTTTGTTTTGTTTGTTTTTTTTTAAAGGGAGAGAAAGGAAAGTTTCTTGCGGTTGAAGGTAGACGAGTGCTTCATGTGAATCTTTTGCACGAGGTTACCAGGTTGTTTTATTCTTATAGAAATAGAAGGCGTGGAGATGTTGATTCTATTTCTCGTTACACGTGTCTATAATAGAGAAAAGACCGTCTGTATTTTGAAGTATCACTTCATATTATAGCTATTACGACGTAACTTGCTGACTAAAGAATATGGAAATTGTGTCTGCAAGCATCGAGTAATGTTATTTATTATAATTTTGATTCGTTTTTTGTATACAAACAAGGGCATCTTACATTCTGAACACAAGATGAGTGAAAATGATAAACATCCTTTTAAAGAATGTGCAATATTTTATTTTGAATTCATATACATTTATAAATTTATTTTTGAAGCTATTTAATTATATATTCATATCTTATCAGACGATTGCCGACTTGCATGATACTAGAGTTATGCTAAATGTATCGTATTTCAAAACTATTGATTTGTAGTGTGTACACACACATACATACACATATATATATATACATATATGTATATATATATATATATATATATATATATATATATATATATATATATATATATATATATATATATATATATGAAGTAGAACCAGTCTTATCTCCGGTTTTAGTGATTTATACAAGTGTTTATCCAAGCTCAATATTTAATTTTATTTCAATATGAATAGCTGCTTTTAAAGAAAGTATCTTCTAAAAATCGTATTTCCGATCGATTTCATTAATTACATACTATATCCACATCGATATTTTCATTTTTATAGGAGATTTTTAGAGAAGGTTGCAATATTTTTACCCACGAAGTATTATGTACTACTACCATCACACATGAAATCAGCGAAACAATTTTGTAACAGTTATATTTTTGTAGCACCATTATTAAATTTCAACCTGGCTTGAAATATGACTTGTAAGTTAAACCCTACATATTTTTAATATGGAACCAATCAACATCTCTATCGTTGTGTACGTATTTCAGTATTACATTTAAATAATAAATCCGTGATTTTATCATTTTTATTTGAACACGTATGATCTTTACATTAATTTGTTTCCCAATACACTTATTAAAACACGAAACTCTATTTTTTTAAATTTTCTTTTCAAACCTTACTAAATTGAAAGCAATGTTAATTTAATATTTTACTAAATAAACTGAAGAAGAGATTGATACTATTTTCATGTATATTTCATCACTTTAACTATGTAATAACATTTCTATCATGATAAAGAATGTTGAAACACCTTCTCGAGTGTCTACGTATATATATTTTTCACGCCTCTACGTTAGGTACACACAATCTTTTTAATTTACTATTTTTCAAATAGTTATTACAATAAAAAAGCGATAGATAAAAATAAAAATAAATTAAAAAATCCTATTAAAATAATAATTCACAGATTTTATTCACTATAATCTTTTCCCGTATCTACGTATACATGTCAATCGTTTCACACCTTTGTTAGTAGTTGTAAATTAACAAAATTATTTGGTGACCTTTCGAAAATTGAAGATAATTTAGAAGTCTTCAAACTGTATAATTGATACTAATTTCTTGCTTTAAAATTCTTAGTAAACCCACAGAGCAAAAATGTTGGAAGCTATTTATATCCAATTATAATATTAATACAGATTAAGAAAATATCATCTTAACAAAGTTTGTCGCAGTTTTGTAATAATTTTGTTCAATTGATAATTTCAACGATACCAAAAAAAATATTTCTTAAAGAAAAAATATTATAAATTTTTTTAGATCGAAATTAAATTAAATAATACGATATCCAGCCAACGTCAAGCAGGAACGGGTACTATAAATAAAAGCAGATCTCAGTAATTATATTTTTATTTTGAAAAAAAAAAACAGATTTATTTCATAGACGTTTCTTTATTATCTAGACAATAACAGTGTTTAAGCTGATTCGTCAGAAAAAAATCAGCAAATCATAAAAACAAAGAAAACTTACTGTAGATCGATTCTTTTCCGAACAATTTCAGTATTTATTCAAAAACCAACGCCATCGTTTAAAAAGTAAAAAGTAAAAAGTATATATATATATATATATATATATATATATAATGTATCACGAGACTCTTTAATTAATACCTGCGTTTTTGTAGGTTATACTATTAAATAAAAGGTTAATTTTGTCATTGAAGATGAGAATATGCAACGAAAATCACAAAGTGAAAAATGAGACTCGTACAGGATTCGACAATTTCTCCACTAGAAAGTGACCATCTTACGCGGTGGGTTTTTTTTGATCGCGTTATTAACGAGCCACACAATTAAAGAAAGGTTAATCTCTTCAATTGGACCATATTTTTACCTTTTCAGATCACTGCATAAATTAATCTCGGTGTGTCTCTTTTATGGCTACGTGAGTAAGAAACTGACGATTAAACGACAGGAAGGGCACTGACCGGTGATAGTAATGAAATTACTTTAAATAATTAATATTTTATTTTCACTTTCATCCCTTTCTAGTTAACTGTAATCATAGAAAAATTTCAAACTAATAAGTTAGACAACTCTTAGATAGAAGTACGCAGTCATACATCTATTAGGAATATCACGGGAAAATAAATATTTAACATGTATACAAGGAAAACTTTAACATAAAATAATCCACCAGTTTTCAATATTTTTAACATTTACATTCGCAAGATATTTTCATCAGAATTCTATATTTTATGTAATTTTTGATATATAGATTGTTTGAAAAATCGGTTTCATAATTTCTGAATTATGTTCTATACAGAAGATGTAGGGCCGGAATTGCTTGCTATTTGAGTTATAGGCTATTGAAACAAATACTGATCAGCATTTTTTATTGTGAACATCTAACACGTACAATGTGTGTAATAGTGTATTGTTATTTCTACATATTGGAAAATATAAACACTATCCCTGTGACAGGATCCCAGGTAAAGTAAGCCTGGGCCTGGTGTGGGCACATACACCAACAAAACCATGAAAAAGAATGATACCAAACAAATATATATCCGTGAACGATAAAGAATGATATGCGCGTCATGATCGGCAGGGGTTCTTGCATGGGATATCAGGTCGATGCCATACGAATATTGATACTTCTTAGTTAATGTAACAGAATACAACAGAGCAAATGAAGGAAAAACTATCTGATCAGGACAAACCAACAATCACGCAAAGGAAGAAATGGGCTACAAAGAAAATTAGACTAGTAATACAGTACTAATACAATCCCCACACAAAGAGTTGGCTTAGCACATAACATAATCCTCAAGTTAGTAAATCGATAATACGAACCACCTGTATTAAGATATTCAGGACATATCTTTAATGTTTTTAAGTTACAATTAAATACGTTCATTTTCATCTACAAACGTTCTGCAGCATGTTTGTACATTTGCACATCATCGTACGCATAACTGTGCGACTCGCGGATATTCAAATGAACAATGTGTTATGAGTAGTGGATCGATTGTTTTCTAGCGACAGAAATAGAATCCATCCGCGTCCATATGCACATGCGATTTTCAACTGATTTATTCATTAAATATGGATCTAATTCTACATAACCATGCGTTTTGTATCGTTGCAATCTGCGCGATTAATAATAGATGTGCAGGTTGGTAGGCAGAAGAATATATTATGTAGTGCTATATATCCAGTTGGTAAAAACAACATACACACACAATAGCTTTTTCAGAAAAAATATTTAGTCGCTGTATTTACACGAAGTTACATTCGTTTGTATATTTCTCGTATACGATTCCAATATTTTTCCCGAATCAGACAAACCTCCGATTCTGTTCTAAATTCCCGATTCCGATAAAATTACAGATTCCGATTCATTTCTAAATATTTATAGATTTAAAACATTTTGGGGGGATTACTGTAAAACCTGTGTAATGTGTGCATATATTTTCGCAAGAGTAAAAATACACTTGTGTGTGTGGGGGGGGGGAGGGGTACATTACACAAGTAGATCTTCATGACTTTTTTATTAAATGGTGTCCCCGCAATTAATTAAAAATGGTGAGGCAACTAAAGATTGATTTCTCTTTGAAAACAAAGCCGATTTGCAGTAGTTTGTCGTAAGTTGACAACATATTATTTGAATGTGTTCATAAACAATTACAAATCCTAGACGACGACTTTTTTAGTCAAAAATCCTTTTTTATATCTACTACTCAGTATTTATTTAAACATACAAATGCTGCATATAAAGGTAAGAAGAAAAAGGGCCAGAAAACTGTCGCATTGTTTCTTTCTTTTAGTTATCTTAGACTGAGGACATTATATTTTTGTTCCAATCCAGAATGCCCTTTTTTGGAGAGCATGATTTTTTTTTCACATTAAAAACACTCAGCTTATTTATTGAGATGCAGGTGCGTTCTCCTGGTGAAGTATCTGAAGTTCCCTCATCCCGTATCATCGCCAGAGTCTCGTCAGAAGATACTTTCATAAACAAATTTACTACGTCTCGACTCACCATCTGGTTAATATGAATCAAATCATTATTAATTTTTTTCCACAAAGTGAGTGGAATTCTTTATATACGATTGAGATTTGCCTGTGAATGTTATGGTTACATCTACCAGGAATAGACTCAATGGATGGCATGAGAACGCCCGAGCGCTGATTATGGTCTTAATGGAATAATTACGTAAGATTTCTGACCGGTCATGGCTGACGAAACACGAGCAAGTTTCCCCCGTGGATTAAATAAAGAGTTATTTTCGAAATTCGATACAGATTTCAGAATTTGACATGACGACGCTCGAATTCAACAGGACACACTTGAAGAAGACCGAAGCTTATATCGGATAAAACGTTGTAAGAATAAAATCCAGGATGAGAACAGTAGTCTTAAAAAAAAAATAATACAAGTATTTAATTTGTTGCTTTCAAGCAAATAAGATTGATTTCTTTTATTGGGGGGGGGGGGGTCTAGCCTCACCATTTAAATAGTGTAGAATTAAATAGTGTAAAATAAATATTTTAAATATTATTTTATTATTTTTAAGCAACACAGAGACTTTTCTGTTTTATTTTCGCTGTGGGGGCTAGGTTCTCTTCCCTATAGTTATGAATAAGTGACTTACGATTATATAAATTAGTTAAGGGAGCATTTAAAAAAATTCTATATGCGAAACTGTTCCCTAATTCTAAAATCTAAAATAATTGTTTCTTTAACAGATTTGAGAGTAATCACGTAAAAAAGCAATATTTTATTTTGGGGTGTAAGGGGGATCAAGTTAAGGCTCCTTATCTGCTTTTAAATGTAGGTGAATTAGTTTTAATTAAAGACACTTCTTAATGATTGCTCTTATATATTTTATCTAAAATTTTGATTAACTCATTGTGAGATTTTAATCAATATTTTTAACTTGTGCCATTTTTGCTATTACTCCAATCACGTAATTTTTACCTGTGCCAATTTTTCCTAAATTCGTTATTCTTATCTATAGAATGAAGTTTTACTGGTGTTTTAAAATCAATAAATATTGACCATTTTATCATTAGTAGCAGCAATGGAAAATTAAGTTTCAAAGAAAAACAAATTTTTTTAAATCGTTTTTTGAATTGTGAATTAAGATAACATTAACTCGATTCCTATACCGATACCCTCTAAAAGTAAAAGATTTTTCAGATTCCCGATTTCGATTCCGATTGATCGCCTCCAGCGCTACTCAAGTCAGTATATCTTCGAGTTAAAGTTCAGTTTGGAGTGGTACGTGTGTTTTATATTGCTACAGTGTTGGAAAGAAGGGTGCCAACTATTTATGGAAAGCTTATAATGATATATCTGTATTGTTTTTTGTGTATCGAACGAGTGGACCCAGTGGAAGTCATGTGGATAAAGAGTGACAGGGAGTTAACGAAAGTTGGTATCTCTAAGTCGCTAGAATCCGCCTTCTGTTCGAGGCGGTTAATATAACATTTTTGGACACACACACATCCTTAACTCACACGCGCATTCCGGACTATTCGTATGTTTCTTTTGTCATTTTGCTTATTACATCAATGGATTATTTTGAAATATTAATGAAATGATAGAGGTGTTAAAATCAACAGAGTGAGAAATAACATATATATGATATAATTTTTGCGTCAGAATAACAAATAGGCTCATACCGAACAGCATTAAATGTTGGCCAAACAGGGTAAACTGTGTTTTAGTTATTAATTACAATGTGCACATATCTGAATTTAAATATTTACAAATAATGCAATATGTGTCATATTGATAAAGTGAATATAATATTGGATTTTTTATTTTTATATCTAGATGTAAAACTGTTTCAATTAAAATATAAATAACTATATGGAATAATGTTTAGTATCTCATAGTTATTTTCTTAATGGGCTGAATAATGACTTGTTGACCTCGGACGTTAAAAAACGTCACATGGACAGTCATGGTACAGACACATTTTAGGATAGATTCTCATCGATGAAACGAGGGTTTTTTCCTGTAATCGGAACAGTTTTCAAATATCGCTGGAACAACACGCGTTCCCTCATTTTAGGTAATGCACCTTTTACTTCTCTTAAATGTATGTATGTTATGAAGGAATTCAAGTTGTATATACTATATTTATAAAATACAACAAATAATCTGTGAACCCTATTTGCTGTTACAGCTTCGGAGAGATTGATACCGTAACCTTATATATTCGGAATATTCCTAATATATGCCTTTTGAAAACGTTGAATGACTCGAAACCTTTCGGCCACTTTCACAACGAAGGCCACCGCTATACATTACCAGCATACCAATTTATCATCGTAGTACCTTAGAAGACGGTAATCATTTTTAAAACTTTTTTCAGTTTGATATATTAAAATAAAGACGTTTGTTTTCCTTACATTCATTCTTTCAGTTGTTTCATGTACAGGTGACACCAACATTTCACCACTTGTATAATCAATAAGGTGCACAATCTTCCCTGAAATCAAACCATATTTGGTAGGCATAAGCTTTAATCAAGAACTGAGTTTTATACCATGAGCGGAAAGTTCAAAAGCCTATTTTTTACCCCCTTTCTATGAGAAGCACGTGCAGTATTGTCAATAAATCTGACACACTCTTCTCTGGGTCCTGCCTTGATTTTGCTGTCATTGCCCTCTTCAGTTCATAAATAGTCAAGGAAATATGTTGATGCACATTATTTTGAGATACCCCTACATACAAAATTCGGGGTATGGGTAAAGTCCAGTGACTGTGAAATCATTGAAGAGTACGCTTCCACCTGACGAACCGATCAGCAAAGTGTCCCCACACAAACCCCCTTAGACATTCATAATTGAAACTAAAGTTTATTAGTACTTAATATGATTGGAATGCAGAAAAGATAAAGATTTTTATTAAAGATTCCATGTTTTATTGTGAATTAGAACTTGACCATATTTCTACGATCCATTTTAGTTGGATGTATATATATATATATATATATATATATATATATATATATATATATATATATATATATATAATACTGGCATCGGTTCGTTTCTACAAAAATGGGAGTTCAATGTTCGGAATGTGTGACCGTCAATAATCAGTAATTGCATCCTTAAGTTTTCCCATATCTGTAATAATTTCCCACGCTTACAATTCAACCCATTCATTGTACATCGCAGGTTGACGTCATGTAATGTATAATTTATTTTGCTACCATATAAAATAAACACCATCAATTTGAAGCAGAAGTCTTATAAGGATGTGTAATTGAGTTCTTGACAATCGCATTCAAGTAAAACATGATAAAAAGTATCTATGTTAACATTATATAAGTATGTTTGTGTTTACGGCAAAACTGTTAGGTAATTTGACGTAGGAAAATGTAATTTGTTAAAGAAAAATCATGTATAGAGTGTCATTGGAGGTCGTTTAAATTTTTTTCTCTGGACACAGATAACACCTACACTGTATTTTCTTATTTCAAATTTTGAAGAGACTTATACGAAATATAAGCAAATCCTCATTATATTGCGATCATTTATATTTTTATCTATTTTCCTAATGCAACTATGGTAAACTACACACATATATACACATACACACATATATGTATGTATGTATGTATGTATCTATCTATCTATCTATCTATCTATCTCTATCTATCTATCTATCTATCTCATTATCTCTCGACATATATATATATATGTATATATATATATATATATATATATATATATATATATATATATATATATATATATATATATATATATAGGTGAACGTGAAGTGTCCCGACGTAATAATGTTGTCAGTAAAGCGATAAGAAGTAACTAAAAATATATATCTCTTTAGATCATGACATGCTAAATGTATTGGCGTGAGAATAAATTTTATATACGTACGAAATAAAAAAACATTTTTTAACTTTCAAATTTAGTAAATTATTCAACAATAGCGAAAATATTGGCATTGATCATCGTAGCCGGTAGCCGATATAAAAATCAAAATGAATAAGAAGTCAAAACAAAAAATAGTAAAGTTATATAAAAATAATTAATAAGTTAATAATAAATTATAATAAGTTTATGAGTTAATAATATGTTATATAAAAATAATTTAGTTAAGACAATTATAATATTTATAAAAATGTTTCTTTCACAACATAATTCTTGTATTTTAGCAACACGTAAAAATCTATTTTTAAACATCGAAAACATGTTAAAGTCTCAAATAAAGTTTCTTATGAACATCGATTATTATTTTCCAATAAAGAAAGCACCTTTATATAACTTACAGAGAGACTTAACAAAAATTATGTTGTGTAACAAATATCTTTAGAAATGTTTAAAGTGTTTTGAATAAAATAATTTATTCTTGAAATAAATATATGTCTGTTAGGTCCAATACTATAAAGGAAAAAACAATTGTCATCATCAGCTTACTATTTTTTAATCAAATTAAACGAACATGTGTCTTCTTAAGTATTTTAACTAGCAGGAGGACCCGACATTGCTCGGGATTGAATGAAGATCACTTTTCAGCTATGCGCATGACACCATATTACTTTTTTATTCTTGATTTCTCCACTTTTCCCGTTTCGACCTCTAATATAGTCGGGAAAAGTTAGAAAAATCTCTGAATTAGTGTCTTATTTATACGGTTTTAATTTCCTTGAAATCGGATATACGTATTTGAAGTTATAAAGGAGTTTTGCTCACCTGGATTATTTAGAGTTCGAGCACGTAGATATTCAACATAGAGGGTGAAGTAATGATTCGACACTACGTTCATTGTCTCCCACGGAGCATTTTATACAAATGATATAAATTTCACCGAAATAGGATATATTTTTAATTTTAAAACAGGTTCCGCCCAATAACTTCCTTTCGGTTAAGATTGCACTTAGAGATTCGAAACAACTTCGATTGTCCGCCTCAGATAAGGTTATACATACGATTTAAATTTCATAAAAAATATTATATATTTTAAGTTTTATTTAAGTTATACCCTAATAGCCCTCTTAAGGTTTCACTTAGAAGTTTGGGAAAAATTTGATTATTTCTCCAGTAAATGTTATATAAGAATACCCTTTTAGATTTTCGGTAGATTTTCTAAACTCTATAATGGATTCAGAACCAGCACACCCACATATATATGCATTTACAATTGAAGCAATTTAATTATATTTTAAACAACAATATTCCCGGTCTTCTCACCGTAAAAATAAATCTTCTTCAACTCAATATAACGAATGTCAGTTTCTTTTTAGATTTATTCAACATTTTATATATTTAGTCGACGAGGCGATGTAATTTGATTTAGGAACAATATTTCTACAAAGCCGCCATCCACCCATGCGTAGAATATTGTTGCAAAATTTGGGCAAGTGCATCATCCACTAGCTTTTCCCTCTTAGACAAGGTCCCAAAAAGAATCGCCAACTTTATAGATCCTGCACTATCCAGCAAGCTCCATCCCCTGTCCCATTCCCGCTATGTTTCATACTTGTGCCTGTTTTACAAGTACTTCAATGGATTGTGCTCCGATGAACTTGCTGCTCTAATGCCCCCCCCCCCTCGACGTAAATACACTAAACCAACATAACAATCAGCTAAATCCCATCCCTTCACTTTGGAGGTCCCCAGATGCCGTAGAGTCTTATACTCCAATATGTTCTTTCCTCATGCTGCCGACTTCTGGAACTCCATCACTGCTCACTGTTTCCACGACTGTACCGACATGCAGAAATTTAAAACTAATGTAAACAGACATCTTGTTGCTCATCTCCCAACGTAGGATGACTCCTTAAACTTACACCCTAATTCTCAGTAGTCCTTACGTCTACAGTGGCGACCTCTCTTGTTTGGGGTTAACTATATTAAAAAAATAATTTTATATGATTTTTTTGCAATAGTAACATAAAATTAATTCTCAGTAACCATGTTTGCTGAGCGGACAATCTCATTTTTTAAATATGTGTGAAAGGTGATAACGTACATATGAAAATGATATGTCTCAGCGTATTATATCATATAGATCTCTATATAGATATGGATGATAATTATCTTTTATTTAATGGTATGCTAGCAACTTGATTTTATTTATCTATTGGCCTTTTCCCTTCAACCCCTTTTTTCTTTTGAACTCTGTAACAATCCCTTCTCAATGTATTGCTTGTATCTTACTTAGCGAAAATAGATATTTATTAGATGTGTTGAGCTCAGTGCTTATATTATGCACAAGTGCCGTTATGTGTTCTTTTATTGTATATTTATGCCAAAGCGGTAAGCATTGAAATGACCATTGCTTCTTCATATTTAATAGTTTATACTTACATGAAACCACACAAGCTCGCGTTATTACTTTTTGTTTACTCGCTTACAATATTTAATATTGATATTTGCGCGTCTCGCTGTAATACTAAGTGAACTGGAATTTATGTTTAATATCATGAAAGCTGATTCGGTAGGCTTTCTTTTTATGGCTTATTGCTAAGCTGATGTATGTTTTATTTATTCTTGTTTCATCGTTAAATATATAGATTGGAATCAGATTGAGAGACTCGGTCATTTGTGGTAAGCTGCCTAAAGTCTAAACCGTGTATCATATTTTACATTCACAATTATATATATATATATATATATATATATATATATATGTATATGTGTGTGTGTGATTATTTTAATTTACACAGATGTATAAAATCTGCGACACTATATATATATATATATATATATATATATATATATATATATATATTTATATATATATATACATAAACAAAAATATGCACAAACATATAATATATATATATATAAACATATATTAGATTTTTTTTTGAATGCGAGACGATAACCGGAAGTCCTAGATTCGAGTCTAGGACTTCCGGTGTGTTTATTTCATAAGTTGTTGGCTGCGGCGTTGTCTGATTGTGGAAATAATTATATATATATATATATATATATATATATATATATATATATATATATATATATATATATATATATATGGGTAAGGTACCCGATAATTCATGAAAAAGGAATGTCGTCGTGAACAAAATGTGTGAAAAAATGACAAACGGAAAAACAAGTTAAGGTGCAGGAGAAAAACAAAAACAAAAGATATTGACCGGTTTCGGTCTTTTGGAGCACGTCTTCAATAATGAAGGTATTAAAATAGTTTCATTTTTAAGGCACAATCTAAACATTTCTGACTGCACTATCCTCAAAAGTGAACACTCTCTCCCACGCCGCATATGCATTGAAAGCGCGACTAGACTCCTTTCATCACCATCAAACTTCAACCTAAGGCCCAGCTCTTATACCCTAAGCAAATCCCCTAGCAAAAGTCGCACTAAAACAATGCAGTATGTTGCACCACTGCGACCCTGATTAAATCTCTATATATATGTGTATATATGTACGCATATATATATGTATGTGTCTATATGTGTGGGTGTATGTATATGTTATGTGTGGGTGTATATTGGTGGACGTATGTGTGCATATATATGTATCTTTGTATGGGTTTGTGTGTATATATGTGCGTGTATATATATATATATATATATATATATATATATATATATATATATATATATATATATATATATATATACCCTGTGACTATAACAAGCTCTCATTGATAATCAAATCACTTTAATACATCTCTCTCAATCTAAACCCTTATTTTCTATTTTTTCGAAATCTATATATATTTTTGCTTTTCTCCTACTCTTCTAACCTACTTTTCCGTTTGTTTCATTTTTCACACGTTTTGTCCACTACAGGGCTTCATTTTCACGAGTTATCATGTTTTCTCACGCCATGCATGCGTGTGTGTGTGTGTATGTGTGCGCACATGTGTATACATATATATTGACTGTCGTGTATAAGACCCTTTATTACTCTTTAAAAACCGAATTTATGATAAACTAGCGGACTCATTCCCAACTCATTCTGATTAATCTTTGGATTCTGGCGTCCAGCATATCAATTTCATGCCCATCCCTATTTGTTCACCCTGGTCAGCTACTCGTACTATCTCCCCTCCTGTCGCCTCTCCCCCTTTCCCAACACCTTCTTCATACTACCTCATTAGGTGTGTAAATAGAAAAAAAGAAAGAAAATAAATAGAAATATAAACAGAAGAATAAGAAATATAGTAAACTGTGCCACCCACCCATCATTTTTCAACATCACCTAAGTTCTTCTTCATATGGTCCAATCAGATCATCCTTTCCTCATCCCATGTGTGTGCTTCAAAATAAAACTATTTTAATACCTTCATTTCTGAAGACGTTTTCCAAAAGAACGAAACCGGTCAACATCTTTTGTTTTTGTTTTTCTTCGGCACTTTAACTTGTTTTTCCGTTTGTCATTTTTTCACACATATATTTATATGCATAACAAAATGGCTGCTTTTTCTGTGAAGCGATTTCTAAATTTCTCTTTGAGTGGAAATATAATCAGTGTGTTGGGTGTGTTTTACATTTTTGTTTACTTTACAGCTATGTATTTTTTCTGGCGGAGAACATTCTCATTTCTGACGAGTCCATATAAAAAATACCCACGATTTACTTACAAAATACGGATGTTCTTCTGTGAACGAAATAGTCCGTAAATGTACCGAAGATTTTTATTTTGAAAAGACGACAAATAAGGTGAATTAACTCCTGGTCACTGGAATGTAGCATTATATATATATATATAAAACTAAAATGGAATAAGCGGAACACCTAAAACGATTCGCCCAAGAGCGAACGAAAAAATGCAAAAAATGACAAAAGACGTTTTAGGTCTTCCGCTTATTCCATTTTAGTTTAATATCGTCGATTATTTTATCCCTTCATCTATTCATATATATATATATATATTTAAAGAATTGTGGTTACCAACGCTAGTAAAAAAACTTTTTCAATAATTATTTATTATCTTATCATTTTAACATTTTAAGTTTTTTAAATATAATTACATAACGCGTTTCGAGCATTTATCGTTTATCCATTATGCTCTCTTCAGATGTAAATTCCATTTGATAAAAGTGTTTCATTTGAGAAAACGTTTCATTTTTCTTTCATTTGAAAGTGTCTGTTCCATTTGACAGAAAAAAATGTTTGTTCTGATGACAGAAAAAAATGCTATCTTGTTGAGATAAAAATATATTTAGTTTGGCCAGTGGTTGGTCATTTAAGTTCATTTGTGTATTAGGTTTTATTGCTTTAATTGCTGTCGGTCAAATCTGTATGGTATGTGTGGGTGTGGTCATTCCCGGTCATTCATGACGGTGTCCCTGCTGGGTTCACACATGAATGTGGATGTGTGGGTGGTTGGGGGTTAGGATGTTTGCTTGGGTTTGGAGAGAGAGATTAGTAGGAAAGAGGATGGGTGAGTAGATACATAAGTAGGGGGGGGGGGAAAGTAAGAGAGGGGGAAGGAAGATTGAGTGTAGATAGAAATATAAATAGAATTATAGAAAGGTATATATATATTTATATATATATATATACACATAGATAGATAGATAGATAGATACACACATTCATATTATTTTCTGTATGTGTGTATGAATACACTCACATGGGGTATGTATTTGTTCCATGTATTAGGGTGTGCAAATGCACACGTGTCCGAGTGCAGATGGGTTTCTGTTTGTACATGTGTTCGTACTTGTTTTTATATGTCTGTGGTGTGATTTGTCTTATGGTTTATTTAATGGTGGGTTAAATTTGTATATGAAGATTTTTTCTTGTGTTAGGAGGTATGAGTAGTCCTGAGTTTGGAAAATGGGCATTATCTGGAATTTTCCACTGCTGCATGAGTGTACATGTTTGGAGACAGGCAATTTTCTATTTTCTTGAATTTTAATGTTGCTCTTATGGAGGGCCACTCTATTATTGAATGTTTTTGTGGCACCTATGTAGTATTTTTTACATGTTATGCATTCAAGTACATATATTACATTTTTAGAGGTGCAGTTTAGATCCTTCTTTATTTTGAAGGTTTGTGTTGGATTTTTGAATGTGTATGTGTTACCCTCTATTATTATGTCGCAAACTCCACATCTTTCTTTGTTGCATTTTGTGACCCCTTGTGATGCATGTTGATTGAATTTGGATGAGGTTAGAATTTGTTTGAGGTTTTTCGGTTGGCGTTTACTTTTGATTATCTTCATTGTTTTAAGTATGTTGCTTAGTTTGCTATTTTGATTGAGTAAGGTTAGGTTTCTTGTTATCTCTGTGAATAATTCTGGGTTGTTTTTGTTATGTGTGGATACGTATGCTAATATGTGTTCTTTGTTCCGTTTTTGAGGAATTCGTAATTGTTCTAATGGTATTTGCTCTGCTAATTCTATACCTTTGTGTATTATTTGTGCGGGGTATCCTCTTTTTGCTAATGTCTTACGTAGTTCCTCCAGTCGGACAATCCGGAGGTCTTTGTCACTGACTATAGTGCATATTCTGCGTGCTAGAGAATAGGGTATAGATTTTAGGCAGCTTTTGGGGTGATGGCTTTTAAAGTGGAGGTACTGTTGGGTGTCCGTGGGTTTGTGGTAGATGTCTGTGATAATATGGTTGTTCTTAATTTTAACTAGTATATCTAGGAAGGGTAGCTCTGTGTGATTGTGTTCTAGTGTGAATTTGATTTTGGAGTGTAGATTTTGTAGTGTGTTGTGTAATTCGTTGATGTCTCCCCATGTGGGATCCCAAAGAATGAAACAGTCATCCAGATATCTTTTCCAAGATTTTATGAATAGGGATTTTGTATTTGTTCCATAAATTGATTCTATCTTTGTGTATAATATTTCTTCTAGGTAGGCTAGTGTCAGGGTAGCATATGTCGGTGCCATTTTGGTTCCCATTGCTGTACCTAAGGTCTGGATGAAGTTCTCGTTGTTAAATTCGAAGGAGTTATTGTTGAGGATAATGTTTATACTGTCGATAATAAATTGTTTATTAAACCTCGGGTGTAGAATTTGCGGATGTTTGTTAATCCAGTATGAGATTGCTTCTTTACCTAGGTCATGGGGTATGTTACTATACAGGCTGCTAACGTCAAATGTCACTAGTTCAGTTCCTGGGTTTACTGTTTGTGGTAAGGAGCTTAGAAAGTGTATGTTGTCTCTTATGTAGCTTCTTACTTGTCCGGTAAAAGGTTGTAGTAAAATGTCAATTAGGTTGCTAAGTCTGCTTGTTGGGCATGTTGGTCCTGCTACTATGGGTCTGAATGTAAGGTTACTTGGATTTGGGATACTAATGTATTCTGATTTTTGTGTGTTGATGGCATTTTTTATCTCATTTGATTTGTGTATTTTGGGTAGTCCGTAAAAGTAGTTTGTTTTTGTCATGAAGTTGGTTAGGAAATCTCTTTCTTTCTTTGTAAGAATGTTATTGTATGTTGTGCAAAGTTTTGTGATTTTTGAAATGGTGTTGTTGTCAATGTTGGTGCTAATTTGTTTATAGTAATCTTTGTTCCCTAGTGCTTCTATAATTTTCGATTTATAGTAGTTTTTGTCCATGATGACTACAGCGCTGCCTTTGTCTGCTTCTTTTATGATTATGTTATTGTTATTAAGGAGGTTATCTAGTGTCTGTTTTTGTTTGGGTGTTAGGTTACTGGAAGGTTTAGTTTTTCTCTGGGTGTTGATGTTCCAGAGGTTTTCGAAGAAGGTGTTTAGTTCTTTTGTATTGTTGTGTTTGTTAGGGAAATATGTTGATTTGTTTTTTACTAATGAATCATCTGTTTTGTTTTCGTTATTATTTAGAGTTTCTATTAGTCTAAGTTTGCGTTCAAATTCTGTAAGGTCCTTCTTTAATTCGGTGATATTGCTTTTGGGAGTCGGGCAGAATTTGAGGCCTAATTTAAGTATATTGATTTCTTCCTTTGTTAATGAGTGTGTGGATAAATTGACTATTTTCGGTTTTGTGTTGTCTAGTCTGGGATTGTTGTTTTGGGAGGGATTCCTAAAAAATGATGATGATGGGTACTGTTTGTTTCGTTAGGGGTTCCCGAAGGGTGATTGTTTTCTATACGTTTTGTGTGTTTTAGAGGGTAGTGCTGTTTTTGGGAAGGATTGATGATATATTTGTATGTGTGGTAATTGTGGATTGGTAGTTTCGGGTTGGGGAATCTTGGTGAAGTTTGTTGAAAGTGGTGACGGGGTTTGTAATACTGTGTGGGGTTGTGTAGGTAGCTACTATTGTATGATGGTTTTGTTTGATGATGTGTGAAGTGTTTGGGGTATTTTGATTGTATCGATTGGTGTGTGGAATGGTTGTAGGGTCTGTTATATTGTGTGTAGTGGGGTAGAAAGTTGTTGTATGTGGAATAAATTTGTTGGTGCGGTGGGCGTGGGTAGTTGTTGTAAGGTTTATTTTGGTCTGGGAGGTGATTATTAGTGTTATTTTGTAGTGTGGGGTTATTTTGGTAGGGATTGTTGAGTAATGGTATTTTGTGGTGGTTTGTTTGTGAGAAGTAGGGTGTATGATAGGGAATTTTTGGTTGTGTTAGTTGGTGTTGGTGGGGGTATGTAGGTTTGTGCCGCGGTGTTAAGCTATATGGTGGGGTTGTGCGAGTGTGTTGTATGTAGTTTAGTCTGTTTGGGTAGTTCTGTTTTTTGTGCGAATGTGTGTATGTGTGGTTGCGTGGTATGCTTAGTGGTGATTTGGTTTGGATTTGTGGATAGGAGCGGGTGTGAGGTGTGGGAATATTTTTGTTTTTTCTTTGTGAGTATTTGGATTTGTTGTGTATAAGAGTTTGTGTGTGGTATGTGTTTTGCCTCTTACCTCCGTTTCGTGAACTGTTGTCTTGGTTCCTGTATGATGCTTGTTCTGCTTTTTCTTTCTCGGGTAAGTTCTTTAGCCATGTGATTTTTCTTTTAACAATGTTCCGGGATTTTTCCTCCTCCTCTTTACATTCGGATTCCCAGAGTTCCGATAGGAATTGGTGAGTTTCCGTGGGGCATAGTTCTTTTATTGCTGTTGATGTTTCGTTATCGAATTCCGTGTATTTTTTTGTGAAGTGTATCTTGTTGTCTTCTTGTATGTCGATTTGGGCTTGCAGTTTTGAGATGTTAAGGGTTTTTTTAATTCTTTTTTGTTCTTCCGTGTCCTGTGGGGTAATCTTTTCACGGAATTTTCTTGGGATGAATTGTTCCTCCATCTCAAGAAATGTTCTGTATGTGGATGCAGTGTCGCTACTCTTGATTGCGTGGTAAAAAGCAATTTTCCTTTGTTTTAAGAGTGTATCCCATGTCTTGAGGTTTTGTTTTTTCGTTTTTAGTGCTGCATCCTGTGTATATGAGATCCTGCATTTTTCTATGAATTCCTGTTGAGGTCTGAACAATTCTATAATTGTCTCTCTGATGTTGTTTCGTTCTTTGTTCTGTTGGTCGGATATAATATGGAGTAATGTATCTACTTTTCCATTAATTTTCCGTAATTCTTCTTCGAGAAGTGATTGTTTGTTGAGTAGATCTTCCATAGTTTTTTTACTGGTTGGTGGCATTCTTTCGTTGTAGATATATATATACCCTTCCTAGATATACTAGTTATATATACCCTTCCTAGATATACTAGTTAAAATTAAGAACAACCATATTATCACAGACATCTACCACAAACCCACGGACACCCAACAGTACCTCCACTTTAAAAGCCATCACCCCAAAAGCTGCCTAAAATCTATACCCTATTCTCTAGCACGCAGAATATGCACTATAGTCAGTGACAAAGACCTCCGGATTGTCCGACTGGAGGAACTACGTAAGACATTAGCAAAAAGAGGATACCCCGCACAAATAATACACAAAGGTATAGAATTAGCAGAGCAAATACCATTAGAACAATTACGAATTCCTCAAAAACGGAACAAAGAACACATATTAGCATACGTATCCACACATAACAAAAACAACCCAGAATTATTCACAGAGATAACAAGAAACCTAACCTTACTCAATCAAAATAGCAAACTAAGCAACATACTTAAAACAATGAAGATAATCAAAAGTAAACGCCAACCGAAAAACCTCAAACAAATTCTAACCTCATCCAAATTCAATCAACATGCATCACAAGGGGTCACAAAATGCAACAAAGAAAGATGTGGAGTTTGCGACATAATAATAGAGGGTAACACATACACATTCAAAAATCCAACACAAACCTTCAAAATAAAGAAGGATCTAAACTGCACCTCTAAAAATGTAATATATGTACTTGAATGCATAACATGTAAAAAATACTACATAGGTGCCACAAAAACATTCAATAATAGAGTGGCCCTCCATAAGAGCAACATTAAAATTCAAGAAAATAGAAAATTGCCTGTCTCCAAACATGTACACTCATGCAGCAGTGGAAAATTCCAGATAATGCCCATTTTCCAAACTCAGGACTACTCATACCTCCTAACACAAGAAAAAATCTTCATATACAAATTTAACCCACCATTAAATAAATCATAAGACAAATCACACCACAGACATATAAAAACAAGTACGAACACATGTACAAACAGAAACCCATCTGCACTCGGACACGTGTGCATTTGCACACCCTAATACATGGAACAAATACATACCCCATGTGAGTGTATTCATACACACATACAGAAAATAATATGAATGTGTGTATCTATCTATCTATCTATCTATCTATGTGTATATATATATATATAAATATATATATACCTTTCTATAATTCTATTTATATTTCTATCTACACTCAATCTTCCTTCCCCCTCTCTTACTTTCCCCCCCCCCCCTACTTATGTATCTACTCACCCATCCTCTTTCCTACTAATCTCTCTCTCCAAACCCAAGCAAACATCCTAACCCCCAACCACCCACACATCCACATTCATGTGTGAACCCAGCAGGGACACCGTCATGAATGACCGGGAATGACCACACCCACACATACCATACAGATTTGACCGACAGCAATTAAAGCAATAAAACCTAATACACAAATGAACTTAAATGACCAACCACTGGCCAAACTAAATATATTTTTATCTCAACAAGATAGCATTTTTTTCTGTCATCAGAACAAACATTTTTTTCTGTCAAATGGAACAGACACTTTCAAATGAAAGAAAAATGAAACGTTTTCTCAAATGAAACACTTTTATCAAATGGAATTTACATCTGAAGAGAGCATAATGGATAAACGATAAATGCTCGAAACGCGTTATGTAATTATATTTAAAAAACTTAAAATGTTAAAATGATAAGATAATAAATAATTATTGAAAAAGTTTTTTTACTAGCGTTAGTAACCACAATTCTTTAAATATACTTTTTTCTCTCGTTGGAACTGCACTGATGCTACACAACCCTCTTCTCTCTCTCTATATATATATATATATATATATATATATATATATATATATATATATATTCTGATAAGATGTGACCATTTCGGTTAGCCATTAGGTTCGATTTCGATTATTAATATCAGAAAGAAGTAAGTTTGTAAGGGAGTTGATATAAAAAGATAAAAATACTCCTTGTATTATTTGAATTATTCGGCCTACTGTTATTCTCTTGGATTTTATTCTTACAACGTTTCAGCTGATGTAACCTTCGACCTTCTTTAGGTGCGTCTTGTCGATCTCGAGAATTTTTATATCGAACTCGGAATTTTGTACTCAATCTCGAACGGAATCCTTTATTAAATTCATGCGGATAGTTGTTTTCTCTCACTTCGTCAAGCATGACCGAGTAGAACTCTGAACTAATTCGCAATTGTATTCATAGTATCGCCCGTACTGAGGAAATACTCTTTCATCGCAAAAAGACTGTCATGTTAGACATGCTCATTACTTAGCCTTTTTATCCGGTAACACGTGGAGCCACGGTTACAATTGTTAAGTAAGACTCAGTCCTAAACTGACAGTGTTACATAGGTTGAAAGTTTAATCCTCAGTGTAAGCGATAATTAAAATTCAATTACGAATTACTTCTTAAGAATCAAAAACAAACTACCTTCCGTGGATTAAATAAAGGGTTCCGCTCTGAATTATGTACAGATTCCTGATGTCGACATTAACATTTCCGAGTTGTACAGTACTCACCTAAAGAATGTCAGACGTTACATTGACCACAACATTGTTGAGAATTACGTTCATGATGAGCACAATTGTCCATATGATATAAATAATAAAAATTATCAATCCTCATTCCAGAAATTCCGAAAAATAATAAAAAGACACAATCGAATTTTAGTCAGGTTTAGCTCGGTATATGACCATCTTTCTTTTTCGTTAAGGCTACGGGTTGAATAGTAGGTACTGGTAAACCAGTATTGTCCGGGCCTTCGGGTCTGGATTTACGCCGGTCTATCGGTTGTACGTCCTGTGCAGTTCTAGGAGGTGCACCCTCCCAGGCTTTGCCTTCTCACCCTTTGTAGAAGGGGTTAGTTTATTGCTGACCGCCTGAGGCGCCCCTACAGGGGAATGCCGATGAGGCTGCCCGGGCAATTTTTAAATAGCCAGAGTTCTCAAATTCTCGAGCGCTAGTTTTGTCCCACTTTCCAGACCTTGTGTCACATCTTACCTTGTCGGAGGAAGATAAATAGAAGTAGGTACTGGTACAGTTTACGACTCGTGCTGAAACCGATGTTTGCGTAAACAGCTGGGAAAAGTCGAATGAAAAACGAGGCGACGCTATCAAATAGGAAAGATTAATGGAAATACGTATTTTTGTCGGAGACGCTATCAAGCCCGAACGATCAACATTTAAATCAAGAAAAAAACCGTCAATTTAATGAAAACATTTTTTAATTTTTTACGAAGAAAATATAATGAAACAACATTTAGCAACGTTTTTTGTTTCGATTATTTTATTTTTTACTGGTACTTGTTTTGAAACTGCCCGATAAGTTTAGGAATAAGTTAGGGTAAGGTTAAGGTTAGGCTGAGGGTTAGGGTTAGAGTTAAAGGTAGGTTATACTTTGGGTTAGGTTGTTTTTTGTAGGGTTGGGGTTCGGGTAAGCGTGAAAAAGGTATGTTCTGCAACTTATCTCCTGGTCTATAAGTTTTCTTTTCTGACAAAATTACATTAATTACTCTCGGAGACTGAATCGTCTGTTCTAACTCGATCAACTTCATTTTTTCTTTTACAGTTTTCTTAACTTGTTGATTTTTACACTGTATTCAATTCGCTATTGACAATTTCGTCTGCTGTAATTTGATTGTCTAAGAGTGTCGGGATCTTCGGTGGTTCACGTCCACTACTGTCGGGTTTAGAACGGGTCGTACACTGCACCAGTACTTAATAGTATAAATACTTTGATGATATTGCTTTTGATTTATGATAGACTATTCTGACTTGTTTATTATTTCCTTTGTTTATTAAATTAGATTGTTAATAAACAGAGTGATGGAGACTATGCAACCCCTACATATACATACTTATAAAACGCAGGTGTAACACCTGGCATAGTTGTATGGGACAACATGGAGAAAGTGGTAACCCTATTTGAAGTCAGAGCTTTGAAAGCAAAGAGACCTACATAGCAAGATCTTATTACCCACAAGACACAGAAACTGAAACTTTGCGCTTACGAACAAGAACTTAAACGATTAACTGGCGATTATACCCGATGAGTGAAATACAAGAGAGATTCAAACAATTGCAATAAATATGACATCAAAGTAATTAGAGGATCTCTTGATTGAAGTATCTTTAGTGGATGAATGCCTGGCATCCGGTAGGATGCTCCATCCTTTGCAAGAAAAAAAGAGCAAAGAAACATGAAAAGGGAAAACTCGATCTGACAAGAAATACAATTTCTCATACAGAGAAATAAAATCAAGATGACATCAGTACTACAATTTCTCTCGCAGAAAAAAGGTAATGATAAGGGTGTGTATCGAAAAACAAAATACAATATTTTCTAGAAGAGAAGCCCAAAACCTACGGGCATTTTTCGGGGAGGGGGTGGGGGCAGGGTCGAAAATATTAGCAGAAAAAGAACCGACAAAAACTATATTTTTAACAAATTAAAGGGAATGATAACATGATTTGTGACCCTTCAACCAGTCAAGCGGTTGCTATTGTTGGCTTTTACGGCATGTCAACCATTGTTGGGGAAATTCATGCCAAATCCGTGCATGTTTTTGTATACGATTTATTAGTTGGTTAATTTTTAGTATAAGAGATGTTTTTACCCACAAAAAGTGGCGTGCATATGTATTGTGATGCCCTGGTGATGCCTGAGGCTTGCGCTTTGATTATATGCTCTAAAAATTATGTCCTAGTACTTAGAAATATGAAAGAAGGCGATAGTTTGAATATGATTGGATGACTCCAACCCGAAATTTAGATGTCTGGGGCCACCGCCACGTTGTAACCTTATGATTTGCAAAGCCCTGCAGACAATAACTAGTCTTCGCCAATTGTCACCAATTCTGTACTGGAAAGGAGTAACGTTGCTTACACTGTAATGCTCTAATAGGAACCGGTGTGTTAACGTGATTATAACTGTATACGCGACCTTTCTAGTTTGATTGCATTCGTATCAAAGAACAAAGGACAAATGTGGATCGAATCACTAGATTCAAGTTTATTGATCCAAGAAGATTGCAACGCTGGATAATTGCCTGAGTATTGCCTCTTAATAACTCGAAAGTATTGGCTGTATTTCTGTAAAACACAATATAAATAAGCGAAAGAGTCCGTGCACATGCGGCCTATATCGATCAATACACTTTGTGCTGATCCCACAAGTAACTGCATGCTAATCTCAGTTTATTTTCACACGTCTGTGTGTAGGAGAGCAAAGATAGTGCAGCCCCCTCTCCCAATGTATCTTATCATTTATAGAGAAGGCGTACTGACGAAATTACATATTAAATATATGTAATAACTTACTCTATATCGGGGATCTTTTAACGTATAGCTGGTGGCGAAATTAGCATGTGTGATGGAAGTGTAGAGGAATAAACGTACATTAAATAAATTTATAACGTAATCGTACAAATTAAAAAAATATGCATTCATAAATGCGAGTTCTTTTAGTTGTTAGAACCCCAGGAACTCAACGTTGAGTATAATTACCATGTTATTTGCTACGGTTATATGAGTTTATTTTTTTAATATTTAACATACGGAGATACCATTTAGTTATTAATTGTAAGACTATTCTCGTCTTGTATTATTTGGATTATTTTAATCTTGAGTGTAATTCTCACAACGTTTCGGCCGATGCAACCCTTGCCCTCTTTAAGGTGTATCTTGTTGAACTTTAGAATTTGTATATAATCTAAAACAGAACCCTTTAATTAATCCACAGGGGTAGTATGTTCTTGTTCCGTCAGCCATGACCGGATAGATGTCATAAGTAATACGCAATTGAATCTTCAACCTCCAGAAGAGTATCACTTAGAATAGAAATTTCCTTAATACTTTATCCGTTATGTCACGAGACCGGATGATGTACTAAGTAAACTTCAGTTCTAAGTGACCCTCTTCTTGAGGTTGAAGGTTCAATCCTCAGTGCAGATTACTAAGAAGACCATTTAAAAATAAATACTCAACGCTTCTACACAGTCATGGATTACGGAACGAGAACAATCTACTCGCGTGGATTAAATTAATGGTTCGGTTTCAAAAATAGATTCCCTAGTTAGACCAAAATATTACATGGTTCAAATGCATGCACATGGAGAAGGTCGAAGGTTACATCGATCGGGACATTGTTTAAAATAACCACCAAGATGAGAATAGTTGTTTGAATAATCTAAATAATGAAAATCATCAAGCGATCATAAAACATTCTAAAACACATCATTTTTTATTTATTTGATGTATGCCTCTTCTTATTGTGTCCGCTTTACGCAATATCAACATGTTTGACTCATTTAATGCCGAAACATAAGGCCTCAATGACGTCAAACGAAGAAAACAATAAAAGAGATGGGTAAATCCGATAAGGGTGAAACTGGTATGTCGATTTAGTAGTTTAGACAGGTCTAAGACAGTGTTAAGTGGCGGAATTTTGTTCTCAAGCATGTC
Organism: Sepiola atlantica; assembly: GCA_963556195.1. Taxonomy (NCBI): domain Eukaryota; kingdom Metazoa; phylum Mollusca; class Cephalopoda; order Sepiida; family Sepiolidae; genus Sepiola; species Sepiola atlantica. The sequence continues at coordinate 47,123,342 of OY744530.1, read as the reverse complement.
ACAAACATTTCAGGAGTATGCACGTGAGACAATTAAGTCAAATTGAACACAGGTAGGTTTGTTATCCGGACCTATTATTGGTTAATTAAAACTCTTAAGAAAACTATTAAGACTTAATTGGAACATAATAGGTCCAGTAAAAATTGAACTCGACATAGTGTGTTCTATATTCACAAAAAATATATTAATTACACCATTTACGAGCCTATCGATATGATTAACCTTTTAAATACGATGGTAGGCGAATTAGTCGAGGACACGTTCTCGACAATCAGTCCACCAGTATATACCATTGGGACGCCGGTTGTCTTGCTCTGTCGGGCTGGGTATGGTTCTGTGCAGTCCTAGGATGTCTTCCTTACAGACTTTACCTTCCCTATTTGAGAAGGAGTAAGTTTATGGCTAATTGCCTGAGGTGCAATTACTGGAAAATGAGGAGGGGGATGCTCAGGCATTTTTGTGGGCAAAATTGTACCTTCTTTTGTGCACTAGCCTTTCGTTCACACCTTCCAGGGTGGTGCTATCTCTTCCCGCGGAGAGACGGAGGTAATTATCATTGATACGATTGATCTTAGGCGTTACGATAATCAAGTAACGTTTAGCATGAAAAATAATTTCCTTAAATTAATTTTCTCACCATTATTTTCTATGTTTTTTGTTATATTACTTAAAAATATTCGTGACTATTTATCAATTTAGATGGCTTATTTGTGTGTTTTCCCGCACAAAAATCGTGATTCACAATCATTAATTTTGTGTTCGTCCATCATTTAACAGTAAGACAGCTACTGCCATTTCAATTACCAACTCGTAATTATAGACTCTATTGTTCCTGTCCTTGCCATCGACTGAACATTCTATACAAACAGACCCAATTTGATCTCCCGTGAAGACGAACATGTTCAGGTGTACGAATCGCCTGAATAATATATACTTTCGAGCACTTGTTTGTTTTATTTTACAAAAGGAAAATAGATTCAGATGAAGGAAAGAAGAAAATGATGACATATATTTATTTCGTTTCTTTTTCTAACCAAGTGATGGGTAAACACAGCTGCGTTTGTTTCTTTTGTTTGTTTCTTTTTCTATCCAAGATGGAGATTTTCTAAACCGAATTCTATCGAACAGGTGAAAGTGTATCAGGAAAGGTTTTCAGACTTATCCGTCGTTTGTTCTTGTAAAGAAACAGTAGGCTACGTATTGTTGTTGATAAATTAAAAAATACAACTGAGCAGATTTACACAGATTATTGTTTGCTGACTGGTATTTCTAAAATAGTTTATTTCATTTTGTGTTTTTTAGAAAAGACCCGTCACAAACCAACTCATAAGTTTTTCAAAACAATTGACCTGACAGCCATGCACAGTTCGCGCACACACCTCTTACCTACATTCATGCACCATCTCTTGATATACGTCGGTTACGGTTAGGTAAGAGTTAGAGTAGATAAAATTTAGGTTAGGTTAGGGCTAAATAAGGGTTATTGTTATAAGCTCTACAAATTGAAGAAAAATGCTACTGTAGAACGCATCGCGAAATGATGGACAGCTATAATTGTGAGTTTATGTGGAGGCAAAATATAATGGAAACGATCGTTTCATACAGATAATAAATGAAATAAATGGGTTCAATTCTATTGCGTAAGTAGTACTACTTAGTTTTAGTATAACCCGCATTTTACCTGTTCCCTTCTTGCATTGTGGGAATTTCATTTGTGGCGGGCCTTTTCTACATTGGTAAAACGTGTATTTAAAACTTAGGTACGGTAAAATTATGGAAATAAAGGTGCATACTTTTTATGAACCAAGATCTGACAACTATTTTATCTGTTTTGTCTCGTTGTAAGCATTCGTTTCTTCGATTCTTGTGAGAATCAAGTAATCAAAAGACAAAGCACGTGAAGGCCGCTCACATTTATAATATAAAATTCTGCCATGAATACGACAGAACTCGCAATCATCTCCCCAGACAAAATATTGAATATTAATTGGCGTTAATGCAGTTGAAAAGTTAAATCGATATATAATTTACGAAGTGAAACGCGGTACTATGTATGTTTTACGATGTATAACCTAAGATCACCTATGGGAGTTTATAGCTGGTTGGTTACTTTAACCACATAACGTGTGCCCCATGTGACGTTGAATTTTAGTTCCAATATGTACACGTAATGTGAGCTCGAAAGAGAGGATATTTTTAAAAGCCCCCTTTTTGTGTCTTCGAACATGTGGTTACATAAGAGTTCCGCATAATTTTACACCGTTTTGTAATATTATTGTATTCTGCGAGATGGTTTAAGCTGCACTTGTTGCATAATCGAAGGTAGATAACGGAGTATTGTATTTGACCGTCCATAGCAGCTTTTATTCGCCCCATGTTTTTTTTCAGACTGTTGAGCGTCTTCCCCTGGACCCACAATGCTCCTGAGAGAAGATAGGAGACTATGTGAGAAGGAAATTACGATGCCAATTAATGAAATGGATATCGGTAAATTTAGTATAATAAATGTATCCCATAGAATAGGATAATCAGCAAATCAGCTTCAGTTCTGATCTGCAAACTGGCATTAGAATATGGGATACACATTTTTGCGAGATAAATAAAAAAAAACACATTAAAATAATTATATAATTATTGTATATACTTTGTTATTTCTCGTTGAACCTTTCCTTTTGAACAATCGTTTAAAGTCAATCCTTAAATTATTACCGTATATTACTATACACAAATGACCATGTTGTGGGTCAATCTATTTGTGAGTTAAGTCAACACCAGTTATCAATGATCTCAGAATTCCACTTTCCAATTTACCAAAGAAAGGGTATCATGAATATCGGAGAAAAAGGATGAGGCGACCGTAGGGTGGAAAGCTTGACCGAGGCAGATTGTGCCGTGTTCCAGACATCTATGAGGCAAAACATATTTTCTGGTTTAGCAAACGCCATTACTGGATATAAAACATATGAACAAAACCATTAAAATAAAAATAAAAACTTAATATGGTAAGCTTTAAAATGATACCATTTTCATCTTACTAACATTCGTAGTTCAGCAGATATAAAGACTTGAAATTTGCTCAAGAGTTCTGGAACACTCTCTATTTCACAGTTAACTAAAAATGAAGTCTTACACTTAATAACACTATGTTATATTCTTCAGTTCGGAATTTTGGGAATTACGAGCTATCAATTTTTATCATTATTATTATTTTATTTTGTTGCTAATATGTCACCATTTATCGAGTAGTTGACGATATATTTGTTACTTTTATCTTCTCAAATATCATTGTGTTGAGGATCTGAAAAATATGAAAATTATTATTAGCATTAAAACACACACTTAGTCAAGTAGATCTAGATGATACCAGTTTCATCCTATTACTATTTATAGTTCAGCAGATATAAAGACTTAAAATGTGCCTAAGACTCGAACTCCCTCTACTGAACAGTTAACTAAACATGAAGTCTAGTATTTAAAATCACTATGTATGTTACTTGTAGTATTAAGTAATATATTTATTAATTTTATTCACTACAATAGCATTGTGTTGAGATGCAAGCTACACTAATGGAAGTCGAATACTAATTTTAAGAATTGCTTCATTATGAAAATAGAAATAACATGTTATTCATTAATCGAATTATATTTTAATCCATTGCTTAAATATCTTGATTAAAATGACTGATTAATAATATTTGAGAAGATATCTCTCTAATATACTTATTGTTACAATAAAAAAGTGTTTCGACTGATTTCTATATTTTCACATAGGATAAATGAGTGTTTCTGACACAACTAAAAATAACAATGGTTCAATTCCGAAAACTTAAGTTTAATTGATATCATACTCCTCAAGGAAATTGCTTATATTTGTAATACGTTCTTAGTTTGCACGTCGTTTTCTGTTGCCGCTTGATATATAATACATTAATTATTGTTGTCCGTTAGCTATTAATGACTTTCAATGAGTCTGGTTTCTATTCAATGTAGATTGTAGTATGTTTGCAAACAAATTACACTTTAAGGTCAAAAGTTCTTGCGTTGAATAATCGAGCGAAAGCTTCTTGACTATTACATTTTCTATAGAATATATCTCTCATTCCTGAGATTACTTTACTATCTTATTTACTTAAAAACCTGACACCTAATACGTTTTAAGAGTGTCAAATAAAGTGCCCAGTAGTTGTATTACATGAAGTCTACTAGACATAGTGTGCGGTTATACTTTTTTGTAAACCTGTCTTTTAAACTCAATAGTTTGTTGGACATATTTTCGAAACCGACTTAATTATAATCATGCATGTGTGTTAAGCTCATGGAGGGGTCTGGCCTGTCTTGGAGAATGATACTGAATGCGAAGAAACTGTTTTTTTTCTGTCATATGATGTTTTTGAACACTACAACATAAGCATTAACTTATTAAAAGCTGACCCCAAATTAAGCCAGAATGGGACTTAAATCTTTGTAATCAAAATATATTAAGGCGATTATAGTGTATATATTTTCTAGTATATGTAAATATGGAATGGCCCAGGACTGTGGAAGAAGTTATACAAAGTTCACGTCACGTCAAATCTATTTAAGTACGCACTAAATAGGTTGCAAATTGTCCGAACTGGAAATGTCCTTCAACTTTGAATGACATTTCAACTTGTATCAAATGCATCGTACACAATACTTTACACAGAATAAAATAAGTAAAAAAGGTTGATAAACTGTAAAACAGACAGGTCAAATTATAAATATTAGTACGTAATATACGACCGTATTTTAAAATATCAAAGAAGAGTTTACGATTAAACAGTGCCAGCGAATTCTACAATGATTCGTTAAATTGGTCTATAAAATAAAGCCAATGGCTTTATATTACATTGCTGGCATCAGAGAGCAGACGTCGATTTACCATAACTGAAATCCCAAAGAGAATCACACGATAGTTTCGATGCTGGTCCTGTCTTAACAAATCAAGTATCATGCGTCTACCTCACACAGACACCTTAAAAATAAAACTAAGGAGAATTAGATTCACGATAACAATATTGTCTGCCTAAAGTAATGTAGGATTTTAAAACACTAGTTCAGTTATTGTTTATGACTAGTATTTGTTCACCTTGAATGTAATCGGCGGGAAAAACGGTCCTGTTATTATGCGTTCCACATACGAGAAGCCCTTGCAAAGAAGCTCTTTCCATTGAAATTTCGCCTTGCGCTAGCCACAGGCATGATTCTTCTCAACATTAATTGACACTTCCATAATTACGCTTAGCCAACGGCCCCTTTCAGCTCACCATAGTTAAGCGACGTTAGGTCTGGTCAGTATTAAATGGGTGATCATTTTGGAAGACCATGTGTAGTATGTGACAAAAATCTCTTCTAAATTTAGTATTATTAAAAAATTAATCGTATACAAAACAGGAAAGGAGAATATATATATATATATTTATATATATATATATATATATATATATATATATATATATATATATATATATATATATATATATATATATATATATATATATATATATATTCGTATAGATGCCAGGCTATATTCTCTCCGACCATTCCAGGAATATTCTCTATTATTTAAAGGAAAGTTTTCCTACGTATTTTAATATTATTATGTTTCGAAAAGATTACTAATTTGAATTTTTCTGGATTAATAAAATTGTGGGCCGTAGTATATATTAATAATTACATTGTTTTAACCGTTAATATGTAGTTAAAGAAAAATAAATTGATTTGAACTATTAAAAAAAATTCTTAAACAATTGATGATGTTTACTGATTCATTTATTTATTTTTATTATGCTTATGTTTGAATTCACGTTTAGAAACATGACGTAAATCGTGAATCTACAAAGTTACGCTAAAGCTAAAGTTATTTCGTTAAAGTAAGATAAGACACTCCAAGTAGCTCAGGTAGTAGAACGTTAGATCGAATATCTCAAAGTTTCAGTCTTGATTCCTGATGAAGGCATCCGCTTGATTTGTTGAAAATGTATTATTTACCACTAGCGGAACTCGTCGCTCAGCTTTGCACGGGAGAAAGTACTACCTATTGCATAACGTCGAATAAAAAAAGCAACGGCCTATTGTATTTTCTTCCCCGTCTACTGCGTTGGCGAATGTTTAAAATTTAAAAAAAAAGAAAAAGTGGTTGAGTAGAATGGGATCGAACGCTAAAACTAATGATCATGAAACCTACCTTCTTACCGATTGCGCCACTGTTTCGGGATACAAATACATGTGAAAATAGGCCAATCAACCAAAGCTTGATTATTAGCATGCGTGTTAGATTAATACCAGGTAAATAATAAATAAAAACCGGTGTTTTGTGAAAATTAAACTGTGTGTATTAGTTCCCGGTGTCGATGAGTAGAGTGACAGTACAGAATTGTTAGAGAGGAAAGTTTTTGCTACCATTTATATAAAGTTGGTTTTTCAGAGAGACGTGGATGGTGGGCCAAATGTAATATTTAGTGTCAAGTAGAAAATAATATTAACACATTTACTGAAACTCGCTCGAGTTGATAAGTGTAGTATAGTGGTGAGTTCAGTAGTCTGTGATGCATGTTGTTATTTTCCTATACTCCGAGAAGGTACAGGGGAAACACGTCTCTACTTTATATATTAGATTAATGTAATATTTGCTATTTCTAAAATTAGTTAAGATTTCTAATATTTGGAAATAAGATTAATTCCACAATGTATTTATTACGTTAAAAAAATAGTGACTAACGGAAAATTGTGACTGACAGACAAACAAACACTCTATTTAAATAAGATTTGGACTACTATTGTTATATTAGATGTTTCGGCTGATGTAATATCCGACCTTAAACTAATGATTTAATATAATAGACCGTGTGTTGGCATTAAACACTCTACATGCTGATATAACAGACATCTGCAAAACGGGGAAATAAACAACACCATCAATCATATAAAAACATGTGTGTTCGGATGTTTCGAGATGCTGATTGATAGTTTGTATTATCTGAATGTTTCGAACTATTATTATTTTCTTTGATGTTATTCTCATAACGGTTCGGCCGATATAACATTCGTTTTCTTCAGATGAATCTTTTAGAACTCGAGAATCTTTATGTCGTTCTTAGGGGTTTACTTCTATTAATCTACTATTGTCCTAACTTTTAAATCACAATTACGCCCACTATACTATTTCGAATGCTCGATTGTGTAGTATGTGGTTTGTTCTCAAAATAACATCCGCCCAGACATTACCTCCTCTTTTTGTGGAGGAAGATGTTTAGAATCTGTTCAGGTATCATGAAACCATCCTTTAAGGAACTACCCCTTAGTATATTATCTATTCTCATCATCCAAGTCATTGCCTCTTTGTCTGAGAGAGAGAGTAGTGTAGTACATGGTCGTTTATCATGGTATCATCCTCCTATGCATTATCGTATCCTTGGATGTAGTGTAATATAGGTTAGTTCGTAATGAAACAATGCATTCAAACATTACTATCTCCTTTGGGGGTAGTGTTGTATCTATTCTGTGGCCATGATAGCATCATTTCAAAGATTACTGTCTACTTTTCGTGGGTGGGGACAGTGATATACTAGAAGAGGTATATGACATTTGTTCGACTATTTATGCTAGTAGTATATCATTGTTTGAATAATAATTATAGTATATACTCGTGTAATGAGCGAAATCTAAGACAAATGTCTCCTTTAAAACGGTAATTCATTAAAATAGAACTATTTTCTGAAACAGCGAATGTTATCTGGTTTATTTGCAAAAACAAATCTCGTTTAATGAACGACCGTTTGTTCTGAGTGGAAAAGTAGTCTAAAAACGTCATTCATCACGTGAATATATACGGTATAGGGTTACATTGTTGGTGTGCCTAGTATGTTAGATTAATGTCACCGTAGGTTCTTATGTAGAAAATTGTCTGTTCACGGAGTAAATAATCTATTACACAACGTAGTAGTCTACTGCAAGATTTGTTTTCCTCAGTAATATTATACGTTTTTTACTCATCAATGGCTGCATGGCGTGCAATGAAACCATTAAAATCAGAATTTCTGCAACTTTGTAAAGTGTATGTATACATTTAGAACGAACTGGGGAACGAATGGAAACAATAGAAACACACCGGTCCAATGTAGTAACATGTTGAGTCATACGAATCTATCTTATCTGCGATAGATCATGACTTATGTGCTTATTTGGGAAACGATCTGATAATAAATGACCATCCTGTCTCAAGACATTCTGGCTTTTTGTAATAGAGTTACTACATTAGAATTATCGAATAGTTTCCCATATCAAGGCGTTAATTCCTGCACCTGCGGACGCCTGTTAAAACTTTAATGATTTCTACAAGAAGTAGATATGCTATGTTTCTCAACTTTCCTTGAATTTAATAGTCACGATTAGAAGTTTAGAACAGCTATTAAACAATTTTTATCAATTTAAAAAATTAAACAAGTTTATGAATATCATCGACATTTAGTAGAAAATAACTCGAAGAAAACAATTCTCAAGTGTTAGATTCGTACCGAGGATGGCATTAAATATTGAAACTGAAGGCGAACGCTTATGTACAAGACAATCTATTTAACGAAAATATATTTTGTTCTTTTAATCATCTTAAATGAGTTCGGCGTAAGAGGTTTAAATCTTCACATAAATCTAAAATAATTCGATTATCTAAAATAAATAAACATAAAGAAATATAAATATAATATAAACAATTCTCATTAAAGTAAAACTAAATAAACATCGATTGTTTCCCTTGAATTCGGATGGCAATAAGACTCTTCAGGAGCTGCTTAATCTAACACAAATATTATTACGTTCAGTAAAAATATTCTATTTACTCGACGAGCAGACAGTTACTATTGAAAAGTAAAATCCTTTTATTAATAAATAGAAATGTATCTTTTTATTCTTTGTATTATATTTGATTGTTTTCTATCGCGTCTTATTTTCTATTTGAACTCTCCTAATTATTTTACGATCTTTTTCGACTTAGTAGCATGACGTCATATACTGATACGATTACTATATAAGTGTGACTGCGATTACGGGAAACGTTAATTCCGCTTGAAAACCACGTAAAAGTGAACTGAAATTTATTAGCCCTCGTTTGAACGCGTTTTAATGCAGTCATTTATTTAATCAGTTTTCTTTCTTAGGTTGGTTAATAAGTCATAGATTGCAGACATCCTGAATCCAAACATCGAGGAAACGAAAATCAGCAGTCATAGATCAAGGAGCA
>OY744530.1:47104083-47111583 GCA_963556195.1 Sepiola atlantica | reverse complement strand
TATTGCATTACACTATACATAACGGCTTGTTGTTAAATTAATTAAAGTTCTCAATCTTTGAATACTTTTTAATAAATAATGATAAATAATATATATGTGTGTGTGTGTGTGTGTGTGTGTGTGTGTGTGTGTGTGTCTGTGTGCCTGTGTGTGTGCATATATGAGGCATTTAATTTTTCGAGAAATATCTTTAAAAAGTCACATAATTGATTTTTATTTCTTTTGAATATATTTTATGTCTTGTTCGTCACAGTTCGAAATGACGTGTATTCATATGATTGCTGTGTGTGCAGGCGTTTATACCTGTAGAGATATGTATGTGTTCAAATGTGGGTGTCGGTTTCGCGGAACGTATGTTTTACTCTCTTCAAAAGTATGTACACATGTATAAGTTTTCGCGTGTGAGTGTAAGATACTTATGTTTTGGCTTCTTGTGTTTTATCTCAAAATTGTTTTTTTTTTTACTTCTTTAGTTTTTGAGGCGAAACACCCTTCAACTAAAATCGAACTTCAATACTTTTTCTACTCATCTTTGAATTAAAATACGTAGACGATTCTTATAGAGTTCAAAACAATAGTTTAAATTGGTTTAACAAGAAAACAAGTTCAGATAAGTGAATGGAGTGTGCCCCTTGTTAAAAGCGACACACAGTAACGAAAGGAATCTGGTAATATAAATGTTATTCTTTTCTTCTCTTACTTCGTACACTTAACAGCCTTTCCCTTTTTTCTTTTCAGTTTTAACTTGATTTTCGCTTCCTGTGTTATATTACAAAATTCTCTTTTGAGTTATTTTGTTGTCACGTCAAATATCGTTGCAACAAGTGCCTAAGGCGTACTTCAATACATACTCAAAATTACACCTAAAATGTGAAAAAAGGCGTATACTCACATTCTTGGAAAAGAACAAGAAAACTTATACTAAGTACAACAATGAAACAAAAACAAATTAACAGAGTCTATGAAAAGTGTATTGCTACCTTGCTTCCCTATCCCTCCGCCTGCTTCAAAATGAGTTACTCAGCAGCGTGAACACCCATACTGAAAGAAATGTATTTTGAAAAAAAACATGTCTTTTTAGTTAAATTTAAAAAAAAATCGTTCTATATTTCATTGAATGTTATCATTAAGAGGTAAGTGTCCTCAATCCATCCGATAGGGACACTAAGACTTTATTTAAATAGATACCTAATGATTTTACTACCATCACGAAGGCGTAGAAATACCTGGCGAAGTACATGGCGCGATATTACTTTATTCGGTTTTATGGATTTGTATATCTTGTTTAATCATCAATCTAGGAAAAGGACCAATGATTCACATCGTGTGTATTGACTTCATAAATCTTGACACCGAATCGAGCTTAGAATTCCTTCTTTGTTTATTAGGCAAGCTCAGAGATATAATCACAGCGACACTTTAAACACCCCATGCTTGGCGTTGCTTCATGACTCGGTTAATGAACGTTGCCAACCATCTCTCTCTCTTTCTATCTGGGCAAGTCGTTAACACTTGTTGTCACTTAGTTTCACATGACTAGTCTGATCCGTTTTTTTGGCTGAGAGATTAGGGTACAGGTTTGACAATTTGTCTGGCTGCTGTTTCCAACTTGTACTACAGTAGATCAAACTCTTCAATACCGCTAAGAACGCCTGCTCTATAAACTGATGTATAATATCGAGATAACTGTAGCGTCATAACGCGCATAAAAATCGACCCTGCACTTATCTCTGCTGAATTTTCTCTGAGGACACAGCCTCTATACATAAAGAACCATAGAGACTGTTTTCGGACATCCAACGTACACCCACATTGTTCAACGCACTTCATCTAAAAAAAAGATTTATGAAAATGAAAAGTTACTGCAAAAATATTAATCCAGACGCCCCCATCAAAACAACTAAATCGTCTCCTCACTTGAGGTTTACATTCACAAATATCCGAGGGCTTAGAACTTACCTCGGTGATGTAGAAGGCTCCCTCCTTATACACCCCCATATATCTGAACAAGAGGAAACTATTGCACAGTCCTCAACGTCCTCTAATTATTTTGATATTTCAGTATACCTTCAAGTTAGTTTCTCTATTGTCCACTCCCATTCACAAACTGTCACTTTCCGACCGGCCTCCCACTGCTCGACCTATTATTTACAACACTGCACAAAGCATGTATGATAGATTCCCATAACCCACTCGGGAACGCTAATCACCTTGTGGTAATCGTCTATATCACCATAAAATTCCGACCTCAAACCAAAGCTGCGTTACTGAAACACAAAGAGTTGATTGGAGATCTCTCAGAGACCTCATTCGTTATGCCTTTTTGAGTGAACCTTTCCCCTATAACTTTTTAACAGTACGAAAATGAGGTAATCAAATGAGTAAAAGAAGCAATATAAGCATTAGTCTCTATGCAAACATTCTATAGTGCGGCCCATTCTCCCCAATGGTTAAATTTGACCTGTACAACAGCTATTGCTCATAAGTAGCAAGCATTTCGCCATTTCAACCGCTATAAATCATCTTAGAATAGACAAATATATATATATATATAGCATTAATACACCATTGTAGAGACAAATAACCGAAAGTAAGAAAAGGTATATCACTTTTTACTTCAATAACAATATAATACAATAAATAGACATTGATAAACACTAATAATAGAGCATGAACATACACATATTATACACCATTGAAGCATTTGCATATTAATTAATATTTTTTTCATTTCGAAAGGTTTAGTTTGATATTACTTCAAATAGCTAGGCTTTATTGACATATTATCTTCAGTCTTTACTATCATACAGTGTCATGTAATACTATTATATTGGTATTCAGGTAATTGTGCCATTCATGTAATTCCTACTGTCATGCTATTTAATTCAATGCTATTATACTGCCTAAGATAATTCATACTGACATACTGTTTAATCTTATACTGAAATACTATCATTCATGTAATTCATAATGTCGTACAATTACATATAATACTGGCATACTGTTCTATGTAATTAATATAGTCATACTGTGTCATGTAATACTGGCATACTGCTCCATGTAATTCATACTGTCATACTGTTTCATGTAATACTGTTATAATGGCATCATATAATGCTGCCATTTATGTAATTCAGACTGTCATACTGTTTCATATACTACTGTCATACAATTCTATATAATTTCTACCGTCATGGAGTTTTAAGTAATACTGTGATACTTTCATGCATAAAATACTGTTATTCAAATGATTCATACTGTTATGCTATTTCATTTTATCATGCTATATTTTTTAAAAATTAATTAATGTTCCACCTTCCTGTAATTCTTTCTACACAATTGACAATTGTTTTTTATCTGATCGGATTCAGATCAGGACTCGATGTTTGCTTTTTATTTATTTACTATGAAACATATACGAGTGAATTTACATCTACGAGAAACATTTCCATCGTATCACATGAATACACGCTTGATTTTGAAAGTGCGAAGCTGACTCTTATTCACATAATTGTTGTGGGTGACCTACCTACCTACCCTTTAATAATAACTAAATGGTAGCAACCGGCTACCATAAATACCGGTTTTGCCGGGAGAACATTGGGCGGCACATTTAGGCATTAGCACTGCCAACACTGATTTGTGTATAATTTCTCTGTTCAATACAATTCATTATTATTATCTCTAAACCTATTGTTCTTTTATTTCCTTGTTGGTACCCCTAAACGGGTCCACAACAACTGGCGGCGAGTGATTCGTAAAGGACTTCGTTGGAAACACCTTGCACCTTGCAACCTGTGAGTGATAAACCAGTGTCTACAACACGGTCAATATTCGAAAAAAAATCTACCCGTTTGAAAAAAAAACAAGAAAAAACAAACAAACTGTGGTTTACAATTTTCGGAAAGATATTGGAAACATCGAATACATTCAATTTGGGGACGAGTCTGCTTTACAAGAAATAACCAGTTTAAACAATTACTGGAAGTAAAAAAAGTAAGACATATTTTACTATTTGTGTTCTTCGTATTTCAATGCGGGAGTTTTACCTCGTGCAACAAATGAAATTGGAATACCATGTGCTTATAAAACTGAAAGGTTTTAAAAAAAAAACCTTCATACTACACAAACCTTTTTTCGTGTCTGATATAGTCAAACGTATTTTGCGAACAGACTAGTCACTGTAAAATCGTATAGTCGGAAAAAATCTGACAAGTAAAACCAAGTTACTTTCTTGAATAACTAGTCAATTTTTAATATAGCCATTACTTGATATTTTGCATTTCCAGTCTACACTGAAGGGCAAACGGACTTATTGGAAAACAAGTTAAAGATGCGAACAAAAATACAAATAATTTGTTAAATTAATTACCCAATAAGCCGGATCAATAAAATCGTTTGTTTTTTCTCAAGGAACTTTGTAAAAAAAAAGATTAGCAAGTGCCGGTCGAATTCGAGACCCGAATGACGCAGTGATGAGAAGGGGTTGAGTTTGTTATTAAACAGTAAGCATTTGAAAAGAAAAAAATAGTGAAGGACTATTTGTGACTATTTCTTTTTCAAGAAAGTATTTCTTTAATCATGGAAGATTTCTCGAAACAGATATTGGAGATGATTAAATTTCAATCAGGACAACAGAAGGCTAACGATGAAAACATCTTGCTAAACGAAGGCAAACGATGAAAAACTTCAGTTTCCACAGAAGGAATTTCAGTCGCAGTGAATAAGTTTGTTGAAATATTTTGAGGAAAAGAATTTAGCACAAAAGCGAGAAGATAGAAAATATTTAGACGAACAATTAATTGGGATAAAAAATGTACAATTAGAGCAACATACTCAATCAGAGAGAACATTTGAACAGCTGGCACAAGCAATGATAAATACGACGAATGACGACAGCAACGGGTTTAACCAAAATGTTATATGGTCAGCTATAGAAACCTTCAACTATGTGCCTGAAGAGGACCTAAACTTCGAATCATGGTACTGTCGATATCAGGATTTTTTCGACATTGATTGTAGCACATGGTCGGAAAAGAAAAAGGTTCGTTTAGTTCTTCGTAGACTAGGTACGGCAGAGCATACAACATTTGTCGATTATATTCTGCCGAAGAAAACGGGCGAACTATCTTTCAATGAAACCATTAAAATGTTAATGGAACTATATTGCCCAAAAACAAGTTTATTCCACAAAATGTATGCACCTAACGCGAAAAGAAAGCCAGGATTACTCAACGTTTGCTTTGATCGTCAATAAACATTGTGACGACTTTAAGTTATCATCCTTGACAGCGGACAATTTCAAAGTATTAATATTTGTTCAAGGGCTCGTCTCGAAAAACGATGCAGAGTTAAGAAGACGTGCAATAAGCAAACTTGAAACTGATAACATTCGATTAAAAACATTTTCAACGGATTAAAAAAGTCCGACTAAAATTAAAAAACTAAATCCCAAGGTTCCTTTCAACCGACACATTTTCAAGGGAAACGTCGGCGAATATTGTTTAAAAACGGGGAAAAGAGTAACGTTGAGAGAAGGAAGGAACATGCGGAGATTGAATATTGCCATAATTTTCAAAAACGAGGAAAACAATTCCGCAAAGATGAACAGAAAAGGCAATATATAGACGTGATAGCGGCAAAGTATTTTTACAGGTCTCTAAAGAAATCCTATTTGTGAAACACCTCTTTTTGCCTACAGAGCGATGGTTTTCGCATTGTTTAACTCACAGCCTCCAAAACCTTAAGATGGTGTTTTGAACGTGTCTTGTGTACAATACGAACACAACCATCGGACCACACCTCGAGTACTTATTATTATCATACAAGTGCTGTCCAATGGATGATTCGTGAACTTGTGAGCGTCCGGATATCCTCAGTTAACGCCCAGATGTAGATACCCGGATGCGTTCGTCGATATACCTCTCTTTACGACACGTGATCTGCTAGAACATGCAGGGATATGCTGGGCCACTTTGACTTCCAAGCGTTGATGTGTACGACCAACATAGGCAGCTTTACACTGACATTTGAATTTGTATATTATCAAACTTTTTAGTAGTGTGGGAAGTAGATCTTTCTGAAAGGCTGGGAAGGCAGTTATTGTGCCAACCTCTATACGAGACTGTACTGCATAAAAAACAACGAGGTCAACCGATAAGTAGAGGATATGGGTTCAAGAGTTTAATTTGCGAACCAAAAAAGAAAAGAAGGTTTAAAACCCATCAATTATAATATCAGGGTCTTAATTAAAATACTTCAAATCAAACCAAAAGAAATGTAAATCAAGGTGTAACTCTATTCCGGTATTCGTAGCGATTATTGGGTCTAAGGGGAGTAACTCTGTAATAACTTTAATGATCCTATGCTCGGAATTTAACATCTTTGATTTAGGTATAGTAAAGCATTATGGAAATAAGAAAATAGTATGCTGATTAATATTAATTAGTGTATATATATATATATATATATATATATATATATATATATATATATATATATATATATCCTGTCACTTAAATATCATCGAGTGTCTAATTACTGAAATACAACATTCAATCACCAGAGTGTCTATATCTTTAGTGGACATAAAGTCTGTAGAATTTATAGGCAGTTTTCTTTAAAAGCCGTTATATTTTCAAAACCGCTAACAAATTCCTTGAGTGTCCTCTGAGAAGCTAAGTATTTTCCTATTCCGATCCTGTAGCATGTAGCATTCATAATGCATCCAAATTAAACATGCGGCATTGTGCATGTTTTCAAAAGAAGTTAACCAATCTTGCAATATATTGTACACATTTTTATATCCGTTTCCTCTATAAATTCGAGCCTGTTAAGAGATCTGAACATTTGTCCAAACTACTTATTTTACTAGAACTCACTTTGGTTCATATTAATATACATATGAAACTTAATTAAATTATATATCACACATTACACCTAGCGGCTATGTTTCTAAATGTTGATAAAACGTAAGGATTGTAGACATAATGTTTACTAGTATTATATCTTAATTTTAATATTCCTAAAATTACAGTGATCCAAAACTGTTCTGTTCGGAGAATTAATATTACCTGTCCAAGGACGTGTATCGTCCTAGGATATATATATATATATATATATATATATATATATATATATATATATATATATATATAAAGTAATTTATAAACCAATTTTGTTGTATATAGATTTTTATAATTAATTTACAAAGGCATCTTTTGCGTGGACAAAAGTTAGACATGGACGCAAAATTTAATTTGTAAATTAATTATAAAAATCTGTATACAACAAAATGGGTGTATATATAAATTAATTAATTATTTAAAAACGGTCTATATATATACAATTGATGACTCGTTCGATTACCGACGAATTAAAAATAAAAAATGCGCTAATTTGCATATTCTTAAATAATAAAAAGCCAAAACGCTCAGGGTAGCGATAAATAAAAACGCACCGTAAAAAAAAACGGTCGCTGTCGCCAAAAAACAAAAACAA
>OY744530.1:47041583-47099083 GCA_963556195.1 Sepiola atlantica | reverse complement strand
AATCCGACTTTCTATCTAACTCTGCCCTCGTCATGAAGCGAGTAAATAGGAACATATAGCCATCTGTAGATAAATTAAACATTTTAGAAATGCCGTTAATGACTTTATCATATGTTTATTTTAGTGCATCTAATCAGGTTCAATTCTTAGTTGCAGACCAGTCCAAACAGACGTTACCAGTTTAGAGGAAGGTTTTCTGTGCTGGTCGTATTACTTCGTGTATATGTTACTCAAACACAGTGTAAGTAAACTGGTTGGGTATTGCTTTTACGGCATGGAAACCGTCATTGGTTCTTTCATGCTAAAATCGTACGTACCTTTGCTATACAATCACCTTGTAGATTTATCTATGTTGTAGGCGTATATATTGTAAGTAAATAGTCTTTAAACACTTATTTATATTCAATCCATTGATGAAGCACTGAGAGATACTGCAACTACAAGTTAAAATGGACCTGAGATTAATGTACACTAAGAGTAACTCAACTCTCCCTAAAGCTTCTAAATGTGGATCTCCCTCATTAATTAAAATAAATGTATATGGAAGTCGATCTAGATAAGACATTGAGTCGTTTGATGTAAGTAGCTAAAGCGAATGGAAGTTGGTTAACGCAGATACAGGAGATGCCTATTGACCGTAGTCTTGAAAAGATTAAGGCTATGAATAGGGAGAAAACAATCATCAGCCTGTATACTTTAAAAAGATTATGGAACAAGAAGATGTAGTATGACGAGATACCTGAACAGCTGAATGATGAATACCAATAGACCAGCGAGGCATACGAGCTGGAACAAACGAAGTAGGGAATTAATCAGACAATTCTGGAGAGCACCTGCCATAATAGTACTTATAGTAGAGACTGAAGCAACACACATCGCGCGTGTGAGAAAGAAAATTTCGAGAAGTAAGGATGGGACCAACCAAACTATAGTTACGCTTCTGATCCTTATATATAACCGTCAAATAGAAAAAAAGTTCATCAACCTAAGTATGAGAAAAGTCCTCCATATAAGGTCTGATAGTACGTTTGTAGAGATCAAGAATAGCTTCAGGTGTGAGAAAATGTTTGAGGCGACAAAGAGACCCAAATTCACGAGAAACAAAAAGAGCATTGGAAGTTGTAGAATAGTTGTGTGTCTTACCTTGTTCGGTTGGGTATAAGCATGCGTTTTTTGATAAATTTGGGGCATAACGTAGGTAGAATATGGAACAAAAGGTTTGACAAGATTTATTTCGGAGTAGTGGGGTTTGGGAGAGGCTAACAGCTTGTACAAGCGTACCCACGAATCTGAATGCTATGCCCGGAACAAATTATAGATAACCCATAGATGGAACCCTGGCATATACTACAGCTCCGGGCCAGAGTGAACCTGGGAGTAATGGCATCTTCTAAATATAGATCTCCACTACTGGATGTAAGTTTGTAGCGTCTTATAACCAGAATGGTTTAGTGAGCTTGAATCGGTTATATAGTTGTAAAATAGGACAGTCAGATTTAAGTTAGAAAGGTTTGGTGGGTTTGGGTAGAGGCACATACCTTGCGCAAGGGTGTTCGAGGTAGTTTATTGTCTTCCACTGCTGTAGAAGCTCCTAAGTAATAGAAGATTTGTTGCTCTCATAGTTTCCTTTCGCGAACAACTTACCTTTTGAATTCCTTTGTGGTTCCCTGTTTCTTCGACCGTCCATGCTTCCAGACATTGACATGTAATGTGAACAAACATCTTGCTGCCGAACTCCCTGCTTAGTTTGCCCTCTATAAATATTGCTCTATCATAGTAGCCGCTTACGCTTCAATGGCAATATACCTATTTTCGTTGAACAAATGTAAGAGAAAAGATTTATATTTCCCTCATATATAGGCCTCTGATATATACTACCGCTGCTGGTCAAAGTGAACCTGAGGATAATGATGAAGAAGATTTGAATCTAACTCTCTAACCTCCTAAATTGGATTCATAATGTAATTCATAAGCTGTTCTATATTGAGAGAAAAAAATAATAAAAGAAAGGTGTGGGCGATTGCGCAGTATAGTTAACAAGTAAAAACGGATGTGAAAACACAACAGAAAACAAGTAGACAACAAATAAATGTTAGCAAACGTAAAAAATGTACTTTTTTACTCATCTGTATAATTTTCAAGTGTGTTTACTAATTGGAAGATTTATTATCTATACATTTGTTATCGTCACTTTTACTGAGCAAGGCAAACGTAATTTCTAACATGGCCGTCAATTTTAGGGGGACTTACCCGCAAAAAAAGCTTATCCTTATCTCATTAGTAACAACCATCAGACTTCATCTTACGGTTACACTAACTTCTTTTGAATTTTTGTTACTATCTTTTAAGCCTAAAATTCGTGACCAAATCCCCGTTAAAGTTGGCGGATAGGTTGGGAACCACACTAGCTTATCTACGTAGAAATGATTATAAAAAATGCAGACATAATAAATATTACAATCATTAAAAGCACGTGAAAAATTATACAGGTAAGTAGAAAAGTAAATTTTATTGCGGTGGATGACAGTTATTTGTTGTCTGTGTTCTTTACGTTTTTTTCTTGTTAAATATGCTGCACAATCGCCAAGGTGTGTATCACAAACCAAAAACAAGACTATGCATAGATGTTTAAGTTAAACACTAAAATACTAAACATGTACATGCCATAATACAACAAAAAACATCGTTCTGATTTGAGCACTTACTACAGAAATCTAAGATTAAAACTTCAAGATTAAGATAACTCAAGTAAATAAAGATGTACGCTTACGTAAATCTAATTACTCGAATATTGGCGTTTGTTTTCTAAAATAAACGTAAAAAGGTTCATTGCCAATGTTCTTAATTGGATTCGTTTAGCCTGAACTTACATCGGCAAGAGTGTTGTTGTTGCTGCTGCCAATGCGAAAGAGAACAACGTGAACAGCTCAAAATGGGATTTGACAAAAAATACAAAAACTCCATGTCTCTCTTTACCTCTCTCTTACATGTATATTCCATTATGTCAGTATCTATCTATGTATCACAGTATGTCTGTATATATATATATATATATATATATATATATATATATATATATATATATATATATATATATTGATGTAACTTTAGAAAGTAAAAATATTACGCTCAAATTAGAATGTTTATAAACAAATTATAGATCTTATTAACTATTTTAAGAAATATTACTGAATTAAAATTTATAAATGTCCACACAACTTTCAGGATGTACTAGCTCTGAACGTAAAAATTCAAAATGGAGTATTAGTGGGTTCCCCCTACGTGTGAGTTTGTTCTTTTAGTTGTCTTTTGTTTGGTTTCACCCAACTGAACTGAACCACTGTATAGTGTAGATTTTTTCAAGACACTTGAATCCAATAACTTTTTCCTTTTTGTAGAATTTTTCTGATGATTTCGTAATGTTGCAGAGACGATATTGACATAAAAATGTTTTTTGGCACAAGACAAATGAAACGAACCGTAAAAATTATATATCACAGGAATGTTATGTCTTTTGGAAATGTGAAAAAATAAAAATAATAAAATGGTTATTTGAATATGATATAAACCTGACATATATATATATATATATATATATATATGTAAATATTTGTTATTGTTTACATATCTATGGAAGTATACGTTTCGTCTTTTTTTCAATCAAGACTCATCAGCATAGATGTACGACTATTCATAACTGGTCACACGATTCGAAACCCTGGATTACAAGTATTTTTCAACCCCAATCCAACGTCGCTAACCGATAGGCCAGTTCTGAACAGCTTATAAACAATGATAATTTTAACACTTTTAGAGGCGGCAAAACGCACAGGCATTCAACTTCTATAAGTGAAGGAATGATGCATATAAAGCAAGTGACGTCACGCTGTGTTATTACTACCATTTACAGTGCTCTACTTTTTAACGAGGAGCTTCAAATATATATATATATATGTGTATTTATATATATGTATATATATATATGTATATATATATATGTATATATATATATATAATGGGTAGTTATTTTACATTTCGGGAGCAGGATATATTTAGAAGGAGGGGTCTTGGAATTTTTCACCGTTTTTCATGTGATTTTTTTTCAGGTCTTTTGCTTGCCGTTATTTTTTGTCAAGACTTCTTTAACTTTTCCCATTTTCCTATCTCCTGGCTTTGGAATAATGTCTTTCTATTACTATTAAAAGAACTACGACTCTGATGATCCGTGATATTTGTATGTTTCTCTTGACTTCGCTGTTAAAAGCGCGTTTGATTTAGAAATAGTATCATATTCTGAAACAAATGTTTTGTGTTACAAAGAAGAAAAACAGGTATTCGCCGAATTATGAAAATAATAAGATTGAAAAGACGAACAAAAATTACGGTTTTAAATTGTTTTTTTCAATCGTCATTGGAATGCAAAGTATATATACTCTGAAGCCATTAATGAAAAACTCAGTGAGCTCGCAATTTGAAGGATTTTAGAGCATTATAAAGCGTATATACTGAAATAAATATTTGTTCATTAAATCACAAATATATTATGTATATGTATATATATATATTATATATATATATATATATATACATATATATATATATATATATATATATATATATATATATATATATATGGTAAGTTATGAAAATATATTTATGGCAATTAAGCTACACAGATGATTTTTTTAGCCTGACGATTCCCTCCAGGGATAGAACGTGGAAGCCTCTATGTAGCTTAATTGGCATAAATATATTTTTATAACTTTCTACTTAGCTCTACTCACGTATCGAGCACTGTTGAAGTAAATACTTAAACTAAATGCAACAAAATTATATCTCCTCATAAAACCTAATGTGGACACATGAAAAATTATACTTTGTATATATATATATATATATATATATATATATCTTGCCTACGGTCGAATGGCTAGAATTATTGGCCAGTTGAGTTTCGATCCCGGCTCAAAGGGCCTGTCTATCAAAGTATCTACTAACATAAATATAGGCAAAGTGTATTATATAGGGTAATACATAGATACATTTCTTTTCTCCATTTAATTGAACTTCATCATTCGTTTATTGTCAATTATATTTCTTATTAAATTAAATAAATTATTTCGGACCAAATCGCATTCCTCTCAATAAGCATTCCTCCTTTTCATCCTAAAGATGATCGCGTCGATAATTGTACTCACGCTTTCGCAATAAACCCAAAAGCCACGTTGTGTGAGGATGCATTATATTTCACCTGAGCACGTTATTCATCGATCATTAGCATGATTATTTGATAGCGCATGTGATCGATCAGATAGCATGCATTGTAATTTAAAGAATCATAAAATGTAAGAATTCAATCAATAGGCTTCTTTTCTCATAAATTAATCACTTGTTAAGTCTTTTAATACAGTAGAATTTCTTTCGATTTGAGTATTAGCATTATTTAAATTGATTTGTTTTTGTAGTTTTGTTAAACGGCATGTGAATTTTTTCTCACGAATTAAATACCGAATTTAATCATTTTGGTTTTATGCTTAGAATTCTTAATATTTTCAAATATTTCTAGATTACTTTCTTTTGTAGGGATACATTTCATATTTAAATAGTCTGGAAACTATATTTTACACTTCGATGTGAATCTGATAGATAATAAAACTCCGGCTTACAGTTAACATACGATAAACGTATATTATTCAAATTGGATAGAATATTTTTAATGGCATATTCTTGCTTTTCACTTAATGAAATGTCGAAGCATATCAATTTGTCAAAAATGATCTGCTTCAAAAGCTTAATATCGAAACGTATTTATAGATATATTTATTTGACGAATTGCGTTTGGGTGGACAGCCTTTTCCGAAGTAGACAACACCATGATGATCATGATGATGATGATCATGATGATGATCATGATCATGATGATCATGATCATGAACATGATGATCATGATGATGACCATAATCATGATCAGGATGATGATGATGATCATGATGATGATGATGATGATTAATAGATAGAAGATCTATATACATATCCTGAAAAATATGGATTGCTAGAAAATATGTAACTATGGAGCTCGGGTTTAATTGCTTAGATCAGGAAACAGTGAGTTTGCAAAACAAGTTAAATGAAATAAAAAATAAACAGGCAAACCCCACAATTAATCTATTTCTGCACACTATATAACCCCTCCCTCTATTTCTATCAACGGCTATCAATTAAATAATGCTAATACTCTGCTGATATTACTTTTTGTTTTTGATGGAATATGCCAATATTTTTCTGATTTCCTTCACGTGTTAATAAAGACAGAGGGGCGGAGGTCAGAGTGAAAGATACGATACTTACATAAAAGCGAGGTTCCAACGACATATAGTGTGAGACTGCGTGACAGTGATAAATACAAAGTTAGCGAGGGATTGGTTAGTTCGTGAGTTTGTTGCGAACTGCGCCTAATTAAAACAATTAAAGTAGACGTTTTTCTAATATAACTCAATCTTAAAACTGAGGAGCGTATCCGAATGTATTTTATATTATTAAAATATATAGGGAAAAAGGCTTAGGAAAACACACGTTGATTAATTCAGCTTTCGTACAATAATATATATTTAACCCATAGATAGTACTACATAGGGATTACAACGGGTTTCAGTAAACATAAGCATAATGGCATCTTAGGAGATCTACATTCCTGGATGCTACTGTAAGGGCGTGGTCCCCTGAATTGTTATAACAATTTTAGAAACAGATGAATGGAAACTATGACAGTTCTATGAAGGAAGAAAAAAATCAAACATTGTTTAACACACGCAAGCAATTTATATACATGCAACATTACAAAACATTTTATTTTATTAATTGTTCATTTGAAATGTTCAGCTCAGTTAGAAAAGTAATAAAATGTACGAGTTTATGTTCGTAATTTATGAGTGTGTATATGCGTTTGACGGTGTAAGCAGTTGTGGTATTATTTGCGTTAGAACGCGGAAGTATATGAATGTGTGTCGATTTTTGTCATGGTACGTAAGTGTATGAAAATCTGTGTTTGCGCGTGTAAGTTGAGAAAAGATAGGGCGTCCCACAACTAATAGGGCACTGTGTACGCATTTGTGTGTCCCACTTTTTGTCAGCAGGGTGCGTAAGCATGTGTGTGAGTTGAATAGTTGTAGCAACCCTATTCCAAGAGGATTCGACGGAGGTTGAAACGTGATCCTCTGAGTCCGTGTTCTGAATTTTCGCACCTTATGCTCTAGACGAAAATCTGAACTCAAATTACGTTTCAATCATCTGCAGGAAGCACCTTCAGTTTGGGCGCGAAAAAGGGGTTTTAATCGCAGACGTAGGTTAAAACATATGACGTGACACCCATTTTTGGTTTTTTGCTAAATAATGTCTGTCAGAGACAGTTTTGAAATAAAAATCTAATTTCTGTTTTAGATGGAATTTTTGGCGTGACTTTGTGTTTTCGCTCACGCTGTTGGTCACTTAATATTATAGGATTGGGATAATTGTCAATACTATACAACTATATGCGGGACTTATGACGGATAGGGGTAGATAGAGTTCTCGCAGTGTATAAGGAATACAATAAAAAATAAGGTGAGAAATACCTAGTGATATATGGATTTGGATAGAGGCGAACAACTTATGCAAGGATGGCTGAGCCAGTTCACTGTCGAGTTCACGAGCAAATCAAATTAGAAATTTTGATTTACATTGCAGAAAGTAACAGGTGGTTTATTTATTTCCTGATGAGTCACTACTAAATATGATTAAAATCAATTCGAGAATAAAGGTTGATGAAATGGATAGATTGAATGATAAGAAATATCATGGGAGGAATCCATATGATAAATTGAATGCAGAACATTTAATTAAATATGAGGACGGTTTTTAACAAGTTTTTATTTCCATCAGATCAGAAATAACCACGTTTTCGCCCAAAGGAAAACAACTTTGAGTAAACGTGTTCGACAGGCGGAAAGTTTTTGAGAAACAAATTGTTCATGAAAATCCCGTTTTATGTCAGGCACACGGCGGAAGAAAGGAAAGTGTTGTGAAGTAGCAAGATAAGGTTTGCTGGGAATGTTTCACAGGTAGGAACCAGAGATTGAAGGTCGATCGAGCACCTTCCATGGAAAAAACGATAGTGTAAAGATAGATTAGGTGAAACATAGTTATTACATATATAATTTGGAACTCATTTTTAAAGTATGGGGACTATTAAACGAAAAACCTGAGTCTGTAATATTATGATGTTTAAATGCAAACATCACATCTGTAATTACTATTTAGATGAAGTTCGAGACGTGTATATATTTATATATTTGTGTGTACAGGATTCAACTCTAAACTAATTAACCGATGATTATGAAATTTAAAAAGCGGTTATAATGTCAGTTTTATTCTGTTTACTTTAGTTTTATGAAAATAAGGTAAAAACAGAATGGGACCCTTATGAGATTAGAAAAAGATTAACAATAGGTATTATACATAAATTAATTCCATATATGAGTTTCTGTCGTGTATTTTTAAGAGTTTAAGGGCATGATATTGGCACAACGTCCAATTAGAAAATTTAAATATAGCAGATGTGAATTAGATATTATCAACCGTAATTAAGCAAGATTCCCGGAATTTTAATTTCTGTTCAAGACCCGTTACATTTTAGACATTGCTCAGAATCAAATTCATGTTATGGATTTTGATAAATATAACCATAAGGATTTTAGAAGTAAGTTTTAAAGTATTATCATATCTTAAATTTAATCTTCATGAGAAGGTGCAAAATTTTGCAAAACTGTTCCTTTCGAGGAATTCATTTTACCAGTCTTCTAGTAATAAAATAATCCGTCAGTATATCAGTCCCACTAATATTGCTGGTAACTTTTCTTTTAATTAAAACCTTGGAGGACGATTTTTAAAAAATAGATCGCTTAACCGACTTCACACGTTTCGTTTTTAACTTACGAATACGCTTTTAGTTGGGAAAGGTTAATGTTTCTAAATAATACAAGCGCGTTTTTATCATAGTTGTTAAAATATTTGTTTTTCCCATAAACAAGGCATATTGCTACTGTCTCAGTGGCAATGTGCATTGTAAAGGGCTACTGTGATAAGAGGCCAGACTCATATAAAGAATAAACGAGTAGTTGTGCATCAAGATATTTATTTAAATTATATTTAAAATTCTGCATGTTGGTAGAGTCGGAAAAACGGGAATCAGGGGTGGTATTCCAAAGGCACGCGTTCTGAAGAAAGAATCTGTTAGTGTGACAGTTTTTCATCGAGGTTAGTTCAAATCCTTCGGATATTTTTAAACCGGGACTTCAAGAGAGAAGTCGATTTTTTTTTTGAAAAAGGGGCGTCTGGTTATAACGTATTACTCTCATTGTCATATTATTTTTAGATAGAGTGGGTTTGACAAAATGGCTGTTTGTTGAAGTTCAGAAAACAAATTTCACACAAGTAGACTATTAGCCGAGCCTTTATCTATGGCGTTGTGGCCTCGAGAAATCACATCGCAGATATTTCCATGGCTTTGTTTAAATTTAAGTATTTATAACTATACATGCATTAAAAATAAGTGATATAGTAATTTGTGAGACTATGTATGTGCAACCATTAGTCGCAGGTTTCGTGTAGTCTCTAGATACAATGGCCGTGTACTCTTGTCTGAGCTAGGTGTTTATTGTAAAGCAATATGTACGAACACTCCAATGCACCTCTCTTGAACCGACATTGGTTAAGACAAAAAGCAAGGAGCATTGCCTGAAAATGATGCCGGGAAAAGCAGACACTTTTCCCACATACATAATCTGGTATTCACAAATGTCTACTCGTTTAGTACTAACTAGGCTCAACCTCGTTTAACTTCCGTAATCTAACGAAAACCGGTCTGTCAACGTGTATGTTAAAAATTGGAATACAATATATTATTCTTCATGATTCGCATACAAAGATAACTACACTTGTTACGTTGCTATCTAATTTACATACGTGGGCTGTGTGTATACAGGCACATATACTAAAATGAAATACCGACGCTATAGCAATAGAGTCACTTTTCTATATATGCTGACAGGGACTTTAATGCATATTAGATATAGTTTGTATAAAAATAGTGTGAGAAAAAACAAGATTATTTCCTAGCGAGCTAAGAATAAGACGATTTTGAGTTTATCCTACTTTGCGGCCAACAATAAAAAATATTTTTGGAAAAATATATCAATCCCCGAATTTACGTATCATTTAGCACATATATTCTGTTATAAAAGTATACAGGAAAATAAGCGTTAGGAAAACAGACAATGATTACATCACATTTAGTATATATATATATATATATATATATATATATATATATATATATATATATATATATATATATATATGTATAAATATATATTAAAATATGTATTTATGTTATATACATATATATATATATATTATATATATATATATATATATATAAATATATATTAAAATATGTATTTATGTTATATACATATATGTATATTATATATATATATATATATATATAAATATATATTAAAATATGTATTAATGTTATATATATATATATATATATATATATATATATATATATATATATATATACGTAATGCAAAGTTCTTAACGTCTAGATCAGTGAACACTGTTATGAAAACATACTAAAATATGTCCGCTTGCGTAGACATAAATAAATATTTCTCCCCTTTTCCAAGGGCTGTTGGGTTGGCCACGTAGTAGTTCAGACTGACAAGTTTAAAGGTGACTTTGGTGTTAAGTTCGAATTATGCGACCGGCAGAATAGTCTTCTTCCGAACTGATGATTCCCCAAAAAGGATGAAACACATGTGTATGTGGATAAATTATTTATGATAATATATATATATATATATATATATATATATATATATATATATATATATATATTACGATGATTATGGATTAGAAAACCGCTTAAATATTAAAGGTGTCTCTGTGAATCGGCTTTGCGCCTCGTGACCGTCTGAGATTGTTACTTCCTTACAGTGAGTGAAGCCAAAAACTCGAAACGGCGTCGTATGTAAGTAGACTTAAAAGATATAATTTAATATTCTGATGAGCCTCTTTACATAACATTACTGGAAAGAGATTGAAAAATAGACATTCACATAATGCTTCATGCGAGACCCCGACTCTGTCGTTGAGTTCTCTCTGAATATCTTGATGTTTTCGCTCGCCGTTCTCAGACTAAATATAACTTAATTCTTCCGTTATCACGTTACAACCGCCGATGGCAAAGGGGATTAGGCGACAACTTACAGATTCAATGTGTCTCTGTGAGAGCCGAAAGCTCGAAAGGACGGCGTATTTGAGTAAAATATTAAAATATAATTTAATATTATATGTATGCATATATAATTGATCAAGTTCATATATATATATATATATATATATATATATATATATATATATATATATATATATATATATATATACAGAGAAAGAGATAGATAGATTTATATACATAAATCCTTATGCCAGCGTTGGGTGGTTACGTAAATAAGCACTAATGGCGAAGGTCTCATTTTAAAGAGATAATCGGATTTGTCATAATATTGATTGCTTATGTTTCATTTCTTAGATAAGTCTACTGCAAGGAGCATACACGATTATCCTTTCAGAATGTTTATCAGAAAATAATGACTAGTGCATTAGTCGGGAAGACGATTTGCTTGCGAAGCGATTTTAATCTTCACAGAAAGCAACATTGTCAGCTTTTGACAGCTTTTAACGATGAGCATTAAACATATATACACAAGTAGATACATACATGCCCATATACATATATACACATCTTCCCCTTCTACTAGCAAGTTTTCGTAGCCCGGTGATAAGGGCGACGTCCTACAGCCACTGTGTTTCCGGGTTCTAATATTTCCAGTATCAGACGCTCCCCTATACGTGGGCATCATACTGATGAAAGAGAACAACTTTCCCTCTTAGGATTTAGGTAATGTCCTCCGTAATACAGTATTGTAATACGTTCATTTGCCAAAAATTTAAAAGCAACAGTAAATAGAATTATAACATGTATGTTATATAAATATTCTGCAAACAAGCCGTCGTGATCTTGGTTTCGAATCTTACTCGTATCAGGCACGCTGATGAACTGAAAAACGGCGAAACACGTGTCCGTAGCTAATTATATAATATATGAATAAATTGTGTTTGAAAAATCAATGCCCTTGCTTCGGGATTAGGTTCTATTGTTGTAAAGGAGCCTCTTTTTGTGTTAGGGTAGCTTTTTTAATAGCATTCCATTCCTTGTCTAATTTACTTTGAGGCTCAGTTTTTTGTCTACGTTGTGTTTGATTTGTGATGGTAACAGTATACAACATATAAAATGTATGTACATATGTACGTGCATTTCATATGTTGTTATCTGTTATTTGAAATAATAAGGTATTAAAGAAGGCTACCAAAGTAAGTCGTGTCGATTATAACACTCAGATTTTTATATTTTTGGTGTCATTTTTCCATGGTTTTGTTAGTGTATGTAGTAACACCAACCCCAGATTCTTTTTACCACATATTCTGTCCACGGTATAGTTTGTATTGATTCAATAATTATTAATGACAGTTCACTATCACAAATAGTATACGTGCAAGTTGCTTACAACATACATGTTGATCAGAATTTGTTTTAATGGCCTATAACTTGGAAACCAAGCGTTTCCGGACACATACACATGTTTTATACAAAATGGTAAAACCAACAGTAAATAAAATTATGACATGATGTTATATAAATATTCCGCAAACAAGTTTGCGTGGCCAAGAGGTAAGGGTACAGGACTCATTATTTATTGTGATTCGAATCGGTATGGAACAGAAATTGCGCACGCAACTGTCCGACGTCAAACCTGAGCCTCTTAATTCTGAAAAAACGCTGGAATCATTGGCAAGTGACGTTCGGATTCTTTTACAAATATTACATACAGAAAATAAACAAGCTTGGATAGCTAAACAATTATATATTTTATCTGATACACTTGAACGCTACAAGGTACAAACCGAAAACCTTAAAACGAAATATATTCCTGATACTCAGGCGCTACACCACAACTAAATAGGTGGAATTTAGAGTAATTAATTATGGACCCTGAGCAAAGACTGTAACTTCCTGCCAATTAATGAAATTCGAGACGAGCAAAGTGTAGCATCTGTTCTGATGGATACTTCACCCTATAGACCGGTGTCGTCTTGTCCTTCGGGGCTGGATTCCGCCGGTCTGTGGTTTTGTCCCGTGCAGTTCTAGGAGGTCCACGCTCCCAGGCGTTGCCTCCCGTCTTTGGGGAGGAGTACTTTATAGCTTACTGCCTGATGTGCCCCTACCGGGGAATGCCGACGTGGCTGTCCAGGCAATTTTTAATGACCAGAGTTCGCATTTTCTCGGGCACTGACTTATCAAGTCCCACTTTCCCCACCCGACCTGGGATCACATCTTACCTTGTGGGAGTAAGATAAAACTGGCATTGTGCCTAACCTGCTGGAGAGGAGGTAAATAAACATATTATGGATGCTGTAGAATGCTAAGGTAAGACAACGACTACTTGAAAACAAATGTCAGTCTGTCAGTACAGCCTACGAAAAAGTGCATACGTCTGCAGTTTCCGTAAAACAGTCTGCGTGTTATCTACCGTTTGATACGTTCGACACTGCTTTGAACAACACACACACACCTCTATTGTGCCCCTTTTATTATGTGTATAATTGAGCGGGTCTCTTCCTTAAGGCTTTTTTCTCGAACCCTTCAAAGCTAGCTAACACAGCTGATTGCACATGTCGTAAATGCAACGTTGTAGACACAGTCTACAACATCTGTTTTTCTGTCTCGTAAAAGATACCGGGTATCACTAATGTGGAAATGTGAAACATTTTTGAAAGTCTGTAGGTCCATATCTTATGGAAATTCGACTTCCTCTTCTACGATAGCTATTTGTTACCAAACGGTTTTTCGAAAAGTATAAAACATGTTAAAAGTAATGCTAGTTCTATTGATAAATTAATCGACACCGACAGCTCTTGAATTTTGTAAAGACTAATCACCGGAAAATATTCTCTATTCTAGTCGAGTGTCTATGGCGAATGCCGATCTATCATCATAGGTGATTGGATAGGTCAGCTTACTTTTTAAAATATTTGTATGGAAACATCCTAATTTTTTATAATAAAATACCTCTAGTGACGTGATACTGGACCACGTTTTTTTAGCATCATTCTCGTATTGAGATACCTTTTGGCATAACAGCAGTCAATGTTTAGTACCCATCACTAGTCAATTATTTATCTCATAACTTGAAGCCTATATCGACGAAATAGAGACGGCATTCACTTGGAGATAAACGTCTGATCAAAACTGAGATTTCGAGTATACTTGGTGAAAGAATAATTGAAACAATTGACACCAAGTATTAGTAACATGTTCTGAGAACTGAAAAAGAGACTAGTAACTGATTACTCTCAAACAAAAATAGTTTTACTGTACTAGATGTTTACCCGCCACCAAGAATAGACGAACTTACAAGCGAAATTTCCAAATAAAAAACGTAGTGCACACTAGATCTCAGAAGCGCCTATCACCAAATCGCTATATAATCAGTAAATCGACCCAACACGGCTTTTGAGGAGTAACACATATTGTTTGCATATTACTCGTAGTCGATTGCTTCTTTTTCAAACGGACAGTCCCCCCCCCCCTTTTTCCACCTTTCTCGTGCAACAGTGGATACTTTTTAAATATTAAAATGGTCATAGTCAACGCGGTGATTACGGCTATACACCATGCTATTCCTCTGGTAGTAGATACATATGCATCCGATTGATTGCGCAAATGCTGCCTCTTTGAAGCAGTCCGAAGGCCCTGACGCTTTTGTTCAAGACTTTGTCGCGTTCGGAACAGCGACTCATATTTGATCGGACGTCATTTTAAATGAATTACTGATCTAAACTCCGTTGCATCCATGTTTAACACAAGAACAACAAGTCAAATAAACAATAATAAAATAGCGCGATAGAAAACAGAACTTGTTTTTTTCTGTTCTGGAAATCAACTGACCTGGTAAATAGAATGCTGCACTTAACGCCTTATCGGGAGTATTTAGCTCGACACCAAATATGGATGAACTTCGTACCTTACACAATGAACTGTGCCTCAGAGTGCGAACAAGAATAACACACGAGACGAGAAATATATTATATTCCACAGACGACTTAAAATTATACAACATCATGTAGATTATTTGCAGAGCATGAACAACAGTTTCTGAAAGTAAAACCGAAACGCTGATAAAAGCCGCTCACCAATTAGAGAATATAAACATCAATTTCAAGGGCCTACTAGCACCTTAAAATAGAAATCGTTACTTTGAAATTTTAGAATCAGTTAACATGACGCGAGATTTTGAAATGAAATATTTATTAAATCATTTTTTTTTAAATCCAAAGTTTCGGTTTTAAAAACCTCATTCATGGTACAGACAATATTTTCCTTTTTTTTTCTTTTCTTCTTTTTTTCCATAGTCGAAGTCTTACGGCTTGGCCGAAGATCGATCTCCAGGTGTTATAAAGATACTGTTTTTTTATATGTCAGATCTGTAGTATAGCGCACTGAAACGCATGTGTACGATGATGAGATTTAAATTTTACTACAGTTTAGAAGCGTCGTTGAAACGATAACTTTGAAATTTTAGAATCAGTTAACATGACGCGAGATTTTGAAATGAAATATTTATGAAATCATTTTTTTTTAATCCAAATTTCCGGTTTTAAAAACCTTATTCATGGTACAAACAATATTTTCCTTTTTTTTCTTTACTTGTACAGACATATCGAAACACTCTTTAATACATTGCCCATTGACTTTATTTGCCATTTGTTGGGTTTCAGCCTATATGAATTAATACCGTGGAGCCTGTTTTTGTCTAAGCAGCTGATACAATGTCCTCATGAACGATGAGTCGCCGGACAACGCCTTACCACCCTAGGGTAATGGCCGATGCATACGTTATAAGGTCATCATATGAAAATCATACAACTGGCCGCCACGAACAACAAATGTCCGATGACTAAGTGGGAAGTTCTCTTCCCTAAATCAATGTACGCTATTAGAACACTTCATCTGCAGCCACGAGATGTGTACCCCAAGCTGGGTAGGAACTTTCATCCGTAATGTCTCTCGAAATCTGGAACAGTTTTCCTGAGACGTTTCGTCTGTCCTACTGAGAATGATCCATTAACACATGAAGTCGAATTATCGAGGCGATCCACATTATGCCCTAACACGACACTGAGTGATGAGAATTCACTGCTTTTCTCAGAAAACTTGCACTTACAGGGGATACACCTGCATCGAATATAGACCTCAAGATTGTTCCAGCTCAACTGAAGGTCAAGTCGTCAGCATTGCAACATATGATTAATCTACGGACTAGCTGCGACACTCTGATACGGAATACATATTGTCGCTAGAATCCCAGAATGCACAGGACGAGCCAGATAGGAACGTAGGTCCAATTGCCCCGAAACGAGATCATCCCTAAACCGATTCAACCCGTGTTTGCAGAATCACAAACCCTTGAACGCAGAAAGAGGTGTATTTATGCTCACTCTGGACGGATGGAAAAAAATGTAGCTCAGTGTATCTGCAGACCCGGAAACCTATAGTCCTGATTCTAATCCCAATACCGGCCTACCAAGACGTTCCAACAGACCTAATAAAAAATCTTGTCGATGGAATTACTTTGTTCGATATGATTAAAATAATAGGGGGGATGTAATAAGTAATTGACAGTTATCTCCCCTTTAGAAGACTCTTCTATAAAACTAACACTATACAAATGTGTACTAACACATGTACTGGTATTTCAAGTAGAATAAAGCTTACTCAAGTCTACTGAGGGTTGTAATTTTTTATTACGCCCGACAACAAAAAACAGTCACACCTCTTCTCTGGAAAATAACCGATTTAGCAAATGTGTATACGACGATTGTACCACCGCCATTAGTAAACATACCTGAAAACTGAAGAACAAAAAAAAGACGCCACGCACTCTTTTCCACAACTGACACATCACAAGCAACGGACAACACAACAACAAATAACCAACTAAACTGAAACACTGTGTTGTTTAGGTTTTTTTTTTCACGACTATGTTCTTTTATTATTGTGCATGAAGTACGGTTTTATTTTTTATGCTCGACCGCCAGTCGTATAGCAGTCGGCCTGTCGTATACCCGCCAGCTCCTGTTTATTGACTTAGGCCTGTAAGCATGCCAGTCCGTAAGCCAGCTTTTGGGTATTATTTCAAATACACTTTACTTGGCATATACTTAAAATTAACGTAACGTTTTAATACTATACATTTGACGTCTTAGAAATACATACATTTAAATTGGAATGGTTTTGTTTAAATTGTAAGTTTTAATAACTCATAGATACATTAATATAACCACGAATGAAAGGTACATCAACAAAAAAATAAAACGCATTTAATTCACTGTCGTAAATATTATATGAAATTCGAATACGGGGCTAAAATATATTTACTAAAATATATAAGCCCAGGTTTCTGAGTTTTTGTATAAAATTCTCGATTTTTTAGAATTAAATAATTCCTTAATATACTTACTTTTCATTGTCATTTTGTTTGCATTGATTTGTCTTCTCTTATGTATCTCGGAAAAAAGGGTAAATGGTAAACAACAACTAAATTGGCGTACAAAAAGTAAAAAAAAATTCTTTTCTTCAAACATTGTTTTCCTTTTTCCGAAACATTACTAGCGAAAGAGAAATAGTAAGGAATATTTATATTTCAGATATTCCTTTACGTGTGAAAGTCTGAATCGGCAAAGTTTATAAGATTTATACATATTTAATTACTGCTGATCCTAGTGTGACACTAGGAAAACATACAATGTCGTAATTGTCAAAATTTGTCTTCGTACATGACGTACAAATCAGCATGATTGTTTGTTTACACTGACGGGTAGACGTTAATAGTAAACATATGACGCGTAGACGTTACTAGTAAAAAAACAGGTCAATACGCGCAGACAGCTTGCGGCTGCACTAGCATGTTCACGAAAATTGTTGAAGGCCCGACGTGTATAAAATGTAGAAGACATGAAGTCTTAATCCAGATGTTTGAATTAGATTCGCACATAGGCTACGTATGTAAATTATATTATTCTCAGCATAGTCTACCTTTTAATCGTGTGCATTCATGTGTTTCGGGTAAATCAGCTTCGGTTCTGTAATACGAGGCTCAGGTTCTAATCGTACCAGAAGCACTTTCTATGCGGATACATTAGCGATTTGTTTTCATATAGAGAATCAGCAAGCCATATTTGATCCACATAGATCTTTTTAATACTCTGTTTTGTAGCTAACTTAGTTCTCCCAATCCCGTCTACTTTAAGGAGAGAGCCCAACTCTTCTGTGGCTAATCGAATTCCAAACTCCGGTTGGTATCTTGCGTGCTGCTTACACAGACGTCTTTTCCTTAAACTTTACTGATCTGCTTACTATTGACTATAGATTTGTGTTATTATTGCTAGTCACAGCATTAAATAGTTAGCTTTATTCGGGGCTTTTTTCTTTCTTTTCAGGATGCCCTCATACATGATATAAGTCTAAAAATTATAATATGATCTTGATGCAACCTTTGTTGTTATGATAATGGAAACTTGTTTTGATCGAGATTTGGTTGTCTACGGAATCTCACCCGTATGCGAATATTATGCACATCTAAATGATTAAACACCCTACCATTTTATTTAATAGACACAATATTATGTAAACCAAAGAATAGAACAAGAAACAAAAAAGATAAAGATACATATGAAAACAACCGATAATAAAATCAAGTCATGTAAGGAAGAGAAGAGAATTGGCAAAACTAATGAGGAATGGAAAAGAATCATCATCATCATCATAATAATAATAATGATAACAATAATGAGAAGGAAAAAAAGAAGAAAAAGGAGGAGAAGAAGAAGAATAAAAATAAGAAGAAGAAGAAGAAGAAGAAAGATGTGAAAAAAATTAAGCACGCTGGTTTGTTTCAATGTTTAGTCGAAAGAAAAGATTAAGAAAAATAAACATTACGATCCTCTATTACTTTTCAAGGCCAGGGCAACATGGAGTTAATTGAATTGTCTTTCATACCGTTGTTTACTATTTATTTCATGCTGCAGGTGGCGTATGTTCGCCTTGCCTTTCTGGCAGATAAGGATTAGGGTTGAACGCGTAATGAACGTCACGACAATTTGCCAAATGTGTCTAGCTGTGATGACACGTGTCAATGACATGAACATGTCATGCTAATTAGTCTAAGCCGACTCTATTTATGTGTTTCTTGAATGTCAAACTATTATCTCCGAATCGTGGAACATTTGGATGCCATTTGTACGGGTTATATGCAATAAGTTTGTTTACTGTTTTGTCTACATATGAAATAACGTTCTTGATTGAACTCAGTGTGTGGCTAAAAAATATGCGATTCGCTAAGATTTTGCACCTTAATCGGATTACATTCATGCTTTGCTTGCATCTTTTCTGAATATCTATTTTTTCCAATGTATTAACAGTGCGAGTCAGAGAGGATCATACTCTCTCTACTATATTGGTGTATACCGATGCTATCACTCTTTATTAAGAAGCCAATGTGCTAACTTTCTTGAATTAGAAGGCAAGTATGCATTTTAAATGAACTTTTCACCACCCTCTCAATAAATTATATTTATAATTATATATAAACAGATGCATGCATTCAAATCAAATATAGCGACTTGAAAGAATGTAACTTTTCTTAAGTTTAACGTGCACATGTTTTGTATTAAAAACCTTATTATTGTTGAATAAGACTCATTTTTTAAGATTAAAGTGTAGTAGCTATTCTAATACTACACTTTATCTGTTCTGTCCTCCTCCAATGAAGGGGAAATCATTTCAGACGGAATCAATTTTAATTTTTGTCTAAATACAGAGTGTTCCCTCTGGGGAACTTGATTTTTCCTAGATTAAAAACCGACCTCGTGTCAAACTCTTCCCTCATGATATGCAAGTAAATAGGGAGTCTATATACTTTTTCCAACAACATTTAAAAAAAGGGACGACAGATGAAACTAATGAGGCACCGTAATTGCTGTTGCTACCATCCACCATTCTCCTTTAGACATGGGTCAACTCAGGTTCAGCGTCTCGTAGTGAGATCGTTCCGATTTTGTTCAATAAATTAAAGTTCAATTCCAATGTGAGAGAATGAAGTTTTTATTTTATTTTTGTGAAACGTCTACCCTCGTTGATGTAATGAGTAATTGTTATGTTATCAGTCATCGTTTTAGAGCTGTAACGTTTGTTGATTTGGTGATTTTTAATTTAAGAGTAATTGTGATTATTACGGTTTCGCGGCTGACATTTAGAAAGTGAATGGGCGCGATATTGATTGTGAAATTTGTTGAACATTATGTGAAAAACATGCCTAGTTCGACTATGGGAGTGCGTTATTGAACCGACGTCTATCAAACCGGCTGATGAAAACTCTACGGCATGTTTAACTCATATGGGATCGCTAGTGTTCGGTTACGCGCTAATCTCATTCGGAATATGTCATGCAATTTTAAAACTGAACGTTGCTACTAATCGAATATAATGCAATGGATTGTTTCCAGTAGACATTGTGTAACGGCAATAAATAATCTTAAAGGTATTTATGTCACAAAAAAACAATCAAATCGAAGTAGAATTTTTTTTATTGTTGTTGGATTAAAAATACTGCTTTGTATACTTTGGCATGACACAACGACACGTTATAGTGTTTTCTTCATACTCGTGGGTCACCACGTATCAAAGCCAGACGCCATCTGAGAAAAATGGTAAAGAAGATAGAATGATTAGTAGTCGAAAAATGAAAAAAAAACACTATGGAAGTACTTACATTGATGAACTGCGTTATATTACTTATGAAGAATTTGGTGACACTAGATTTGAAGACAACAATGTTGTAATTTGAACGGGACACAGTCCCATGGTAATGCATTTTAGAGGGGGCGGGGACGGGGGCTTATGGAATAAAACTGTCAACGAAAATTCCGCCTGACGCTAGCGACATGGAAGGAGGAAGAATAGTATTGTTCCGTTGTTGTAGCAATGCGAGTAATTACTCTGAATGTATTTACTATAGGAACCAAAGATTATAAGGTGCATGGCTTAGAGCCATGATGTTTTATTATTAACATTTTGATTATGATTGCGTCGCGAGTGACCGCACACAATTGCAGTTGTACACGCAAAAGGGTATTCTATCCACGAAACTTGTGAAAAAAAGTTGATGTATATAGAAACACAACAGTAGTGCACATATCCATTGAAAAAAGAGCTGCTATTTTTGAAGGCACAGAAGGAAGTTAACACATAAGGAGAAACCCAGTGAAAAAGATAATCATGTATTTATGAGTATTGCCACACGTTGGACGAATTCTTGCAGGAAGACATGCGCGATCATTTTTTAGAAATGTGTTCATGTTGCTTATAGATTTTAAACGGAATTTTAATGATTAGACTTTTCTTTCGAAAACTATATTTAATTGTTAACGATTCGTGTTGATGATAACTCGATTTCTTTTAACGAGTTGTTATCTATCCATCTATCTATTTATCTAACTATTTATATATATTTATGTATGTATATATATATGTGTGTGTATGTGTTGGTGTGGGTGTTATGCTCTTTTATCGATGCATGTATATAGTTATTTACGTACACAATTTGATTTTCCTATTGCTATCGTCGCCATTGTCACTATCGTGGCTGGAAACAAGGTGTATTTATGGTTTGCTGGGACAAAACGAAAACGATACTTTTTGTAAGTTTGAAACAACGGTTTATCCAAACGGTAACAATACAAACTTCGCATGATGTATGTGTGTGTGACAGAGAAAGAGAGATATGTAAGAGAAATTTCACTACAGCAGTCGCCCGACGCGTGCTGCAATCTTTTTGGGGACAGCACGCAAAAAACATGACTTCTTTCTTTCGAATCTCACCAATGAAAGTCGAGGAAAACGGCTCTTCCCGGAAGTCACGTTAGTGTCGTAACTTCCGTTCGATTTCCCCCATCTGACCCACGATTCCAAAACTATTGTTCTTTATACGACTGCTACTATGTAATATATATATATTAAATACATCAGCAGCATTATCCGGTATTGGGGTTTCGATGAGGGATAAAACCACATGCAACGGTATAGTAAGGACGAAGCACAAACTTGTATGTGTACAATTATTTTAAAGGTTGGAGTCTGTCCTCTTCATATGAAAAAAAATAAAATATAGCTCATTGCCTCCTTTTTAATGTCAACTATCTATATAAAGAATTAAAAATATATCATTCAAATTTGGAGTTCTTGGGCACATTTAATTTGAAAGCGGCCGTTTTTCTCTCTTTGGTCGCCTAAAAATAGCCATTATCGATTTCTTTTTCTCTTTTGTCTGTCTCTTTCTGACGTCTCCTTATTTCTGTCTGTCTGACCCTCTCTCTGTCCATCTCTATCTCTCTCTCTCTCTCTCTATCTATCTATCTATCTCTCTCTCTCTCTCTCTCTATATATATATATATATATAAAATAGTATAGATAGTTGTCATTGCACAGAGTTGGAGAGGAGATAATACCAGATGAAACCGTATAGTAACTCCTATGTTTACATTAATTTTTAATGGTTGTGTTCTGCCCTATTTTCACGCCTTTACAATAAGTAAATCATATCTCATCAGATTCTCTTTTATGTCTACTATCAAGGTTTAAATGCTCATACATACATTTCCAGCAGCTTTTTAATTAATGGGTTCATTTAATTTGAAACGGGTGTTCTGTTTTCATTGCTCACCGCAAAAATAGAAAATAGACTCAGTGCCCCCTCAGTATCACCCGATGCTGTCTTCTAACTATGTTCCAAATTTCATAAACATCTTTAAAATTCTTTTTGAATCCATGGGGGCATTTATTTCGAAAATAGGGGAGGTATTCGGACCCCGTTGATTCCTTCAAAACAAATCGCCTGAAATTTCCCAATTTGGGATGGGATTACAACAACACTATACGGCTATTTTTGCTCCTATCTATAATGCCCTTTTATGAAAACCGATCTGATGCAAGTAAATTTAAAACAAAACCCTTCCCACCTTCTCCTCTGATTCATGTCCACATCTGCAATATATTACTCATGGCTCGTAAGAAACATGGATTGAAACGTATAAATGTGTGTACATTTTCTGATGCAAATACACCTAACAGTGTTCTAAACACAGAGTTTATAGTCCTACATTTTATTATTGTTTACATTTCAGAAGCCATTTTGATTATTGTGTTGTTAGTGAAGTCCATGACGGGACACAATTGCAGCTGTATATGTACAAGGTGATTATGTCCGCGCAATTTGCATAAAACTTAATATCCCCCATGTAACTTTCTCTCTCTCTCCTTATATACATGAGACATTTCAATACAAGAACTGTTTATTCTTTTGTGGATTTTTCTGATGATTTTGTAGTGTTGCAGATACGATATTGATATAGAAATGTTGTTTGGCTCACCGCAAATGAAATAGACCGTAGAAAATACATCTCACATGCATGTTATGTCTTTTGAAAATGTTAAAAACAATAAAATAAAATAAATACATCGTTATTGGAATATAAAATGAATCTGACTTATATATGCTTTGTTGTTACATATTGACAATCATCGAGCTGAATCTTTTAAAGAGACTGCTAATTTAAAGTCACTGATAGTATATATTAATACATATATTGTCATAATTATATATATATATATATATATATATATATATATATATATGTATAACTTTGTTATTTCACTTATGCTTCTAGAGAAGTGTTTTTAGGATGATTAGTTATGTATGAAGCATGCACACGATGTTGTTTTTGTAAATATTATATTTTATTCTGATATTTCGAGCAGACCTCAGCTCTTTGTCAAAGAATGATACGAAATAAAGAAAATTAAGAAAAAGAAAACTGTTGAGAAAACTGGAATTTTCAAAAGCGTGCAGCGTCCATTCCTTTTTTCAACGTTTAAGTCAGTTACACAAAATACTTCTGCCGATAGGATAAGTAATCTGTTAACTTAAAAGAAAAGAATGTCTGTGCGTCCGTACCGTTATGTATTACCATCAAATATATATAGTTTAACTAACACTAAGTAATTAAAATGGGCGGAGTAAAAGAGAAATAAAAAATAATAATTTAAAATAGATAATAAAAATTATATTAATAATAATAATAATAATAATAATAATAATAATAATAATAATAAATTAAATAAAAAATTTAAAAAGTCAAGTAAAAATTAAAATAGAATAAAAGGTAAAAAGAAAGTGAATGAATTGAAATATAATTGTTGTGAAGTTGTCCAACAGTAAATAATAAATAAAGGAAGTCAAGTCGAGGGTTGGTTTAACAAGTTTATTAACAAAGTGAGAAAGTGACTAGCATTTGTCTAGACAGTTACAAGACCGAGCTTTGTCTTCACTGTGTCTCTGGTGATTCGCACTATTTATAGTGACAACCGGTGTTGTTTCTCCTGTGTAAGAACGGCCGGTGTAACAATAATAAATTGATAAAAATAATGTATCTACTACTACTACTACTACTACTACTAATAATAATAATAATAATAATAATAATAATAATAATAATACTAATACAACTACTAATACTACTAATAATAATACTTCTACTACAACTGATATTAAGTCTATATTGTTTAAGTAATAAAATCATATAAAAAGATATGAAAATAGATAGACATATCACAAAAATATATAAATAAATGCATGTATACAGGAATATTAGATTTAACGGATGGTACCTTAAAATGAATATACGCACAAACAATAAATACAGTTACATAAGTTAATTATATAGACATATATTAACAGAAAGATAGATATATTACATTATGGGGGAAGCCAATCGAAAGTATTCGCGAAGAAAAATGGAACAAAACAGATACGAAGCCTACATCCGACAATTAGACAATACTACACAAAGGTTTATCCGAAGAATTAAGAAGATCACAAAAAGATTGATGAAACAAAAAACATTCGTGATATGCGACAACGTCTGTCTGTCTCTCTCTCTCTCCTCTTTCTCTCTCTCTCTCTCTCTCTGTATATATATATATATATATATATATATATATAATAGCAGTGTAAATAAACATTTTATAAGAAGCTGCGCCTTTTAAGAGGAAACACCGTGCTAATGATGGCAATTTAATTAAGCGCATTGCCACACGTTGCAGTAAGTGATGAGCGATCATTTTTTTCGAACCGTGCCCCTGCTGGTTATAGATCTTAACATAGATTGTAATAGTTTTACTACTGTCTTTTTTCAAATTTCTATTAAGTATTTGTATTGATGATAATCCAATTTCTTACAGTTTGTATATGTTTTTCGTTATATATTTAGATATCTATACTAGCAGAGTTAGTCGGTGTTGGCTGAATTTGGGAGGACATAGCACAACAGTATAGTAAGTACTAAGCAGTGACTATTGTACCATCCCGGTATGATCCGAGAGAACATTTTTTAAAAATATTTTCTTCATATAATTATTTTTCAGTACAATTAACAAAATAACCGATAATTTTACTCTACACCGTGGGCTTCCTCCACAGGTTTCAACTGTATAAAGTAGTTCGTATAAAGATTTCTATCATTTATTGAGCAGTTAATGCATGATAAAAAAGCTCGGCGTGAATGGTCTGAGTCATGAGGGAGCTACCGCATCTCTTTTACCGATATTTTTGCGCAAAGGCATGACTCCATATATCCCCTCTACGCCTATAATTGAATAGTAGGGTAGACTTGGTTGTGCAATTAGTCTAGAAGAAATACAAATTCCACAGTAAAAAAAAACTTTTTCGGCTTATCACGACATTGTTTCTAGTCAACCTTGTCACTGGATTGAATCGTGCTGGTTCTGGAGAAATGCAGGGTCAGGTGAGTTGCAGCAACCCATTCTTAACTAGAGTCTTCTAGCACGGACCCTAAAAACGGTATCTATTGCATCTTAAGATTGAAGCGCCTAATGTATATTAAGCTATACCTACTATTTATAAATTCTAAGAATCACAAATTCGATTTCCGTATGGCAATTAAAAATCATATTTTCTTGCAGCATCTTGGAAATATTACGTGTATGTAACATAGATAAGCTTAGTCAACGTAATCATTTTCAGCTCTGTTCAGATATTTGTAAATGCCAAGAACAGAAATGTGGTATTTATTTATTTCATTTTTCAATATAAAAGTAAACCAAAAGAAATTTACAGAGGAAACGATGCCGTTCATTGCTTTGCTGAGCAAATAGGGTTCATAGGAGCATGACCGTATTTGCGGACACCTTTTATACGCTGTTGACGTGACATGTTCATGGCATAACAAACATGTCTAGCGGCGCAAATCCGGACTACCGGTGCCGGTCGCTATGTTCGAGGATAGACAGAATATCGAATTATAAATGTAGGCAAGCAAGCAGCACTAATAGAGGCAGCAAACGTATTATGCTGACATGAATGATGGTGGTTCGAATGAATTATGAATGTGGTACTAGTTTTGATGATTAAATCCACACATGCACATATATATATATATATATATATATATATATATATGTACAAATATATGTATATGTACAAATTTATGTATGTATGTATATATTGTATGCACCACAAATTGGTAGAAAGAAAGCATAGAGCTGGATCGTAGGTTTTATAAAGAGTTAATATGAATTATTTTATTAAAACACTATACATTATTGTGTTTTCTCGGAATACCCGGGTTTCATCGATTTAGTCATCCTGGATTAAAGAGAAACTCCGGTGTGTTTCT
Source organism: Sepiola atlantica (assembly GCA_963556195.1). Lineage (NCBI taxonomy): Eukaryota > Metazoa > Mollusca > Cephalopoda > Sepiida > Sepiolidae > Sepiola > Sepiola atlantica. The sequence continues at coordinate 47,072,113 of OY744530.1, read as the reverse complement.
TTCCCGGGAATATTTATCAGTCCCGTTTGACGTTAATCGGGACTGACGAATTATTACTGGTATAAAAATCAGACGGGTTTTCTCCTAAATCAAGAATTACTAGATTGATGAAAGCACGGTATCTCCATCTTACAGGGTAATGTTTAATATTTAAATATAATCATTAATATATAGAGAGAGCGATAATAATATAGCAATCGAGTTAATCAATGATGCAAATATATAAGCATTATAGTTCTCTGCTCCCTCGGTAGTCGATATCTTACGAGCATTTTTTCTCGACTATTGACAAAGCAGTCAGGTATGAAGTCTCAGTTAGACTATCTATGAAGGATTCATACATGTCGCCTCAACCATCGTTGGATCCGACTGAACAAAAATGCATAGCTCTTCGTAAAAACAACTAAAGAAGAGCTAGAAAGTAAATACATAAGCATTATAGATTTCCCTTCTTTCGTGATGGTTTATAGAGTTATATTTATTTACTAATGAGAAATGGGTCGAGTCTCGAATCTCAATTAGCTACACTTACTAACCGATATAATTTTGAAACAGGTTTTCCGTGGAGAGAAATACGGTGACTGCTACTTCATTAAAGAAGAAGGTCATTCCTACAGGATTGCAATGTCCAGTTGTAGGTACGCAGATGGCTCAGAATCCCCGACTTGATTTTACAAGTTTTACTGCAGATATGACATACAAGCCCACTAGCTTCTACTTATCTATAGCTACTCATGTTTGACATTTCGCGTATTTGTCCCCAGAAATGGATGTTATGTGACTTAGTAGACCAGACCTTGGCAAACACAGTCTGCTACATAAACTTTACAACTGGTCGCGCTGAAGTGTATCTACAACATTTGGCATTGCTTACTTTTTAGGATGAAGTACGCTGTTGACTTTGCCTCAAATCTATCGTAGCCGTCATAGATACGATTTCGCGAAACCGATCTCTTCAAAGCACCCTCTTTACTATTTTTCATCTAAAGGGAGTAAATTTGTATGCATATATAATCGTAAAAATAATAGACCCTTCGAATAGCTTTTACTCTTACTCTAAATGTTACATACATTTAACCATGCATATATGTCCTTATTTATACATAAATATGACGATTTGGTCATTTTCATTTCATTTCGCGTTTCGTAAATCAAAAGAAAGAGACATAGAAGAACTAGTAAAAAGTAATGACACTCTTCTAATCTTCCTTCCATTTGTAAACCCCGAAATGAAAATATCTAAATGTGTACTATTTACGTTAATTTCAGATGAACATCCGAGAACTTTCTGAAAAGGTATGTTAAAAAATTATTATGACCTAGACATTTTGGTGCTGAATCTATAGTACCCTTAATCGTAGTCATAATAAAACTCTTAGGAGCGTGGATGTTTAGTATTTACATAATGAGTTTAGATGGTAGGCGACAGGGCGAATAACGTAAATAACGGTCGAATAGTTAGAGAAATGGAAAGAATAATGGTATAATGTAAATAATTTAAAAAAGAGAGGAAACAAGAAGAGAATAAAAGAGAGAGTAGAAGAGGAGAGGGGAGAAATAAAGAAAGATGAGGGAAAGAAAAAGGCGGAAAGAAAGAAAAAAGAGAAAGATAAAGCGAGGGAGAGGTAATCAAGATAAAATAAGAAAGAAAGGGGATAGAGCATCAAGATCGTAAAAAAATGGAAAAAGAGAAAGTGAGAAGAAGAGAGCGGGAGGGTATTTTATGAAATCACTGTGTAGTTTGAATTCTTTTCACTTTCGTAGATTAGAATATCTTGAAACGTGGGGAGTTGTCACTTTTATTCTATTAGATTTGCTAAATATATTGATAATGTTGAACCTGCATAAACATTTATTTTTCTTATTTATTATTAATCGATCTATTTATATAATGTTCAATTGATATTTTTTGAAATACATTTTTAATGTGTAAATTGTCATTGAAGCCGGCCATTCCCCATCATTATAACCCCACTTTGTAACAAGACATGTAATCATCCCTCGACATAGAACAAACATGACTAGGCGCAGTTGTAAGAATCAGTGGCACTTTTTCCTTTTCTGACGCTAGACGTAGATGAACAGGAATCAACCAGATCACGAACTAAAATGACTGTTCCTGGAGTTATCTATGGTTCATATTTTTGTGATTTGTTTTCCTTTGGCAAAATATAGTCCTCAACTATACTGGCGACCACATTTCCAAGAAATACTTGCTTTAGCTTAGCCTTGGTAGGAAACATAAAATATGTTCCAGTTATCCTATACATATGTTACAGCCTAGTTTTAAAGGTCAAACAAATCAAGGTTGGTTAGATAAAATCAATCAATACAGAGTGATTTAGGATTATTATGGAATCCCCCCGATGTCAAAGTAGCCTCGAACTATGCTGCAGAACTTCGATACTATCCAATTATTCTAAGAGAGCACATGGTTAAATCCGTCAGTATAGTATTTGGAGTCATGTTTATCCTACTATTAAAACAGATATTTGTTAACGAATTATTTATTGGTTTTCCAAGTTAATTATAGAAAAGTTACTTTTAAGAATCTTCAACTTACTAATTGATTGAACGTGCTGTTTACGCTACTATAAGTTTTTTCCGGTCTCAATTAGAACCGTTGTTTCGACGTGATATAGCCTTAAGCTTCAGAGGTCGACTTATATACGAGCACATACTGTATACCCGTTCTCCTAGTTTTAGAAAACTCTAAATAACAGCAGAAACACTTGTCAATAATTACGGTGTTGCTGCTTGGAATTTGTGACATAAATTTGAATTTATACTTGCGTTCGGCTCGGAATGCAACAATCAATCTTTGTCGAACAACTCGTTTTATTGCATGTTTCCAAACTGATTAGAAAAGAGGGAATAACAACAATAAAAAAAGAGCGAATTTTTAATCAGCGGGAAAAGCAAATTATAACCGGTAAACGATTGTCTTTCAAATAGATTATCTTTTCGCTACGCAATCGAGGCAAACAAAAAACAAGTGTTTCACATTTTATAAGAATCTGGGATTCGATAGTATTTCTACAATTTACATTATTTGTTGAGTTCCAATATATGTGTGTCCTCACGAGGGCAGTGTTTCCTACAATGGAGAAAATCCAGCACCCTCAAAACGGGAGATCAGGATTGTGACAAAAATGAAATTTACCTCAGGGTACAATGATAGACAAGATAGTGTGAACCTATTTACTTGCCTTTCAATGAGTACAGAATAAAATCTAACTCCACACAAAGAGGGAAGTTTGGATTGAGACAACAATTTTAAAAATTGTCTACGTCTAAAAGAATGTATTCATCACTGACTGAGGGTTGAAAAAATAAAGTGCACCAATTTACTCGCCTCTTCACGCGGCAGAGTTAGTCAGAAGGTTGCTTTTCAATGTCGGAAATATCCAGCTCCTTCAAAAATAGCATTCTAGATTAGGACAAAAATAAACATTGCCTCAGTTTAGTTAAGTTTCTTTTTCACTAACCGTACACAGAAAATATAAAGTACAGATAATACTTTATTCCCCATGAGGACAGAGTTAGACACACGGTCGGTTTTAATATGGATAGATCAAGCTCACCAAAAAGAAGCACTCTTGATTGGAATAAAATAAAAATTGTTTTCGAATGATAACAGAACAGATATTACAGTTTACTCCTAGTCAAAAAGCTGAGGTGTTAGTATTTCATTAATAGTCGAACTCGTCATGATTAGAATAGCGTATATACTTATAACATTACATGGTGTTACAAAAAGCATGCAGGATTTTACCAGTTTAATAAACATTTCTACAGTATATAACTTTTTTATTATAATTAGTATGAATAACACTAATTCAGATAGTTATGTCATATTCGGCAGAATCAGTCGGAATTTAGCTATTTTTTGTGAAGATCAATCGAATTTCATTAAATTCATCAAAACAAGTCAGAATCAAGCTATCTTTTGTCAAAATAAATGGAAGATTGCTAGCCTTATCAAAACAGTCGAAGATAGTTATTTTTATCAATATTAGTCTTAATCTAGCTGTAATTATCATTGTCATAACGGAAGCTAAGCGAAAAAATAGATGACTTCAACGGATCCAAGACTCACTGGTTTCCGACAATGAGCCTTGTGTGTTGCGCCAACATTTCAGTTAGTCTGAAATTAGTCAACCAGATAGAATTACATGTCTGTTGAAAGACGCCATGACGCACTTGCTTCATAGTGGCGTCAGTGTAAAAATAACTTAAGTATCTACAGGGTGTTCGGAAAGTCACTGTGCACTTACATATTTATTCACATACATGTTTCAATATAGCATACAAGAGGTAAATATAAATGACAATTATAAATTAGGTTGAAAGTGCCCCTATCTGTTACATATATGTGTGAGTGCTCTGTAACACACTCTGAAAAGTGCTTGTTCGAATCACTAACGTTATATATTGAGTTCGAAATCTGAAATATAAAAAAAGTATTAGAAAGGTGCACAGTGACTTTCCGAACACCCTGTATTTATTTTAATTAATTTAGTATTGATAAATGGTATCAAAATTGTTTTAAACACTAATGTTATGTCATTCTACGAGTCTATGTTAGTACTGACGTGGTGCATAATTATTGCGGCTTAAAAAAATTCAGCAAATCTCTACAAACTCGGACCCGTCTGGCTTTGTCGTTATCGGAAAGTTCCTAGAAGACTTTTCTTAGATTAATACTTTTCCTAGCTTAAGTTGGGCGAATAGTCTACATTGTGTTAATAGCTTTTGACCTTTTCCACAGCAGCCCAAAAATGCCGGGTCGTAGAAATTTGATGGTCGACCTCTTTCTTCTTCATAAGCAGGATATATATCTCGCCCATTAAAACTTCTTGAACCATTTTTAATCTGGTATTTTGCCGATTGTGTTTTCTGCCAACAGTTTAACGAAATAACAAACTGAGTGTGTTGCACTCTAACCTTTCTCGAAGTGGTAGAGCATACATTGACGAATGTCGACAAGATTTCTGATAGGCATTCTAAGTAAAAGAATTATTTTTATGAAATAGATCAAATCATTAGCCAATTCTTATTATTGTTGAATAAAAGTTACAATAATTATGCATCAACCCAATATATATATATATATATATAATTTGTATTACGTTTCGGCCGATGTAACCGCCGACTTTTTTTTCTTGTCAAACGTGTATCTTGTAGAACTCGGGAATCTTTAATTATACAAAAATCAAAAACACACACAAGATCGACAAGTCCTTCTGTGCTTGAAACCGACGGCACGAATGTTGTACTAATTTTTCTGTACCAAAATAAATAAATATTACGCTCTTAATTTTTAATTTTTAACTTTAATTCTCAATTAATTGAGCACTCGGCTGTTTTTTTTCCTGCTATATTACAAAGAAGTATATATTTATACATATATATTTCCTAATGAGTTAATGCATATCAAGGCCCGAGGGCCACTCGAGGATAAGAGTTGAAAAAATCGTTAGTTTGACGATGAACTCCTCCACGAGAGGACAGGAAACACTGAGTCGGATGGGCAGAAGATTACGTAAGAGGAATGTATTACCCAAGAGGACGGCTACACAAAACAAGTATTTGTTCGCAGTCAACTTGAAGGCGGCAATGTTGTAATTGGTTTCAAAGCAGCCGCGCGCACACACACACACACACACACACATATAAATATATATATTTATGTGTATATGTTTATATATTTTTAAGTCTATGATTCACTCATAAACTAATGAACTAATTAGTATAAATTTTTGAAAACATCTGCTCGGTGTAAGCGTAGATAATATGAGTTAAATTTAGTTTCATTTAGTTTTATGAAAAGAGGAGAAAGAGAGAGTGAGAGTCTCTCGTAAAACTCCACATAACTAAGTATTATACATTAATTAATAAATATTAATTAAATGTCAGCTTCTTTGAGGTATTTTAAAGTGTATTAAAGGATCATAATATAGACACAAGCTTCCATTTCCAAATTCAAATAGGTAAGTTAGTAATATTTCTATAAAAAGGCAGCTGTTTCCTCGTATTTACGGTTTTTAGTGTGACTAGAAAAGGACGTTCTTTTATTAACTGACATTCAAACCCGGATCACTTTATCGATTGTCGAGAAGAATTTACTCTGTTATTACCAACACTTGATCAATTAACTCGGAATATGTAACAGTTTTTCGTCATTATTTTTGATGGAACAGGTTTTCTGGTATATGAATAAATATGTCTCTGAAGAATAAATCTGTTCTCATCCCCATCTCTGTGGAAAAATACTTATCCATATTGTCGGCAGGCCAAAAAATGAAAAATATTTTTTTTAAAGTAACGGATTTCTATAATATGTGAGCAGTTTTTGATTCCTACGTAAATATTTCTATAATATTACAGTGAATAGGGTCGTTACTATAATGGATATTTCGTGTATGTATGCTTGCAGGATAAATAAGGCTGTTATTTTTAAGGAACATTACATTAGCTTGTTACTTGGTCATTAGATGTATGTACTATTTGTTAACCATAATACTTGCTGTTATTGAATAATATGTCTTAACTCTACCAGGCGTCTTCTATTGTTCTAATTTCCGTTACAGTAAAAATTATAACTAACGCTGAACAATTTCTTTAATATTCTGATATTTATTGCCCATGAAAATTTGAGTAATCCCAGAAACTATTGCTCCTAGTCCTGAACCTTATATACATGTTGTTATTTTACAATAGTTATAAGCTACACGTATTTTATTTGCTATTGATTTTGTATAGTAAAGGAGATAATAATGTTATATGACAACATAATTATCTGACTTGACGTTAAATCTTTAGCATAGTTCAAGTTCCTAACAAGTATAAATAATTATATTTCCCTGCGATAATAAAATTGGTCATGCGTTTTTTTTCTACGACGGTCCTCATTTATTCCCAGACAACGCCGAGACTATTTTATTAGTATAATATAGTACTAATTACAGCTATAACACACTTTTTATAGGGTCGTTTATAAAGCGTAGCATAAATGGTCTAATAAACTCCGGAGTAAATAAGCTATGAGAAAAAAACAAATAATAAAAAAAACGGATTCGCCAAAAAATATAAATGGCTTCATTGGATAAAATAAGATACTTTCAGAGTCTATTTATTATTGACTGAGCGAAATGTGTGGAGAACAATTTCGTTTTCTTTCTCGAAATAAATCCAGCATTTAATAATGGCCTCGGATCCGATGAGAGAACACGAACAGATCGGGGGAAAAGTGTAATGGGCGGAGAAAAATAAAGTTTCTAAACAAATACAGCAATATAACGTGAACTATCATGGAGAATAAATACGGATAAAAATTATATAAACGCAGTGAAAGATATATGACTATATAACATAAGTTTGCTTGTCTCTGTCTCTTACCCAATTAATTTATATACTCTATAACAAATGATTGCTTTTTTTGGTAATCACGTAGTTTCCCGACCTATGTAATTTTATCAAAAAAGACGATATACTGGAGTAAAAAAATTGTATGCTGAACATATTGGGTTTAAAACCAATTTATTATTTGGCGAAACAGTAGTTCTTCCTAGCAAAATGCCAGATGGACGTTCTCCTTGATAGTGTATCTACAAAGTTGGGACGGAGTATTCGTCTAGTATACACCCCCCCACAAACACACGAACACACACACACACACACACACACACATATATATATATATATATATATATATGTTAGGTAGCAGGTCGTTATTTATGCAAGCTTCATTGAAGACAACAGAGCTGTCTTGTTTTGCAATTTTCTCGTTAATCTCTCGACGCAGAGAGTAATTTTGCGGTTCTCGGTTGTAAATTGAATACTTTGGTGCCAAGAGTTGTGTCATGGACTATCCCTCAAGCGCTTTCGATCTCTCGACCGTTTTCAGTAGTTTGTATCTTATCGTTAGTATCAACCTTTTAATCATTATTATTTATTCATCCACATACTTATCTATTAACATATGTATATATATATATATATATATATATATATATATATATATATATATATATATATATATAAACATATTTATTTATTTATAATTCGTTTATTAATATATATATATATATATATATATATATATATATATATATATATATATATATTCAAGAATGTTTTTAATGATAGTAATGCTCTATCTTTACTTAACAATTGATATGAAACGAAATCATATATATAACTTCTTTGTAATATAGCAGGAAAAATCCCAGCAGAGTGCTCGATTAATAAAGAATTAAAGTTAAAAATTAAAAATTAAGAGCGTAATATTTATTTATTTTGGATCAGAAAAATTAGTACAACATTCGTACCGTCGGTTTCAAGCACGGAAGGACTTAGCTATCCGGCTTTCTTCAGCTTCTGTTGTCATCTGTTTCAGAAATGTGAAGTCACGTGTCACTCTCGTTTGGACGCGTTATTTTCTTAGTGTGTTGTGTATGTTTGTTTAAATTTAGTGTAAGGAAGGTTTAATAAGGTTTGAAAAAAAGGGGGAGGCTGAAAAGTAACAGTTGAGATTTAAACTGGGGTAGATTTAAAGATATATATATATTTAAAAAAAGTATTTCTATATAATTCAATATCATGAGTTTCGTATAGTTGGCCGTTTCTCATTTGGGGGTTGATGATGTGTGTTCTAAAGGAATTAGGGAGAGATAATCGGTTTAAGGATTAAAGGGGTTTAAAAGGAACGAATGTTGTACTAATTTTTCTGCACCAAAATAAATATATATATATATATATATATATATATATATATATATATATATATATATATATATATATATATATATATATGTATATAGATTTAGATCTTTCACTTATAAAATAGATAATTCAGTGAAGACCGGGGTTGTTCCAATAAAAACTAGCTCGATGATACTCGATTACAGAGCACAGAGAATTTATATGCGATTTTATGAAGGCTTACCAAAGAATTCCTTTCAGGACACCAATGATCACCATTAAATATATTATTTCTTAAAAATATTATTTATTCAAATTAAATGTTTTTCCTACACGTGTTTCACTACCAAGCAGGTACTTGCTTGGCAGATCATCAGGGAAATTAAATGTCTGGAATAAAGGTTTCAACTGCTGACAATACACAATGTGGCGTTGCAATAGTTAAGGTAACTTAAGAAGAGAAGAGAAAAAAATAAAAATAAGGGTTAAAATTTAAAAACAAGAAAGAACAACGATAAAAAAAGAAAGCCATAGAAAGTGTTTTAGAAAAGTAGCTCGTGCATTATTTCTACCACCAAACCAACGAGCAAATAATCGGTCCCAAATGCATTTAAAAAAACAAACAAATACGGAACAATGTGCGATAATACACTTACTGCGCGCCTATCGCATTAACGTTAATACTCCCGACCAACCCGACAAGCAGAATAACCCCACCTTTCAATGTAGAGATCCTACGATGGCAGAAATATTTCTACTCTAATAGCTTATTTCATCGGACCGCTCTCTGTTTCCTTGACTGTACAAAAAAGCAGAATTCAAAATTTAATGTGAACTAACATTTTGCTTCACAACCTTCCACGTGTCATTAGTGTCATTATGTGCTTTCAATTTTTGTCCAATTTTCCTCCAGTCACGAAAGCCAAACTCTGTCCAGACTCTAATTTCCTCCCGTCATAAATGTCCATAATTCCTGCATGTTTGACAAAAGATACCATCTTCTGGATGCTGTACTCGATCCATTCAAATTTGGCGTACCACTGACTTGAAAAACGACGTCCCTCACTGAGACTTCCACCAGTACTCTGATTCTTTGGGAACTCGATTCTTGGCTGAACCGGTGGCTCTCCCTTTTCAGATAAACTAGAAACTGTTGATAGATCTGATGAAAGAGGGACCGAGTGTTGATGTGATGAAAAAGGTTCTAATGATAGAATTGAAGAACTGTTGTTTTTTTTTATTAATTTATTTTACGTTCGTGGGCTTTTGTCCGTGTCTGAATTATTTTGATGGCCTTTTGTCCGGTGAGCTTTTTGTCCGGTCGCGATCACCATTTCATTTTTAGAACATTAACATTTTTATTGACATGTAAAACTAATGCAGATTTGCATATATCATGTATGGAAGGTAGCTTGAGAAATAATCTCATGATGACTAAAGAGAAAATGAATACGGAAAATAGTTTTACTGAAATCTGAAATTGCGTGTGTGTATGTGGCAAACGAAATCGCCAGATTTTAAAGAAAAAAATCGCTAGTCGCTAGATCCAAATTTTACTAGCCAGATTCAAACCAAAATCGCCAGATCTAGCGGGTAACCTGCTAAATTGGCAACACTGGTAGAATAGTAACTTGTCTTGCGCTTGCTAGCATTTATTTGTTGCACATTTGTTTTTTCACGCTTTTTTCGTTCTTCCGTTCTGTTGATTATAATCAAACATTCCCTAATTTTTACTATATCTTTTTTTTATTAAATTGTTAGGTGAAAGTACAGAATAGTTAACAAAGCACCTCCTCTCTCCATGTTAAGAATTGCTTTCTAAATAATGTTATTATTTCAACCCTGTTCGTAATTAAATTACGAGATTAAATCCATCATAATGCATTTAGGTTTTTTTGTAAACAAGTCAGCCATTTTAATATTTTGTTAATAATTAAAAAAAAACAATTTTTCTTTTTTAAATACATTATTTTCTAAGCATTTCAAAGCCAGTTCAAATGACTTTCTATTCGATAGTTTAAATACTTCCATATGCCTTTCCAATTTCGAACAGAGACGAAGTAATTGATATATTTTTCAATGGTTAACAAAATATTAAAATGGCTGACTTGTTTACAAAGAAACCTAAATTCATTATGATGGATTTAATCTCGTAATTTAGTTACGAACCGGGTTAGAATAATAACATTATTTAGAAAGCCATTCTTAACATAGCGGGGAAGCGTGGGGGCTTCGTAAACGATTCTGTACTTTTTCCTTACAATGTAATAAGCAAAAAAATATAGTAAAAATTGAATTTAACCTGAAAATCTTATCTAAAAATAGCCCGGTCTGTAAACTGCACAGGTACCAAAAAGATAACACAATAACTGTTCTTTATTGGTAGGGCGTAGCCCCGTATTTACAACTATATCTCCGCAAGTACGGTTCTAAAATCTTTATTCAATCGATATATCTTCCCTAATTAATTACCGACTTTTCCTACTTTGCCAAAATTGCCATATTTTCCGTTGTCGAATTTTCCGTTGCCGAATTTTCATTTACCGAATATTCAGGGCACCCCTTTTTTCTTTTAATTTACAAAATATCTATTCCTTACATTGTTTTTAAATATTGGTGTAAAAATATTAGTCTCGATGTATTGCCTCTAAATAGGGGGTATTTAGAAGCAAGATATCGAGACTTATATTAATTTCTCCTTTCTAAAATAATATTTATTTAAAAAGAATGTCACAAGAAAACACAAGTTTCACAAGAAATTTTAATCCAGAACTCTATAATTAAGTTTATAATTAATAATTAACATTATCTTTATTGCTTGACGTTCTCTTTTGAACTAATTTTTTGCTTTTCTTTTGTAAAGACGGGCTACTTTTCGTTAAGTTTTATTTTCTTTAAACAAAAAATGTTAGTTGTGTTGTTATTAATTGTTTTGTTGTAAAAGTTACAGCAATAAATGAATAGAGTTCTTCAAGAAAAATTCCAAACAAATGAGACTAGTTTTGCTTCTTTAAAAAGAAACTTTATGTAGATAAATCGATTTCATTTACTTCAAAACAACAGTGTATTAATAACTACTTATTTAAAAAAATATGTATTTACAAATATTGGAGGATGGCATAGCCTCTTTTATCTGAAACCCACGATTTTCAGTTATTTAAACATATTTAAGGAAGGCTTAGCCACCAAGTGGCCAAAGATTAATAATTAAAAAATGCTATTAGTAATTTTTTTTTCTAAAAACACATTTTAAATTTTAGAAAAATGATAGTTAACAAAAAAGAAAAGAAATATATGCACTTATATTTATGTTGGTCAAGAGTAGTTGTCTCTAAGAAAATGAAAATGTAACTAAAGTGTTTCAATAACCAATAATCTTTTTTATTATTATACTTTTATTCTATCTCTCTATCCACTCTTTATTTATTTTAACATTTCTTTTCACTATTAGTTCATACAGACATAAAAAATCAAAATCAAAGAAATAACTGATGCCAAAGTCCTTGATTTCCACTTCTCACATATGTGTGAAAAAACATTGGATTCACTAATTCACTTAATACCACCCTACATCACAAGCCCTTTTTTGATCGCCTTTCTTTCAACTTCATCTCGGGTGAAATCTGGGATTTTTTTCTATGTTAATTTAAAAAATTTTGAATGTAATCTTCACAATTTTTTAAATTAACAGTTGCGACTTACAACAAAAAGAATAAACGTATTTGAGATTCGTGATAAAATACAAAAATATTTTAAAAACTAATTCTTAATTTCATTTTAAAATAATTTAGGTAGCTAGTATTTATTTCTATCTTTTGACTGAATACAACACTTTCTTTTATAAATAAAAAAAATATCTTTAAAATAAGCTGGCAGAACAACAACGTGAATTCATTTTTGTGTTTATATTACATCATTTGGATTTAAATTATTTAATTGATAATTTATAATATTAAATAGTGTGAATTAACAATATTTAAAAATATATATTTGGTAAGTTGACAAAAAAGACAGATACACTGACAACCTCTTTCACCAAGCAGGAAACAGGTGAAAAGCATCGAGGCTTTGTTTCCCTCACGACTTGATCTGAAACTAGCGAAGTTATGTTTGAGTTTGAGATCGCGTACATTTTAATTTTTTTTCTTTTTACAAGATAACATGCATCTAAATCATATTTAGATGTTATTATCGTCAATAGATTTATTTAAACTGGTAGTTTAAAATTGGTAAATATTTATTATGGTATCATTAGTACCAGGAATAGAAAATTAAATTTTAAACAAAATAAAATCCAAAGAAGCGTTTTTGAAATCAGAAATTATGTTAAAAATTGGTGGGAGGACCCCTCTTGGTGGGTGGCCAGGGCCCCAGCCCCTTAATCTGACCCTGCTGTAAAATATATTACACAAAAGTAAATACTGGTTCATAATGAAGAAGTATAGTTGACTACGAAATATAAGAGTATTCCATGATAAATGCCAATATACTGAAATCATATGCCCTTAATAGGGTTAAGATAAAAATTCATATACACTAAATGTACAAAAGCAAGGAAATTCCAAAATGTGTACACTTTTATTATTATTAAGGGTATGACACCATAACAACCAAACCATTTCATTATCACATCACTACAGCATAAATCTCTATGCATTAGTGGATGAAGTGTGTGAAGTGCGCCGAAGAAAAAGTTCTACCAGTAAAATGCATAGCCCTGTTGTGCTTGCATAACTGTAATGACAATAAAAGTGTAAACATTTGAGAATTTCCTTGCTTTTGTACATTTAGTGTATATGAATTTTCATCTTAACTCTATTAAGGGCATATGAATTCAGTATACTGGCATTTTTCATGGAATGTCACTACTTTTTTACAGGCTATGGCTCAATACAATGGTCATTTTAAAGGTTTTTTGGAATTTTCTGGAAAACTAAGGTATATGGTAAACTGAAATGAAAATGCCATCAACTAGACCCTAGAACCTCTATCTCTGCCCAAATCAGCTGAATCCATCAAATAGTTGATGAGATACAGGGTGGCACATAGTACGTACGTACACACGGATAACATGATTTCATGATTGAACTTTCTGGATCTCTGGGTTTCCTTAACTAATGATGCTGAAATTCTACACACTTATAGAACCTATCAAATACAAATTTGGTGCAAAGTTTGAACTAATTTTGTTTTTTGTTTTTTTGTTTTTTTGTTTTTTTTGTTTTTTGGTTTATTAGTTATGATTGATCAAAGAAATGAGATTTCTAGCATAGGCCGTTTTTGAACTCTATTAAGGGATAGAGCGCTATCGCACTACACTTGATTTGGTTTATTGGTTTTAGAATTATGATTTATCAAAGAAATGAGATTTCCAGCATAGGCCATTCGTACGTCTATTAAGTGATAGAGCGCTCTCTCGCCTCCCGTGATTTATATTTATAATATTTTTGGATCACAAATTTAAGGCTACGTGGGGGCTTTTAGGCGTTCAAACTGTCGGTCCGTTTCAAATACTTCTCGTTAAAAACATTTTTTAAAATTCTTATCTCAATAAACACAGTTCATTAAACATTGTATCTCATTTAAACGCTTTTATGCCACTTTTAAGCTTTTAAACTGTCTGTCCATTTTCACATTACTTTTTAAACACTTCTCGTTATCAAAACCTTTTTCTTCTTAAACATAGTTCTTTTAAAATTATTTTCTCATTAACCAGTTCATTAAAGATTGTATCTTATTTAAACACTTTTAACATTCACCACTTTACACATTGTTCGTTAAGCATATCAAATAAAGCATGGTGCATTTTTCCTTCCTGCTTTTTAGTTCTTTCTGTTTAACAGATTAGGACCTTAAATTTTATGCCCCCAAAAAGTTACCTTACGTTTTCTTTCGTCACCTGGTTGTGATCGCCGTTGGTTCCGTCGGGTTCGTTGTATCTCTTTGGCCGTGTTCGGTGTTGATGATCGTTAGTCTGTGGATACAAACTTTATTAACAGGCAGAAGACTAAACGCAGAGACAATTTTTTCCTCAGAGAGATTCACGTCTTTCATTCTGCGTTGCGGAAGGGTTTTGTCCATTCATTCTTTCGATTCATTCATTCTTCTCGCTGGGGAATGCGACGGGGATTTCTGCGGATCTCCAGGAGATCCAGCCATTACGACGCACGTCTACATTTTCGATTCCACGCTCTCACTTCCAGAGCACTTCTCTTTCATTTCAGGACCCACAGAGAGGGTCGACTGTCCAGCTCGCTGTCAAACTCGTAACTCTTTTCCAAACCTTAGTTTCTCACGAAAGACGGAGTGACATCATAGTCCTTTGTCCTGTCATACAGTTCATCACCAAAGCTGGTCTGACTTTTATTGAACTTAAACTGTTGAAGTTGGCCAGCTTCACCAGTTGTTATGACTCTTGGGGTTACTCATCTGAGTACAAATCTATTTGTCCCAAAATGGATGTCCCTTCGACCTGCACTTAACTCGGACAAAGTTCACCCCTCTCATCATAAAAACTAGTGGACCTACACGCTTTTAGACATACGCCCCTCATAATATAACAACACCACACAAAATACTTGCATAGGTTCAAGGAGGATGAGAAGACATAGGAGCGACAGCACACACCAGACCTCGACTGGAAGTGCATGGAGTGATAGGGCCTTGGGGAGGCTTATTGCCACCCACACCCAAGAGAAGACCAATGGTTCTTTACCAGCGAAAAATCAATAGTAAACGGATGTTGCGATACTGCAATTTATTTGCGATGGCTATCGACAAGAGGTGGAAAATACTGGAAATATGGGGAGACTTGTTGTTACTCAAATACCACCAGTTATCGGTGAGCAATCACTGATCACCTGTGTGAGAACCTCTAATGGGTACAACACCATAACAATAATAATAATAATAATAATAATAATAATAATATTTATTCACAGGCCGTCATCAGTGATTTCTTACTGATGATCACCGGTAGTGTTCCTTGGAGTTTTAGTGACAACAAGTCTCCCCTGATTTCCAGTGCTCTCCGTCTCTTTCGATAACTACTGCAAATGTATTTGCATTATCATGCTAGTATAGGTTTCTCTTTGCCAACGACCATTGGCCTTCTCTGGAATTTGGATTGCAATAAGCCTCTCCAATGTCCCAGTGCTCTCTGTATCCTTCCAGTGGAGGTCTGATGAGTGCTATCCCTCCTCGGTCTTTCCACCCTCTCTGACCATTCACGACTGATGTGTGTCCTATCAGCCAGGGCAAGTGCCATCCCTTTATTCTCGGGGGTGTTTATGAAATTACTTGCAATTTCGTTTCCTTTGATTCTTGTGGTGCTCTTTATGTAGTTTTGTTTTTCTTCCATATTGTTTCTGGCATGTGATTGGAAAGGTTTCCGCATTTAAAGATTTTCCTAAAGATGTCAGCTGTTTTTATCATTGCCGTCCGTTGTATGGTCGCATCTATCCTTTGATTCGAATTTCTCACAGTCTTTTCCGCATGTTCTTTGGGACTGTTCCTAGTGCTCCTACGATTATTGGTATTATATTTACTTTCTTCATACTCCATATCCCTTTCCATTCTCTGGCGAGTTCAGTGTATGTGCTTCGTTTTTCTGACTCCTTTGTCTTCACTCTGTGCTCGGCTAGGACGGCAAAATCGACGATTTTGCAGAATTTTTACTCTTTTGTTGACGATTATTACATTCGATCTCCTTTCTTGTATGCGTTATCTGTTTGTACTTCCATATTCCAAACGATTTTGTGTTTTTTTTTCGAGTACTGTTTCTGGTTTATGTTTGCACCACTTGACAGAGTGTTCGAAATGCATTTGTTTGCATAGCTCCAAGTGTACTGCTTTCCCAACGCAGTCATGCCTATTTTTGTATTCTTATGGGGCCATTTT
The DNA here is from genome assembly GCA_963556195.1 of Sepiola atlantica. NCBI lineage: Eukaryota > Metazoa > Mollusca > Cephalopoda > Sepiida > Sepiolidae > Sepiola > Sepiola atlantica. The sequence continues at coordinate 47,055,508 of OY744530.1, read as the reverse complement.
GGACATTCACCTATTATGTGATTTTCTGTTTCGTCTCTTTATCCGAACAATCTGGATTGACTGTTTTCCTGAGTTTTATCTATGTTAGCTTTAATGTAGTTTTTCCTAATCGCATTGTTTTGTGCAGCCCTCAATAGGGATTCCGTGACTCTGTTCAAGTGTCCTTTTCTCAGCCATTCTCAACTATTTTCGTGCCTCTCTTCTCTTGTCATTCTTATAACACGTCCATGTAGTTGTTTTTCTTCCCACTTTTCTTTTCCTGTCTGTGTGTTTCTGGTGACGGTGCTTACTGAGTTGTACGTTGGGACGGTGTCTCTTTCTTCAGTGATCAGCTTTTCTGTGTTCTGGTTTATGCATTTCTCCATCTCTTTTTTCATGTCGTTCACACAGTCATCTACACTTACCAGTCCTCTTCCCCCTTTGCTTCTAGTCACGTAGATTCTGCATGTATCGTTATTTTGATGTAGTGCGTTGTGCATGGTCATTAATTTTCTAGTCGTCTAGGCTAGGTGCCTGAGTTCTTCGTTTGTCAAGCTTATGAATGGTCCATAATATCTCATTAGGGTTACTGCACAGGTATTTATTATTTTTATGATGGTTTCTGCTATATACTTTTGTTTCTGATAGTTTCTTTGTTCTTCTCAGATATTCTTTTCCAATCTTACCTTTCATTTCTGTAGATTTGATTGTGTCTGCTTCCAAAACTCGCAAATATTTATAGCTGTCTTGTTAGCCTAGCGCCCTAATCTGCTCTTGGTTGGGTAGTTCCATGCTCTCAGTCGTCTACTGCTTTCCTTTTTGAACTTCTAGCTATGCACACTTTTCTATTCCGAATTCCATTTTGAATGTCCTGGCTGAAGATTCTGGTCGCATTTATCAGCTTCTTCACATTTCTTTCCTTTTTTATCATCACCATCATTATCATCATCGTTATTATTATGATAGTGATAATAATTATTATTATTATTATTATTATTATTATTATTATTATTATTATTATTATTATTATTATTATTATTACACTCACTAGGAGTTCTCAGACAGGTCACCATCAGTGAATTCTCACTGATAATAACCGATTACGTTCCCTGGAGTCTAAGTGATCAATGGTAACCCCCGATTTCCAGTAATCGCCACCTCTTTCGATAACTATTGCAAAGTACTTTGCGTTATCATAAGAGCAGCTTACTATAGATTTCTTGCCGGCAGCTGACATTGATCATCTCTGAGATTTAGGTGGCAATAAGCCTCTTCAATGTCCCAGCACTCTCTGCACTCTTCAACTGGGGGGCTGTGTAGTGCTCTCCCTCTTCGGTCTTTCTATACTCATTGACTTTTTACGACTATTTTGTTTCTATCAGTCGATGCAAGTGCCATCACTTTTTAGGGGGGCCCAGTTCATTCAATTTCTTGCAGTTTCAGTTTCCTGGCAGTCATGTGGTAGTGTTTTTTTAGGGTTTTTTTTCTTTCGATTCGTACTTATATGTAGCTGGTTGCTGTTTGCAGTTTATATGTTTTCACATTCGAGGTTTTCCTTTAGATTTTAGCGGTTTTTATTATTATCGTCTATTGTATGGTCTTAGTATTTTTCCCGGGTTTTTTAGACTGTTCCTAGCGATCCTACGATTATTAGTATTATCTTGACTTCTCCATGCTATATACCCCTTTCAATTCTCTGGCAACCTTATTTTATTTGCTTTGTTTTTCTGTCTCCCTAACTTTCACCTTTGTGTTTTATGGGACGGCGAAAATCTACGATTTGGCAGAATTTGCCCTTGTCGTTGACTATTATGACATCCGACTTCCTTGCTTGGGTGAGTTCACCTGTTTATACCTCACTGTCCCAAAGGATATTGTGATTTTTGTTTTCCAGTACAACTTCAGGTTTGCCTTTGTACCATTTGTCCGAATGTTCAAAATGCAGTCGTATTCATAATTCACAGTTTACTACCTTCCCCACAGAGTCGGGTTTGTTCTTGTATTCTTGTGGGACGTGTTTGCTGAATTCATGTATTATGTGATTTACTGTTTGGTCTTTTTGTCCAAAAATTATACATTTGCAATGTTATCGATGTTTAGCTTTAATGTAGTTAATCATAATAGAATTGTTCTGTGCGGCTGTCAGTAGCGATACCGTTTCTCTCTTCAATTTTCTTTTCCTTAGCCATGTCTAAGTTTTTTTCGCGGCTCTCTTACTTTGTAATTGTTATGAATTGCCCATGTAGTTGTTCTTCTTTCAACTTTGGTTTTCTTGTTTTGTTTTTTCTGGTTTCGCTACTTCATAGAATTATTCATTTTGACGATGTATCATTTTTTCTGTCTTCTGGGTGATTTGTTTTTCTAATTCTTTCTTGTGTCTTCCATACAGTCTTCTATACTTACCAGTATTCTTCCTCGTGCGTTCCTTTTCAGATAGCGTCTATTATTATCTTATTTCGGATGAAGCGCATCGTGCATGACCATTAGTTTCCTGGTCTTCTGGTCAAGTGGAAAACTTTTCTCTTTTTCCACGATATGAATGGCCCAAGGTATATTATTAGTGATACTATTTAAGTGTTTATTCTTTTTACTAGATTTCTACTATATACTTTAGTTTCTAAGAGTGTTTTTGTTCTTCTTAAGTGTTTATTTCCAATCTTCTCTTTTATTTCTGTAGATTTTACGGTATTTACTTCCATAACTTCTAAATATGTATAGTTATCCTGTTCGAAAAGCGCCCTCGTGTGCAGTACGATCTCGTTTCATGTCTTTAGTTTCCTCTTTTACATCTCTTGCAGTGCACACCTTTCCATTCAGAATTCCACTTGACTGCCACGAGTAAAACCTTTCGTCGCGTTTATCAGTTTTTGCACATGCGCTTTTCCTTTTGCAAATAGCTTTAGGTCGTCCATATTCATGAAGTGGTTTATACTTTGTCTGGTGTCTGTAAGATTATATTCGGCATCAAATCTCCTTAGTTGAGTCGCATCATTGCTAGGATAAACAGTAGTGGTCATAGAGAGTCTCCCTGGAAGATGCCTCCTGTATTCTTATCTCAGTTAAGTGTTGTCTTTCAGCTTTCAGTTCCAGTATTCATGTTTTCATTACTTTCTAAATTAGGTGAATAATGTTGTCAGATATCGTGTACATTCTTAAGCATTCAATTATCCATGTTTGAGGGATTCTGTCCTAGGCATCCTTGTAGTAGATCCATGCGATGACATGTTCTTTCTTTAAGTTGTTTTTTACTTTCTACAATTTCTTTCGATCTATGTATTTAGTTATGCGAGGATCTTTTTCCTTTTGCAGCATCCTTTTTGTTACTCAGGAACAAGTCCACGATTGTTATGAGAAAAGTACATTTATTTTGTTCTCTCAATTGTGATGTTAGGACATTCCACATAGTTGGTAAAGAGGTTATTTATTATTATTATTATTATTATTATTATTATTATTATTATTATTATTATTATTATTATTATTATTATTATTATTATTAATAGTAGTTGTAGTACTGCTATTATTATTGTTAGTAATATTATCATTATATTTGTAATTAATATCATTATCATTATTATTGTTATTGTTATTCTTCTTATGGTTCTTATTATTGTAATTATTATTATTAAAAATAACAATAGCTACACAAGAAGACTAAGCATCATTATAGTCAACAAGAAGTAACATTACCATGCCCAAGAGAAAATGTCGTCATTGTATATATAAATATTATATGAAAAAAAAAAAATTTAGTCCCAAGTCCTTCGTTAGAAAACTACTTAGCTTCTAAGTCAGTAATCCTCTTGCAGTCACTACACTAGTTTCCTTCTAAGAATGTTCGCTAGTTTTAATATTATTAAATGGATCATCCGTTCTTTACTATGAAAAATTGTTTCAATAATTGAAAAACGAAACTATTTTATCCAATGGTATACCAGCAAAGTTGATAATACACCACTTCCGTTAAAAACAAGAGCATATACGTTCCGGGTATCAGATATAGATTTTTGCTCCAGATTAATTTTTGCTAACCTATTTTGTTATTAAAAATGTTCTCCATACCTTTTTTGCTCATCTGTGTCCAAGAAAAATTAAATCATTATTTACAAAAGTTGATGTATTTTATAGAGTTCGGACGAATCCATTATACTGCTTCTTTGGTGTTTTATATATTTATGTTAATATTTATAGTAAGGTTAATTTCAAATATTTAACAATTAAATTGATAATTTTGATTTGACTTAAAAGAGTAAGATGGGGTGTAAGTTTCTTATTTAATTTTCTATATATTTTATTTTTATCACTTGCTTGTTAAATCATTCTTATTATTATAGAATCAACTTGGGGTATAATTCTATAATTCTTAAAGTAACAAAAATTCGGACTTGATGCATCCATTAAACTGGAATCTCTCTCTCTCTCTCTCTCTCTCTCTCTCTATATATATATATATATATATATATATATATATATATATAGCATAACATTGAGACAAACGCCTACAAGCAGAGAGCATGCAGAATATAATAATAAAAACAACAATGAAGACAGATTTTCTTTTCATTTTAACTTTCATGAAAGTTAAAAGGAAAAAAACTTTGCTTAATTATTATTATTGTTATATTCTGCATCTTCTGTGCTTGTAGCCGTTTGCCTCAATTTAATGCTAAATTTCTTCAAAAATATTTTAAAAGAATATGAACTCCCCAATTTATATATATATATATATATATATATATATATATAATATGTATATTATATATATTATATTATATATATATATTATATATGTATATTATTTTATATATATATATTATATATATATATATATTATATATATTATATTATATATATTATATATATATATATATTATATATCATATGTACATATACATTTTATATATATATATATTATATATATATATTTGACTGATAAATAGATAGATAGATAGCTAGATAGATAGATAATAGCTGTCCACTGAGAACGTCATTATATGCTACCAGTTAAGATTCCATACTGACCTGAATAAATATATTTCCATCCCAGCTAATGATTTACATTAGCGCTCAACATACTTTACAAACATGACTCGTGCCTGCATCCACATCAGCTCCCGGCAAATGATTACCCCGGATATGCCCATGTCTTTTTAGTTCATTCCCACTTCTTGACCCAAGTGGTGCACATGTGAACTACATTAACCTCAATTGCATATATGCATACGTAATGTATTATTTATTATATAGATCCACAACTATTCTAGTAGAAACTAATTTTCCGAACTTACTAAATCAACATAATTTCGTATACGTTGATTGAATATTTTCTGAAAATCATTCGAATATACAGTTTTTGCTTATTTGAACACTGCTCATCAATTTGTGATTTTAATATTGTTATATTCTTTCGATACTAAATAATTAAATGCTCATGAGCTTACTTGATAATTAGTTCTTTATTTTCCCTCTAGAATAAGCAGTATTTACCCAGACCTGAGGCTATTTTATATCTTTAATAATCAACTATCAGAACTTGTATGGAATATTGTTCTTATAGTTTGGTTGGTTAATCTTTGTCTTATTTGAGGTTTCATGATTAGGTTCAGAAACGTATCTGTTATTTGGTTTGTAACGGCCTTTCTTCTTCCCTGACGCTCCCCTCTCTTTTTCTTACACATATGTTATTTTTCTATGCTCAATTTCTTCTATGAGTTAAACTATGGCATGTGTACTGTAAGATTGTCTAATTGATTCCTTCGTTTCAGCTCGTTTTACTAGTTGGTCTACTGGTCTTCATCAATTCATTGTTCATGTACTTAGTTATAATACATATTCCGATTCAAATAGCTTTTCCTGAACAACTGCAGGATTCTAGATCTCTTTACCTGCCGACTCTTTACCTCCTACATATTTTAAAGACCAAAATCCATAGGCATCGCTTGTCTTTGCGTTAATCATCATTCCTTTATTTTAGCACCTTATTTCATGAGACTCTAGAGCGACTTCAAATTAAAAAAAAGTATTAGACCCGATTTACATAAGGTTTCGATGACGCGGGTTAGAAGAGACTTACCCTTCTACGGCTATTGCCGCAGACAAACAATTTATCTTCGTTAAAGGTTTAATTGTACCCTAAAACTACTTCTGTAACACGAAAGGTAAACATATATCTTATTAAAAAGGACGAGCTATTTAAATCCTTAAATGAACCTGGAATATTTTTTCTTCAGTAATTGTATTTACTACATCTTTTCACTGGTTTTGTTGAGACAAATTACATATATTTACAAAATATATATGTTGTCTGTTAAATCTTTATATTCAATATAATTGAGTCTACTGAAGACAAAGTTTGTCCAGAAATATAACATCATTAATTACAACTCCAATTAATTATCTGGATAAATAACATTTAGAAACCTATGTATAGCAATTGTCTACCAACAAATAAAAGTATTACGAACGACTAATACGTTCATCCCATGCGTGAAAATTTGCGTCAGACAATTTCGACGATCACCATTTTTCGCCATCTCTATAAGATTATGGGTCTGATGCAAGCCTAAGTAATGACCCATCTAATATTATGCGGTCTCTTATACTAAAATATTATTTTTTTGTTGTTTTCTGATTTGGTTAAATGTTCGTCAAGTTCCCTCGCAAAAAGGGATGTGACTGTGGTGAAGTGGGTATCGACATAGATTAACGACCTGGATGTTCCAATTTCGAAACCTTTTTTCCCAAAGCACCACTCTAACTATGTATGTTGGCAAACTTAATGTGGTCGCTCCTCTAAATATCTTGTTCTAAAATAATGAAGGAACCCAATGCCAGAAACAGAATAGACCCATTCTCTATTGACTTGCATTAACAAACCAAGTCTGAAAGAGACCCCACCACTATCATTAAATCAACTGGACTCCAAAAAGGCAAACCAAATATATAAAAAAACAAAGTTCATTTTTAAAGTTATGGAATGTAGCCTTCCCCCTAAAAATGGATACATTTAGTTGGGATAAAAATAAAATTATATCAATCTAGAAGAATTCTCTCTCTGATCCAGGAGAAATAATCTGAAGTGTAGTATCAGTACAAATACTACACTTTGCTCTTTAGAAAAATCTTATGGAGCTTAGAAATACTGAGCCAGTCACAAACGTTGTATCGCACGAAATTGCATTTTACTTATAAAGAAAAAAATGCTTTTCTCCCATCTATCTTTTGAGGGTTTGCGTGGTTTACAACTTTAGTCGGAAAAGCTTGATCATCGTCTTCTTGAGTGAGAATGGTCAACGATTCATCCTCATACAAGTATATATAAGATTGGTTCTTAATTGCCCAACGGTTATTAGTCGTATTAAAGTGGTGTGCTATAACATACTTATCTGTCTCTACACCAAATAGATATATGATACGGGGCCTTTTTAATGTGGGTTACCAACTCGACGCCAATGGCCATTTTCCTCTGCTATGCGGCACGCATACATATAGAGAGGCGTCATGGGGGCTCGCGACTGATATTAAAAGTAAAACCCAACTGTATGTTTTACGATTGCTCTGAAGTTTCGAACACGCAGGACTGATGAGCCAGAAGCATGTGCAGAACAGTTTATGATGTGTGCCAAGGCGTAAGACGATCCCAACGACCAATGAATGCGAGCATTCTAGGTCTTTGCAAGTTGTGTTTTTTTCTTACCTCATATTATGAAAGAGATTTTTTACCCAGTAATCGTAATAAATATGCGTAAGTAATGATGTTCGACATAGTCTTCTGTGCTTACCATTTTACCATAAAGCAACATATTTATTGTAAGGCAATATGGCGGTGCTGTCATAGATGACGCACCTTATTTCCGTGACTTCGCATCGGCAACGATCGGGCAGGTCGCGGAAGAACCCGAGAGTTGCATAGACGAAAACGCCAAGCGTTAATTGAAGACTTACAGGCGATAACATGAGACGAATAAATTCAAAGAAAAAATACATAGATAAGAAGATAAAAACCGAACAAACTGTGGGGTGCGGTGGGGAGGCAAATGAACCATTTTCTATAAAATGTGTAGAAAGAACATTTTTCGGAGAAATTTTGTCAATGTTTTCTTTTTAATTTGTTTCACTGTTTTTCTTTTTTCTTTCTTTCTTACATAAAACAAAGTAAGAAAGAACAATGGACGAGGGTTCGGGTTAGGCTTCAGGGTTAGGGTTAAAGGTTTAGGGTTAGGGTTCCCGTTAGGGGTTGAGCTCCCGTTCTTAGCGATAGCCAAGCCCTGCATTCAAACTGGCAAGCTCTAACTGGAAGACGCTAATATAAGACTAATAAATTCAAAGAAAAAAAAACATAGATTAACATCATTTATTTTGTGTTAAAATAATGTTTTTTTTGGGGGAAAAGTAAAATTTTGTCAACGTTTTTATAAGATAAAAGAAAGAAAAAATGATATTATACCGTCAACGCTCGGGCGCTTCCGCGACATGCCCGATGATTATCGATATGAGGTTATAGAAATGAAGCGCGTGATATAACAGTACCAATAGTTCATATACTTACATACTATGGTCTAATTTATTTCGCATAAGTTGATATTAAACTACCTATACACTTATAATTTAAGGCATTTCTATTTGTACGTTCGTATCAACTTCTATACATTTATTTAAATGGGATCGTCCGTCCAAAGATAAAAAGCAATTCAAAAAAGTAAGTGAAAATGTATTGGTGTTATAAAGTTAAAATTCTCACTTTACCCATTTTTAAATGAATAGTTTACACATCGAATGCTGTCGTTTTGTCTTAACTAAAGAAAAAAAATATTTTGATTCTTTTTACTCTAATGCAATTTTAATACACACTCAAGATTTACGATTTTAAATAAATAAACAAAAACACAAAAGAAGAAACACATTTGTTTTGCTAATTTAAATTTTAACTGACAATGACAGTTATTTTCACGGAATATGTAAGCTACAACGTAATTCTGTATATTATAGAACCAGAAATAATGAATCATTTCAAGAGATATATAATTATGAACAGAGAATTTTAAACTTAATAAATATGCACGAGAAATGTGAGCTGTTTGATGATAATATGTATAAATTAGTTTCAACCATAATAGTAATAAAAATAATTACAATCGAAAATAATAATTTATGCTGATCATAATGATAATAATCACTGATAAGGTTGCTATATATATATAAAATAATCTTATAATACGACACCTTCCATCGTCCCATAAAAACACAGTGACACCACCGTGGGAAGGACGCAGCGAGTAATGGAATATCGAGGAAGCTAACTGCCACTCACATTCCATTGAAAGTCAACGTCTGTTATCAGCCATGCCTTGGCAAACGACTGTTACGATAACGCGGAAAGATGTGTGACGTTGATCAAATAAAGCAATTCTTATTGGACATTGGGATAGGATGCTTGTATTCAGAATTCATGAAATACCACCTGTTTTTTGACACAGGTAATGTGTTCTGATGTCACCCCTATTTAGATACACACTGGACTCTTCCGACAAGTATATTATACTTATGCTGTAATTAAAACAGAGAGTCAAGTCGATGAAGCTACACTGGCGATATTCTATTATTGTGATATAACTTTATTCTTACTTTCTAGCGTATGGGTGTGTCTTATACATCATTTAGATACCCACTTGACCCTTCCGATATGTATATAATAATTTGACTGCTATCTACTCAAAGAGTCAATTAAAATATGTATTTGTCTTATTTATTTATTGTTTCCTTTGTGGACATAACATACTCAGTGTGAGAACTCTTGATGAGTGAGACATAATACGAGTCTAAGAGAATGGAAGTGCTTAGCAAGGATCGCACCACCCATATCTTGACGTGAATAACCTGACGGGTAGGAGAATTCTAATTAGGCTTATTGTTAAACTCCAAAGAAAGTGATCAGCAAAAATGATAAATTGTTGGTACAAGTATGCTAATTAAGTCCTCTTAACTTAGCTCACCCCAAACAATAGAAGTTGACACTGTCGACGTAAGGGCATACTGACAATTAGGGTAAAAGGTTAGGGGTCATTCTAAATTGGGAGCTGTGCATCGAGATGCTTGTTCACATTAGTTTAAAATTTGATACATGTCGGTACAGTTGTAAACAGCGGGGAGTATTAGTGTGACAAAGTTGTTTGCTGGGAGTCTTTGGAACACGATTTGTTATCGCCAGTAAGTAATCATCGTTTGGACAAAAGACACGGTTCGGGAGTGTGACTTGGTGAGCTTGGTCATGGAGACGTCTGTAGAAAGACTCTTATAGTCCTGGCACGGTACCAAACTTTCCGAGTGGAAATAATAGGCACATTCCCTTAATAAAGGCTGTGTATTTCGTCACCTTGCTGCTAGCATGGCTGTTTGTTTCAGACCATAGGCTTGAAATCATGAGACAAGGCATTTTTACTCTTAAATATAAAAATATAATTTATTATATTTCGAAAAAAATATAATTACAACTCGAAGACTAGACTAAGTGCGGCCTATTCAACTTTAAAAAAGCCGACTGTTATTTTGCTCCAAACGAAACATAGGGATAGGGAGAAAGAGAGAGAGGGGACGGGGAGAGAAGAAGAGAGAGAAAGCACAATATACAACACATTGTTTGCAGTTTCGATAAATGTTTTGTTATGATTTAAGAACTTGTTCTGGCTTCCCAACACACCTCGAATGGAAGGTGCTCTGATCTCTTGAACCCATCATATACATCTGTCATTGAATTTGTTTCATACCGATCTTCAGTCGTCCAAACGCCGACCGAATCACAGGCGAACCCACATGCCTGAATCGCAGATAATTATTGTACCCGTCTCTAAGTTTAACGCAAAGATTGCGAAATGTAAAAAAAAGCACCAGCTCCTCCAAAAGAGTTCACGCGTTGTGTCACACTGGAAATCTGAAGAGACTTATTGTCACTCAAACTCTAGAAAACACTATCTGCTTTGTTTTACCAGTGGACAATAACTGGAAGTGAATATTATGAACACTTTTTATGACTACGAAATAATAATATCATTTGGTGAATCAATCTTTCCATCTAAAAATTGATGTAATTACGCCCCTCGGTTTGACACTCTCGATAATTCGCTAAATAACACCAATGTTTTCGTTTTAATGTGAGTAAAAAATATAATCGAAGCGAAATCCGAAAACTTCCACGACGTCTATCAAGAGAGATCATTTTCTTCCAAAAAGAACTTCTAAAATGTTAGTGACAATAATTTGCTCCTGGCTGGAATTGGGGAAAAAACGTGCTGACAGGAAATATATTTCCTAAAAGCTGTACTTATTAGACTTATATTTTACGCCATAACCACTTTTTATTTCTTATTTAGATTGGCACAAGAAGCAATTTCACTTTCACGAAGATGGCCACATTTCCGATATGTATTTCTTATGTATTTCTAACTTTGTGCAGTCAAGTCCAATTTTCTCAGAAATGAGATCGATCTATGTACCTATACATATATCAGTATTTTATTTCTATTAAAGTATATTCATGTCTACTTGATTCCACACTCATCTATTTGCATCATTATTTATCTCTCTCTCTCCTTCTCTCTCTCTCTCTCTCTCTATATATATATATATATATATGTGTGTGTGTGTGTGTGTGTAAATGTGTGTATACATATATGTATACGTATATCTACCTATTTATATATACCGGGATAAGTTTACTATTTCATCCTGATAGTATATATTCAATTGCAATGCCATATATCCATGTATTTTGTTATACAATTTATACTTAATGTAATATTATTTTATATATTATGATTGAATTCTTTCCAAGTACCTCCGTCTATGTTTCTATCTATCCAACACTATGTTTCTCTGTTTCCATATCTATCTATCTATCTATCTATCTATATATCTATCTATCTATCTATCTATCTATCTATCTATCTATCTATCTATCTATCTATCTATCTATCATAGTATATGGTTTCTGTTTCATCTTAATGCATATTCAACTCTGATAGTATATATATATATATATAAATATATATATATATATATATATATATATATATATATATATATAAAGTGGTGTACTAAAAGCGAACTTTTAGGAAAGGTAAAACCTATTGAGAAGAGTATACAGCTCAACATCCAGGATAGAGCAGGTAGATATGAAGAAGAATGGAAAGGAATTAGAGAAGCGAAAGCCAAATAAAATTTCAATTCAATTGCTCAGAGCAAGGTATATTCCGCAAAAAGGCAATTTATTCAAGTTAAATTTTCCTTAAGCCAGGCTTTTCAAAGATCAAAATCTTATCATCAGAGGAAGTCGCTGGGATAGATAAGTTGGCAAAGGCCAAGATTTAAAATTTGAAAAAATAAAATAAAAGTTGTAGGGAAAGAAACACAGGGCAAAACCCTGCCCGAATGCAAGCAAATGTCCGATTGCTAAAAGGTCCGGTGTCGAAAAGTCCAGCGGAGAGAGTGAGATGCAGATAGGTAGGTTGTATAAAGGCACGAAAGGTTGTGAGAGACGAATCAAAGTTAAATTCGAAGAAGCCACAACTTAAGGTGCGGCGAAAATAGAAAATCCAAAGGGTAAAAGTCCAATAAGAGGTACGTTCGTGGATGCAGGCAGGGCTCAGTAAAAAGTGAGGTGGAAAATATTCGCCATTAAAAATACTTCCTGGGCTGAGATATCATGGAAAGTGTGTTATAATGGGAAAAAAGACAGCGAAAATATTTTAAAGCTAGCCCGTTGAGAAAGCCGACTTGAAATGAAGAAAGGCAGAAACTCCTATGCGACCAGTAGGAAGGGAGGGAACGAGTAAGGGGTGTGGAGGAGGAGAGAGGAACGGGTGTGAAGGAGGGGAAAGGGAACGGGTGTGGTGAATGAGTGCGGTTAAAACTAAGAGTGTTATTTTTTTTTTGGGGGGGGGGGTAAGTCGCTTAAAGTTAAAATTGGATGTTAGCGATAATTAGGGTTGAACTAGAAAAGGGAAAGAATGGAGTGGGGTAAGTCAACGGTGCTGGGAGGGAGAGTTAAAATACCAGAATGTGTCTATGAACAGAGTTCGGGGTTTAGTTGTTTAATCAGATGACCTTACTTATAAACAATGAAGCAAAATATATTTGAAGGGTAGAGTTAGTTAAATAAATAGTAAGAATAAAAATTAAAAATTGAAAAATTAAAAAAGTAAAATTAAAAATAGAATTAAAAATAGAAATAAGAAAATAAAAAATGAAAAAGAGATAATAAAATTAGTCTTAGGCTCGCAAGGAAAATTATGGATTGATTGATAAAAAAATAATATAAATGAGGGAAAAGTCGATAAAATTGGAGCTCGAGAGTGAGTATTAAAATAAGGAAAAGGTAAATTAGACCTCGAGAGAATATCCGGAATGGGAATCCCCAAGGTGGTTAAAGATATGGGTTGAAATAAAATATGTTATTACGGGACGCTAGTGCTTTATGGATGTGGGAAAATTAAACTTAAACGAATTGACTGGGGTTCTGCTTTCAAGTTCCCTCGCAAAGTTTTCAATTTTTCCTACATTTTTGTGTATTAAAAACTGAGTCTGCAGATGGTGTTCCTTAGCCGTCCCGCACTGTAGGGGCAGCAATCAATTGTTTGATTAGAGAGACTTCCTTTCTGCAAAGAGTAAGTTGTTTCTGAATCTTCAGTTTCAACAGTTGTGTTGTGGTTCGAGTTCTTGACTCCCATTGCTGTTTGAATTGATGGAGTGTTTTCCTAACAATGTAAAGTTCTGCAGCGTATGTTACTTTATTTAGTCTCGTGGAGAGATATCTTAGATGGAACAAGTCTTTGGAAGGCGATGTTTACGTTTTGTATTACTGCCTTGGTAGTTCTTGAGGCTTGGATTTTTGGCAGTTGATGTATTTCCTCCAGCCTCATCACCTGGACTTCTTTAATAGTATTCCCAAGTTC
>OY744530.1:47034083-47039083 GCA_963556195.1 Sepiola atlantica | reverse complement strand
ACTGCTGTAAATTATATATATATATATATATATATATATATATATGATGTACATCAGTTATATATATATATATATATATATATATATATATATATATATATTTATATATATAGAGAGAGAGTGTCAGGTTGTATATGAAAAGAAATCAAATAACCTGCTCGATCATATAAGAGAGCTAATATAATTATTTTAGATACTGTATATTACATATTTCAGCAATGCACCGCGGTTTCATCCAAAAGGGCAGATTTTGACATCTTTAGTAAATCTTCGTGCCCAGTGGAATCATCGGCAAGCTGAAAAGATTGCAGGCACACATGACAGGAATTTGCGTGCCCTTTTGGATGAAACCGCGGTACATTGCCCAAATATTTAATATACAATATCTAAATTATATATATATATATATATATATATATATATATATATATATAACGACTATCTATATATGTAAAATGTAAAAATAAATTCATGCAAATATATTCATGGCAATTAAGCTACGCAGAGGCCTTGGCGTTTCCCCCTGTATAGAATCCTTTAGAACAACTGCATGGAATTCGTGTTACTGAGTGTTTTTATATATCCACGTGTGTTTATTCAAGCTAACTAACTAATCAGATTCATGTTTATTCTCTCCCACGGGTTAATGTTTTCATTAGTCAATAATTTTGTTTGTCGTAAATATATATTCTTTATATATTTCCTAACCACACACTCACACACACAACTATATATATATATATATATATATATATATATATATATATATATATATATATATATATATATATATATATAAACACACACCAACACACATATATATCGATGTTTACACACACACATATATATATATATTGTTATGGAATATATAAAGAATATATATAGAAATTAAACAAAATGATTATTCAAGTTTGAACATATATTTGTTTTTATATGTTTTTTGTACGGGTTTCAAACCCTTACACCGGACATTTTTAAGTGATAAATATACTTGTAATTAGAGGAAAACAACTTGCAAATATGTTCATTCCTTTTGATAAGATTCATTACTTTGAAATATCCGGATATAAAAGCTTGAAACCCGTCTAATGAATATATAAAAAAAAACAAATCTATGTTTAACTTGAATATTAATTTTGTTTGTTTTTTATATATATTCTATATAATTTTCGTAACTATATTTTTTTTACTATATTTGTAATATTGAGCACCCCTTATTGTATAAGGATGTTCTTCGATATCTGTGTTTTTGTTTCTTTTTATAAACTTGAAATAATAATTATTACTATTTTTATTTCATGCATAATATATATATATATATATATATATATATATATATATATATATATATGTATAATATATATATATATATATAATATATATATTATCAAATAATTAACTTTACATCATTTTACGAAGAACAATTGACATAGTACATTTAATCAAATATTATTTTTATTTACATCTCTAGTTTATCTCCCTTGAAAAAGAACTCCCTAGTTCGATATTATCCAGTATATATTTACTTTGGCTTGTTATCAATCGCTGTATGACTTTATTATTAGCTGAATAATGCTGCATCAACTAAATCGTTCTACCCTATTTTTACTGCAATGCATGTATAGTTCAAAGACACATCAATGACATAAGGACAACTAAATGAGGTCCACAATTTCGTTCTTGTATTTAAAGATCAACATCGTTCGATGGTGAGCTGCTGTTCATTTCCTCCCCGGTCGTTTAATGTCCGCTTCAGATATCTACAAAGGCGTTCGGAGATTTGTCTAGTAGATAAACTAGTTTCAAAACGAGAGACGTGATTCAATATCAAACATGCTTTTATTCAAATTAATATATCGTGTTGTAACATCACTTGCTAGTTAAACATATCTACATTTAAAATGAGATGTAAATATATTTGCCGCAATAAAGTGACGGTTTGTGAGTTATTAGAATAGTTGTGACCCGTTGAGTCACTGAAAATGTGAGATTAGGAAGCCAGTTATATATAAAAAAGTAAAAAGACAAGATCTCGAATAAACCTCTATCTGCTCGCTGTATCTCTCTCTCCCTCCGTCTCGCTTAATGTCTGCAGGTTAAACAGTATTAATAGTGTAGATATATTCCATATTGCTTATTTTAAACTATTTTAATCTTCCGTTTAATTGTGACGTATGTTACCTATAACTGTTAATACATACACACATACCCACACATACATATATATATATATATATATATATATATATATATATATATATATATATATATATATATATATATATATATATATTATTTCTAGATGCCTAGGGGAATGAATAATTTACATATACACATACATATATATATATATATATATATATATATATATATATATATATATATATATATATATTTGTAATATAAAATTGTTTTTCACCTACAGACGACGTCATTTCGGGCTCTCTTACCTCCATCAGTCAAAGAGTGGCGGTTGCAAGCTGTCGCATGGGCACGAACGCAGTTCGAAGATTCACGCTAAAATAACGAGACAAACACTCAGGACTACGCGGCCGCGAAAAATCGACACAGACAGTAATTGAAATAAAGGTACACTTGCCCAGGAGGCCGCGATAAGTGTCATTACTGTCTGCAGTGTTCAACGATTCCGGTTTCGATTCCCAGTCATAGCGTCTTATTTGTTTATTGTTAATGTATTTATTATTTACTGTGAAAAAATAATTAAGATAAAGATATCTGATGATATTTCGAAATGAGACAGTTTTCATATTTCTTACGTTTACAAAGGATCTGAGTGACAGACACACTGAAAGAGAATGCTGCCAAGACAAAGCTTCTTTTCAACAACTACAAGAAACCTTTCGCCCACCGATTGCCATGCCAAATAAAACTTTACATGAGAATCCAAAGGTCGAGCTCCTGGGCCTCACATTCACAGGTAACATTATTTGGAACACATACATAGAATACATTACCAAGTCTGCTGCAAAGAAAGTAGTATTCTTCTACCGTGCGAGAAAAGTTATCACACCTGATAGTATCCTATATCTCTACAAACCCTATATCCGCCTATGCATGGAGTATTGTTGTAAGATTGTTGTAAGATTTGGGCTGCAACATCATCCACTAGACAAGGTAAGAAAAGAGTTTCTAATCTAATAGGTCCGTCACTATCCACCAAGCTCCATCCAATGCCCTATCGCCGCAGTGTTGCATTTTTATGCTTGTTTTACAAGTACTTCAATTGAATTTGATCCAATAAACTTGCTGTTCTGATGCCACTTCGACGTAAATACACATGACTCACCCGACAATCAGCTAAATCCCATCAATACATCGTTGCCGGTGAGCCTTCTACTCGAATAGCTTCTTTCCCGGACTTTACGGCATTTGAAACTCCCTTTCTGCTCCCTGTTTCCTCGACTGTACCACATATAGAAATGTAAAACTGATGTTAACAAGCATCTCACTGTACAATTCCAATTTAGGATGACCCCCAAAACTTTCACCCTAATTCTCAGTAGCCCCTTACGTTTGCAGTGGCGGCTTGTCTTGTATGGGGAGAACTAAGTTTTAAAAAAAGTTCCCATCATAGTATGAGTACATAACCTTATTTTCCAAAAATAATAAAATAATAATAGAACTACACGACTTAGATGCTTAGACAATCATTTTTCAATTACACAAATACAGAGAAGATACCATTGATTTCAATGAGAGTCTACGGTTTATTCTTCTGTTCAAGTGTCAAAGAATAAAATAAAAGTATATCTTGTTTTTATGGTGGGATTAATCCTATTTATTAGTAATTTGGATATTTATTATTTATATAAATTTGTAACTGGACTTTTCCATTCGTGAGTGGAGCTATATTATTTGTTACTATATTTATTTGTTGATAAATATTATTTAGTGACCTATATTATTTTATAATCTATATAATTTGGGAATATATATTATTTTATAAGCTGTATAATTTGGTAATTTGTATTGTTTGATAATCTATATAATTTGGTGATCTATATTATTGTATAAAGTGTATAATTTAGTAATCTATATTAGTTTATAATCTATATTATTTAATCATCTATAGTAATTGGTCATTTAAACGTAATACGTTATTATTACTGTTATTGCTCCCCGGCAACATCGAGTTTCATGTCGAGTATACAACACTAAAACAAAACACTATGATGTTACTGTTCTCGGGCAACGCGGCGTTTAAACACTAAATGTAATACTGTAAACTTACCTTTCTTTTAGTTGTCCCGGGAAACGCCAACTTTCTTCTCTAGAATACATCAGTGACTTTTTTCTTCTGTGTAATACGACATTTAAACACACCTCTCTTCCTAGATTAACATGTGCCACTTTCTACATGAAATGCTGTATTACTATTGTATTCCAACTGAGCCCCATCGAATGTCTGCTATATTATGATGTATTAAACTGTAACAAAACACATTGAGTTTATTACCAAATTATATAGATTATCAAATAATATAGATTATCAAATAATATAAATTATAAAATAATATTTCCATAAAATTTGAAACTAAAAAATATTTCTCCTTTTGTTTTCATAAGTTGTGATATATTAATGAAAAAAATAAAAATGTGACAAAAAACAATCACAGACATAGACATGTGGATGGAATATACAAACGAATTGTAACTGCTTCGACATATACATATATATATATATATATACTGCAAACTTACTTTTCTTTTAGTTTTATATATATATATATATATATGTATATATATATATATATATATATATATATATATATATATATACTAATGATAATAGAATTAACGATAAGTGAAGTATCGTAAAGTGATTTATCGCGATAAAGTAAAGCTCAATACGTTGAGTAGAGCAATCAATTTCAAAGGCAGAAAGATGAAGATGAAACATTGCATAAAATTATATAAAGTTACACAAAATTAATGCAAATGTCATTATATCGAAAGTTCATATGCAAGGAGTTACATAT
>OY744530.1:46981583-47029083 GCA_963556195.1 Sepiola atlantica | reverse complement strand
TACTCAATATGTTTTCAATGTCACGTGCTTATTTGTGATTAACTTCTTTTCGTAACATACCAGCCCTAATATTATTTTCGTATGATATTGATTACCTGATCATTATCAAATAACCACCCTCGATGGCTAACCGATGCAAGGTCACGCGTGTCCTAAACTGCATTAATATACCTTTACTCCCACGAGGATGTCACTGCAATTATTTCAACTATTTTTTGCAAGACTTTCTTCACCTTGTTTGATTGGAGTATTAGATATATCAGGAATTGCTTGCGTGTACACCGATGATTCCGTGCAACTTACAATATGACCAACCTACATTTAACCATAAAAACTGTATGCTTTTCCATCAATATAAACATGTCAGAACTTTTTCTTGAATATGTATTGAATACCATCTCTTCGGAAACTGAGAGCTGTGCCTATGAGTTAACAGAATTTATAGTGTATAGATTACTAGGAAGAAATCCCGACGTTGACTGAATAACTCTACTCTGTCCTCTGTTACGGTTCCCATGGAACCATACTACTTCGTTTTATTTACTGCCTACTTGTTCGTCCTCTAATATAGTCGCGACAAGCTGAATGTTCGTTTAAATCTCTGAATTAGTGTCTCATAAGTATAGTTTACATTCCATTTCAATCAAATCTAAGTTTTAAGTATGTTCTACTGCATAGTTACGATAGAGGAGACATGTAGAGGGTCGGTACTACAGTTGTAATCTCGGGAGAATCTTATATATATGATATCAATTCCATCAACATGAGATATATTTAAATTTAAAAGGAAGTTCTGCCCACATAGATCTTTTAGGTGGACACTTAGATATTCGGAGCCACTTAAAACTTATACATATTATATAAGTTTCACCAAAATAAGATATATTTCAAGTTTTAGAGAAGTTCTGCTCCAATAGCTCTCTTACGGGGGCACTTAGTAGTTTTTGATCGACTTTTATTTTCTTTCCAACCAAATTTAACATAAATACACTTTTAGTGTCATGCAGATTATATATGCTTTCTTTCTATAGGGAACACCTATATATATATATATATATATATATATATATATATATATATATATATATATATATATATATATATATATGGATATATATAAATAATTAATTAAAAACAACTATACAAATCAATCTATAAATATTTAAAATTATTACAATTTTGAACCATAATATTTTCCACACAAAACGATATATATTTAATAAAATAAATAAGAAATCGTGGATATGCTGTGGAGAATAATAATCCAATGCCATGAAATAATTGAATAACAATGTCGTAAAACTCATTTAATAAAAATATCATAAAACTAATTAAATAACAATATAATACAACTAATACAATAATAATATCATGAAATAATTAAATAACGATATCATAAAACTAATTGAATACAACTATAAAACTAATTAAATACACTCATCATAAAACTAATGAATAACAATATTATAAAATTAATACTCATTTTTAAATCAAACGGAGAATTACACCATGAATAAATGTTTGAAGATATTAAGAATTAAATTATAATATTTCTACCCAAATGACAAAAGTTAGCACTGAATAAAGCAAAACAAGTTGCGATGCAGCTGGAAACAACATAATGGCATATAACAAAGTAACATAATAATTTCATTAATCAAATAAAATAATCAATATTACATAACTCAAAATAATTGATACGTCGGTAAACAAAACAATTAAATTACAAATTACACATACAAGAATGGGACATTGTTCAGGAAGGAAAAATGATTACGTACTCTTATTAGATACCACGAGTCGTAAACAAATTGAAATTTTAATAGCTATGTTAAACAAATATAATTTTCTATATTTAAACTGAAATAGATAAACAAATGCACATATAATTTTTCTTTATATCCTAAGTAGCAACAACGACGTGTCGCGTACAATGACTCCAGTTTTACATTGTGTCATAGCTGGAATAAATATATTTTGAAAGAAACACAAGCAAAATACATTTTTTTTCATTGCAAGAGAACAGTATGAAAGAAAAAAAAATTGGCTATTTAGCATGGAATGTTGATATTGGAGCACAGAAGCTATCCCAAAACCGGAGAATGAAACCGGCTTCTCTTTATATATTTGATATATATGCATAAAATAGCAACTGTATTCAATAAATCGTTTACAATAAAGCGCTTCGAATAAAAAGCATTTTCTGATGAATGTTACATATTTGATATAATCTCTAAAACTGGCAGTAAATTCTAATAAAAATAGCCAAGTAGATACATAATTCGTAAAATAGACGGATTAAACGTAGAAAGGAAATACAGTTTCTATCGATCCTTCCTACCATACAAATAGTGATTTTCATCTGCCATTAAAGTTGTTCGTAGTATGTCTTGTTACGAATATCATAAAAGAAAATTGTATTCCGAATACTTTTGGAGTAGGGCTATAAACGCTGATAGATATAGCAGACCACCTTCATAACGTTTAGTTCTTTCACGTTGAGCAACATGCGTTCGCGAAGTGTTATCCTAATTACACGAGGGTGATAGAATAAAAGAACACGGAACGCAGAATATTCACAATGCCAGTATATTCATAACTTTACAAATTTCACGGGCCGTGATCTTAGCACAATTACTTTTTATAAAGTTTTAATACATATTTCTATTCATTGTTTGTCACAATAATAGAAGCACGACGAGGGTCTAAATACCATCACCGCACAACAAGAACTATTATTTCTAACATGTTATATCTCCTGGGTAGCTATCTAACTAAGCGAATCATAGCTTCTGACATCTATCAGCTTCCTGTAAATGCAATTTTATACCTGTCTAAGGGTCATATTCGGTCCAAGATAAGGTACTGTTGTCACATCTAGGGAGTTGACACTCAGAGCACCCTTTCATCCCTTGTGAGAGTACAACATCGACTTCGCAATCTAATAAGAGATTCTTTCTTGTTATACCTGCAACCGCTCAAACTTTCACATGTTGCTAGCTTTCTTTATTAACTGTGTATGTTCATGGTAGTGTTGTATACTCTTACCGTCGAGGGTGCATAAACATTATACACCCGCCCATCTTCTGCTGCAACCCATGTTTCGGCTGTTCTCCAGAAAACCGCGGTGACGTCGGCTTGTTTTAAGTTTTTATTTTATTTAACACAAAAAAGATGACAGAAACTGTAAAGCGTGTGTACGAGAGAGAGAGAGAGAGAGAGAGAGAGAGAGAGAGAGAATATATTAATTGGAGGAGAGATACTAATAAAATATGAAAGGTTGGGCGACTTTTGTACACCTATCCCCCCCCCCATGCCGAGGCAGGCTGTGACGATCAGTTGTCGCGTCCATTCAAGTCGGTTGTCAGCGAGCGAAGAGATAGAACCCTCTCTGACGGAAGTGACGTGATTTTCTCGACTTCCACTTTTAGCGCCACCTCACACACATTTAAAGGCTCCCTTCCTCCATCGCCCCATTCGCTATTTAGCAGTAGGTGCTCGACTGAGCTTCAAGCTACTTTCTCATTCCTCGGAAAATATCTTCTACAAGATCTCGTCGTATTACCAACACTGCAAAGTACTCCCCTTTCTCCATATGTGTACGTAAACTCAAAAGGAGTTTCCTTCATAGACCTTCCCTCCAGTGGAACAAGTTGCACGTGAATGCTTTCTCTAAAAGCAACAACATTATCGTTGTTAAAGTCAAATTTCCACAAATATACTTCTAGTCGTTCTTCGAATTAATCATGTTTCTCAATCTTTTCGTAGAATTATACCATCATCAAACTCACTAACCCTTATTCTTAAGTATCTTTTGGCCTTTTTCAGTGGTGAACTACTAGTAAAAATGAAATAGATGATTAATTATTACTCTCTCACTAATCATGTTTCTGAATACTTGAGATGAACTATTTCATCATCCAACTGAAAATCTCACTATCCCTTAACCTTGAGTGGCTTTTTTGGCCTTGGTTAGTGGTCAACGACTATCATAAATAAAAGAGATCATTAGTCATTACTCTCAGAGTAATAACGATTGGGCTTCCTGAATCTGGCGTACAAGGTTACCGCGTATTACGCAACTAACACAGGCAGTTCTACGGTTCTGGTCTTTTTTCTACTTTTCAGCAAAATGCTGCGTACTTAACCGCACAGATTTTCAGCTGTATGTTATTTTGAGAGACCAGTTTCCTATATAATACGGATCAAGTTCTCTCGTTACAAGCTCAGTAAGATGCGCAGGTGATATGTAATCATAGTGATTAATGAGACTGTATACATTCGAACATGCGATTCGGAAATGTATTCCCTATTGCAATTTTAGTTGACTGGCTACACAAATGCGATCATATTTCTATCTACCATATTAAAATGATACCGGAAAATGATGCAAAGAAAAAATTGGTGTCGGATATATATATATATATATATATATATATATATATATATATATATATATATGTTATTTTATGAAGGCTTACCAAAGCATTCCTTTCAAGACACCAATGATCACCATTAAAGATATTTTTTCTTACTTAAGAATTTATTATTTAAGGTGATCAATTGTGTCTTGAAAGGAATGCTTTGGTAAGCCTTCATAAAATCACATATAAATGCTCTGTACTCTGTAATCGAGTATCATCGAGCTTGTTTTTTATTGGAACAACCCCGGTCTTCACTGAATGATCTATTTTATAAGTGAAAAATCTCTCTCTCTCTCTCTCTCTCTCTCTCTCTCTCTCTCTCTCTATATATATATATATATATATATATATATATATATATAAAGTATTTCTCCAATGAGTCGACGCCGCAGTCCACAAAAAACATGAAAGCCACAGATCGGCAGCCGTAGCCGCGAGTTTCGACTTGTTTTGGGCTCATCAGTAGAAGACATCCGAAATCAGGATGCGAAGGTCGAGTCATGTACAGTGTTTATGTGGGCTGTGGCGTTGGCTGATTGTTGAAATTATTATATAGTATCTCACGTTAAAATAGTATATATATAAATATGAATATATATGTATGTATATATATGTATACACATATACATATATATATATATATATATATATATGAATACACATATATATGCATTTTAAACGAGATTAATTTATGAAAGTATTTACACATTTTCATTTGTATTTTATGTGTATATCTAAGATTAAAAATACTTAAAGGAACAATGAATTAGTTTCGATACGTTTTTCAGATTCGTTAAGTAATACACTATCAATAAATATCTTTTAAGAACATCATCATGTTGACATATAGGTTTTATTACCTGCCCTCATATTGGGAATGTTTCAAAAGACATTTTCTGTCTGACTAGCAATATATACAAAATGACAACGCCCGGCATATATTTATTTATATATATATATATATATATATATATATATATATATATATATATATATATATATGTATATTTATATATATATATATTAATTAGTTATTACCTACAGACATCGATGTTCCGTGCTCACGTAATATTCAGTGCAGGAAGCTAATAAATCGCCACAGATTCGCAGTCAAGAGACTTACATGTTGGCCATCAGAAATTAGTTTGGGATTTAGGAGGAATTTAACTTTGAAAATACCAGGTCGGCGGGTATTCACAGCTAGCGGCGAAGTATAATACACAATAACAACAAATCGTGTTGGAGCTCGCAATGAAGCTAGTAGTACCGGTCGTTATTAAATTCACTCAGAGTGCCCAGCCTTAGTAAAGTATATATATATATATATATATATATATATATATATATATATATATATATATATATATATATATATTTATATTGTGTGTGTGATTTTTATAAATTATATTCCAAATAAAGAGCATGCACATCACTATCAAGATCAACAGTTGTTTAGAGCTGTTTCAAATCAGTGTTTATTTTAAGTCACACATAAGTCGTTACTATTACAACGGATCTTCATCAGAACCGACGTTTTGTAACACAAATTAATAATAATGTTCGGAAACTTTAAATTCGAACATTAAACAAAGCAAAATTCACAAGAATAGATTTATTATCACTTATCATCTAATTAATTCTACATCGCCATGCATAAAATCTTTACCGAAGAGAACGGATAAAGTGACACGCATATCTACCATTTTCTTATATATATATATATATATATATATATATATATATATATATAGTCATACAGACTGTTTCGCTGTTTCACAACTCATCAGTGCGGCTAGACCAGTTAGTGCCTCAAGCCGGGATTGAAACACGACCGTGTGTGTGTGTGGGGGGGGAGGGGGTGTATAAACATCATACATATATAGTGCAATAAGACGTAAACTAGATAAACGATTCAACTTTTAATTTTGTCAGGTAAATTGCTTTAGTTAACCTTGATCCTCAAATAATTTCAATAATAAAATTACACATTAGCGATGTATTATTAACTAAGTGTATCTCTTCATTAAACTTTTGTTTAAGCTTTAGCGATCTAATCTCTAAGGATATCAGTCGGATTTTAGAATGTATAATCAAATAGCATCGCATCTTACACATGGATATTCTATTCTGCCTAACAATTGTGTTTTTTTTTCTTTTTCATATTTTTTAGAGTATAAACACATAGTTTGTTTCACTCTGTTTGAAATAAATATTCTGGTCAAGAACACAGTTTAAATAATTTCTTATCACACTTACATTATTGTAGTTAAACCTGAGCCGTTTTCAGCTCAGGGTCTCATTTTTTTAATTTAAAAATCCTCAACCAATGTATCCCAAGCAACACCGAATAAATATATCTAGGTAAAAAATAAAATGAATAGTTGTATTAGAAAGAGCTATGAAGTGTTCATGATAAAAAAAGTATTCTAATTTTGTATGTTAGCTGTATGAGAGATAGTATTTTATTTCCTTACTCTCGAAGAGGTTAGACTCAATATCAAGTGTGAATTTTGATGAAAATGTTCTGTGGAACGTACTTGATTCGAACACGGCACACTTAAATCCCCATTCCGCTGTGTTTACCTCTTAGCCTCTGTGTCATTCACAATTGAGAAATAGTATAAACACTTATAAAGTGAGGGCTACATACAGAAACATATACACAGATTATAAAAATAGGTTAATAAGATAACCTCTGCAACGCTTGTTACATTCATAAAGAATGTCGTGGTTTCGACAATTAATACACACATCATCTCTCGTGCATATATCTGTATCCAAGCTTATATGCCATAGTTACATTTTAGCATTCAATAATCACATATACTATATATATATATATGCAACCTAGTACGTAACAGACTCAGCACTAATTACATGCAAACCATGCACACGATTCATTTCACCACACAAGGCGGACGGCTCAGGTTTCCCTGCGCATATACGGATCAAATATAAAAGTATCTAGTTCATTTTCTTGTGAATCTAATAATCTATAACATTGAATCGAGTTTTCCAGTCGCACAAGTAAGGTATTGGAGATAAATGCAACGAATACTTTGATTTTTATCGCGTGATATTCCCCTCACACCCCGTTCTTTCAAATCGATTGTTGGCTGTTAAAATTTGCGGCTATCGTGATAAGAATTGTTGTTCTTTCTTTTACTATATTACGTAAGACTCATTGTTCATTCTGTAACTGTGTTCAATTTTAAACTGGACTGCAGCCCAATTCATTGAATTGGCTTTTGTGTGTTCTTTTATGTTCGATATAACGACTTTTGATAATAATCGATGATTTGTACTCATGCTTATTTTCTCCCGCCATAGATTTGTGCAGTAGCAACCAAAAGTACTTTTAATGGTTTCGGTTGTCTATTTAACAGCATCTCAACTTTTGATTTTGTATGGATGTATCAATTCTGAAATGTAGAGTTGATGATTTGTTTTATTTGTATTTGTCGGACTACTATTCTCATATTCAATCGTTATTCTCACAACGTTTCGGTCGATAAAACTTTCGACATACTTAAAGTGCGCCTTCTCGAACTCGGGAATCTGTACACAATTCCGAACTGAACCCCTTTATTTAATCCACGGGGTATATGTGGTAGTTGTAGATGAGCAGAAATAACGTGTTTATTTAGACTTAATGATTTGTGGTTCAGCGCTTAACACACCTCTGCTTGCAACACGCAGGGGCAGAGATGATGAAAAGGCGGATTCTGATGTTGACGCCTCCTGAATTTTTACCAGAATCCTGTTAGCATGATAGATGTCACATTACGACGTTGCCGCCTCCCATAACACAATAATGAATGTTTAGACTTATGTGATGCTTTTGCTTGTTTTAAATTATCTCAATTTGATACTAACCATTTAGCGCTACATTAATCGCACACACATATTTCAATTTTAATTAAATTTAATTTATTTATTTCATTCTAAAAATAGGTTTCCCCGCATCTTGAACCGATCTAATTCATGGTTTTGGCTTGTTAAAAAGTGTTTGCTGACATTAGATTTAAAGGCAACCGTATTGTAGCTCATAGAGAAGCAGCCCTGTTGAAATGTGTTTCTCAGTAAAAGGTTCTTGTAAATCAATTCTGTTCATTGAATTCTGTTTGATGTTAGGAACATGAGGTAGAAAATAAAATGATTTGCAGTTGCGGTAAAAACACGAGTTTTTGCTGTGGATATCTTGTAATGAGGAACCAGAGATAACTTTCCATTGAAATAACGACAGAGTAGAGAAAAACTAGCAATATTTCTTCTGTTAAAAAGAAACCATAGAAAACAGAATGTATCATATCCTACTGCATAGCGAAGTCTATTATAGTCTCTATCAAGGAAATAAACTGTGCTTCGAGTGGCACCTCCCCAGGTGTAGTAGCAGTACTCCATCCTAGGACGTATCTGCCTCGTATGTGGGTAGAGGATTGCGGAATCAGTCAGGTTCTTTTTGGAACGGTAGTATGATTAAACAATTTTACTAACAACTCTGTAAGTCTTTCATTTGGGATCTAGTGGTAAAGTCACTTATAAAACAATGTATCAAAGCAACGAGCTTCCTCAAGGAGAGAGTAATTCAGTTGCACTTGTACAAAGAAAGGATATAAGAGTTGGCGATGAAATAATACTTTCGCGCTGCGACTATATATATATATATATATATATATATATATATATATATATATGTATATATCAATACAATTTCATGCGTGCTTCAAAGATGTTGTCAATTTCCTTATATATATATATATATATATATATATATATATATATATATATATATTACAATTTCATGTATCCACATAAGATTTTATAAAGGGGATATAATGTTTTATGTGTCAATTTTCAGTATTTACTTTAACTGTTCTCGATACGTAAGTAGGGCAAGGTAGTAAGTTATGACAATATATTTATGGTAATTAAGCTACACAATGGCTCCCACGTTTAATCCCCGGGGAAATCTTCAGGCTAAAATGCATGGAGTTAGTTTTGCTGGGTGTTTTATATACCCGGTTATCTAGTTAACCAACAAGATTCGTTGTTGTTCTCTTAACTAATCGTTGGGCTTCTCACGAACAAAGGTCTGATTAGTTTTACTTCCTATCTCCTGTTTACATTTCTATAGATTGACCTATATCCTGTTTCTTTGTTGTGTCAATATAATGGTGAACTTATTTTAACAAGTGGTTCCTTGTATTTCTATTTTAGGTTTTACTTTTTAAGTTGTTAGCTTAATTGCCATAAATATATTTTCATAACTTACTATATATATATATACACACACATATATATATATATATATATATATATATATATATATATATATATATATATATAATTTATTTAAATACTGTATATAACATATTTCAGAAATATACCGCGGTTACATCGAAAGACATCTACAATCGTTTCAGCATGCCGACGATTCCACTGGGCACAGAGAGTTACTAAAGATGTCTAAATCTGCCGTTTTGGATGAGAATGCGGTGCATTTCTGAAATATGTAATATACAGTATTTCAATAAATTATATTAGCTCTTTTATGTGATCGAGCACTTTATTTAATTTCTTTTCATATACAACCTGACACTATATATATATATATATATATATATATACAGGGTGTCTCAAAAAAATGTACTCACTCGTAGAATGACGAGAACACTTTTATTTATGAACATAGAGTGAAATGAAATAGCATCGAATACATGAGACTAATGTAATTGAAGAATCATGTTCGCAAATGTTAAAACTGATGACCATTATTGTTCAAACAAAGCTGATAACGCGCACCAAGGGATTCGCAAACGTCTCGTCATTCTAAGAGTGAGTACATTTTTTTGAGACACCCTGTATATATATATATATATATATATGAGGTTTTATGCATTCCCTGACAACATCGGGCGTCTGCGCTAATAAGAAACAGGTTCTCATCAACTTATACTGAAATACATACTCGTAAACTAAATTAACATAGTTACAAGAAACACGAAGCCCACTTCTCTCTTTAATTCATTAAACCATTGCAATTTCCATGTGAGAATCTAACCAGGAATAGGAAGATGTTGTTAGAGCACTGAATGCCTTTTTTACGCATAGGCTTTCATTTGGACAAAAGCTCTACTCATCATTCTGTCATCGAATTAAAGCGCAAAGTATATTAATTCCTAAATTAATTCCGTAAATCAAAAAAAGACATCGCTTGTTTCATGTATTTTACTTGTTCTCTTCCAGAGATAACACACGTACGTCTTATGCAATCCTGCGTGTGCATTTCAAGACTTAGTGCTCTCGACAGTCACCTCGACAGACACATACAAACTAATAAGCATAGCGACAACATATACATACTGCTAACTAAACTAACGTACATAGTTCAGACACGCACCTTCTCACTAATAGAACAGGCATGCTAATGCACACGCACATCTACATGTCATGTCTGATTTTAAACCTTTGTCACGCTTAAACACATAGCGTCAGCCGAAATCAACATGTCTGATGAACTCTCCTTACGAACAAAACAACTATTCTTTGCATCTATTTCTATTCCTTATATGTAAATGGCAATAATTACCCGCCAACTAATAATATGTCCGGAATCAATATACAAAATGAATAAGTACAACCCTACACCCATAGTTGCTTATTTACTAAATAAATGTGCAGAATAAAAATAGATACCTACGTCCAGGAAACCTATATACAACTGGAATGGCAAATGCCTAGCTGAAATAAAATAAAACTTCATTTACAAGTCTATTTCGTTCCTCCTCCGTTTTCTTCTTCGACTTGAACATCTGAAAAATGTGTCGATACTTTACTAATAAAATAAACGATGTGTGTATACTTTATTGCGATGTGTAAGGGCGTTTGGAACCGGTATTTTCTTGTTTTAATTTTCATGTTCACTCTAAAAATTTCAGACGAGAGACGAACACGACGTATTCTGCTTCTAACATTCACTTTTTTTAGATATAAAATCTTCAGAATACTATCCAGTATTCACAACATTTTCATTATAAAAGAATTGAAATCATTACTATTCAATTTTAATGTGAACTATATATTTAATCA
The DNA here is from genome assembly GCA_963556195.1 of Sepiola atlantica. NCBI lineage: Eukaryota > Metazoa > Mollusca > Cephalopoda > Sepiida > Sepiolidae > Sepiola > Sepiola atlantica. Next base: position 47,017,567 of record OY744530.1, on the reverse strand, counting down.
ACGGAGTCATTTACAGACATTCAAGCATAGAAAACATCACCATACTTTGCTTTATCACAATAGAATGCACTGCTCTTTAAACAATGCACTATTTAATTTCATACTAGTCAACTTTAACAATATCCCAATTAACTTTCTTGAGACCTTACAAACAATTCTACTATAGTATTACAACCCTATCAGCTGTACGTGATGTAATGTCCTGAATTATCTCCCTAACTTGTAAATATTATTTATAGATATAAGTATATATTTAAACAGACAACATCACACATATTCTTATGATTGGTATATATATATTTATATATATATATATATATATATATATATATATATATATCCTTTTTATTTTTTAATCTTATAATTTTTTATATTTTTAATATTATTAAAAAAAATATTTTATTGATTTAATTGATTTTTAATTTCTTTTTTTTAATTTTAAATATTGTATACATCTTTATTTTTTGTACTTTAGATATTCTTTTTTCCCCATTGTTTTCTTCCTGCGTGTGATTTATATAGCTGCTGTTTATGTTGAATTTCTTTATTTCCGAACTCTTTAGCAGACTTCCGTCAGTAAGTGTTTACCATGTGTTATCCATCCTTAGCTTAGTTGTCCTGACTGCCTGCTCGGCTGAAGCAGCGCCACTTGTGGCTAACAAGACCGATGCGGGAATGGCAGTATATGTCGCAAAGTTCACCAACATGCTTGGTCTCTGGAGTATTGTCATTGGTGCCCTCTTTTCTGCATGCACGCTTCTCCGCAGCAGCGGTCACCAGCTTCTTCTATCCTGCTTTCAGATGTTGGTTCAGGGTTCCTCACTATTTTTGCATCTGCAACGCTCTCATAGGACCCAATATTGATGTCGATTGCCTTTATATCGCACCTCACAACATCCTTGTATCGAAGTCTGGGACGGTCGGTTGACCTCTTCCCATATGGCAGCTCTCTATACAGGATGTCCTTTTGAATGCACCCATCCTTTATGCGGTGGACATGGTCAAACGAGCGTTGTCTTCGTTGTCTTCGCGGGACAGAACCACTGTTTTTACACCCTATCCTACGAAAATATGCCAAAGATGCGACGGAGGCTTCGTAGGTGGAAGATGTTGAGTCACCCCTCTTGTCTGAACTATATATCTATTCTCTCTTTTTCATTTATTATATATATATATATATATATATATATATATATATATATATATATATATATATATATATATATAGAAATAAAGAGAGATAGAGAGAAAGAGAGAGAAAGAAGAACCGTTTAGTCTTGAAAGAAAACATAAACTCTTTGTAAGCGTGACTGCGCTGATAATCAAGCAATTAATAGAGTGTTTCATAATCCACAACCACCTCATGAACCGACATCAAATGGCAAGGAGAAGTCTAGGACGAGTAGAAACAATGGCGAGGTAAGAAGGAGAAATATTGTGTTGTTTAGAAGTTGTTATTTTCCTCTCAGCTTGCTCCACCCCCTTCTTATATTTCTCTTCGTTTTTTCTTATTTATTTTTGTGTTCTCCTTTTCTTTCTTGTCATATTATTCTGTACCTTCTTTTCTTCTTAGATCAAAATTACTTGAGAGTCGAGTCTACCATACTATTTAATCCATGGCTGAAGTAAAAATATATGGATTCATACCATTTACAAGAGTATTAACGGAGACGATGCAGTAGCCTCGGCACACGGAGCCCAGATTTTGCGCCATTGATCACTGCGTAACGTCACTTCCAATTATCTAGGCAAATAACTGTTTCTACCATCTATGAAATGGTTGCTATTTTACAGTTTCTTATATTGGTCTTTTTTTTCTTCTTCCCTTACTTCTTTTTCTTCTTCTTTCTCTTCTTCTTTGCTGTCTTTTTTGTTCTTTTTATATACTAAATCGTCGACTATTTTTTGTGCCTTTTTTTCTCTCTCTTCTTATTATTCTTCTACTTCTTCTGTGTGTTTTTCTCTTGGTTCTTTTTTGTCTTTTTGTAGTACTTTTTATTTTATCTATTCCACTTTTCTCAGTTATTTCTTCTACTTTTTTTTCCTTTTCGTATACTTTTATTTTCTTTCTCCTCTTCTTCTTCATGATCGTATTTTGCTTCTACTTATTCTTATTTTTCTACGTCGTCCCCATCTTCTCAATTTTCTCCTTCACACTATTATCTTCTTTACTCCTATCTTTTCGTTTTCTTTTTATTTTGTTCCTTCTATTTCTACCTCTTCTTTCTCGTCTTTTTTCATTTTTTTAACTTTCTTCTCTCTTTTTCTTTTTTCGCCTTTTTTATATTCAGTATTGTTACATTGCTATCTCCCTTTACCTTTTTTCTATTTTTCTTTAATTAGTTAAGCTTCCTGCTTTTTTCATTCTTCTTACTGTCCTCAAAATTTATGAAACGTCTTGTTGTATTTTATAATCGCCCAAGATCTAAGCCTTGACTAGCGCTGGCTCCATTAAAACCGAATAAGGGAAAGAAACATCAAAGTGGCGAAATCACGCTTGGACACTTGGGTAGAAAGTTGAGAAGTTCCAAAGTATGCAAAAAAATGGCTTCCTTCAACCAAAAGCAACGGCGAGAAAAAGAGTCACTTTTGTTTTAATGGAAAGTTTAAATTTGTCCTCTGGCGTACTTGAAGTGAAGAAGACATACGAGAAGCGAATACGTAAGGAAATCATTCTTAACTTGTATTGTTTAACACAGTAGAAACGCTGAAAAAAATGACAGTTCTAGAATATAAACTGAATACATATAATAACATACAGCTTGGATTATATGTGGAAAATGTCAATACGTTAATAGTATCCATAACGTTATTTACACGAACGTTTAAATAGTTTAGAAGTTTGTCCTATATATACAAATACATAAACATTTACACATACCCACCTTTAATAGAGATCTCCGTCAATTATGTTTGTATATTTTTTTCACGTGAATAATAGCCTATGTATACACCTTAATTTTATCTGCCTAATTATATTAACGAATAGCTCTGATGTCATGAGAAACAATGACAATGCGCAAATATAATTTCTAACGTTATTAACACAATTGAATGTTATTGTAATAAACTGTATATAATCACATTATACACACTGTAGCAACGTGTCATCTCGTATGTGCTTAAATCACAGGACACTTGTCTTCATTTAAGTATAGACTTATATTCGCGCAATGAACTTATTCATACATTATTAACAGACATCAGCTATCTCTATCTATATACAGTTAGGTATGTGTATATGTGTGTATATATATATATATATATATATATATATATATATATATATATATATATATTAGTATGCATAACGTTCACTACTAAACAATTCAAACGATCATCGTGAATTTTTAACCACAACTGCTAAGCGTAAATAGCTTCATGTAAGGCTATCGTAAGCTTAATTTCATGCGAAATAGATGAAAAGGGAGTGGAAGTCTCTTGTGAAAATTCAGATATTTTCGATTTTTGTGAAATTTTAACAATAGGTGTTAGACATAAATTAATAAATATTCCTAAATGTGCAGTTTCTTCGAAGTATTTTAAAGTGTTTAAATATATAATAAATTAAATATATAAGGTGTACACAAAATATCATCCATAGTTATTTGATGTCAATGAAGCAAGATTCTTTGAATTTTAACTTCATCTTATAACCCCAAAAGTGTTGTCTTATATTTTATACATTTTCTAGAACAAAAACTATGTAAGGTATTTTGATCTACATTCGAATAAAGATTCTAGATATAAGGTTTTATTATGATTTTAATCTTAGTAAGGGGACAGAAAAGTAGTGTAAAACGGTTCTGTTCATGGCATTCATTTTACCCGTCGTTGGACGGATATTATCTAGCTGCGTAGAAAGAAAATTAAGCCTTTCGGCTTTTATGCAAGTGTTGAATAATGAGGAATTAGACAATTTGATTAATCGAACAATAAGCTACGATTGTTTACGAGAGTAATCTGTGTGATATTTAAATTCGGCCGTTAATGAGTGGAAGTGTGGTTTGCGAAACCAAGGCGTCAATTGCTGAACGTCCGAATGGATAATAATACTTTTAGATATTGGAACGAATGGTTCACACAAAGTTAAATAATTATTTTAAAGATTCTACATGGTTCATAGTAGGCAATCAGCAGGTAGATACAATCTAAGAAGGTGACAGCTAATATAAGTACACATTCAACAAATACTCAATACATGTAATACCATTAGGCCAACTCCAGAAAGAAATATACGCTTAGAAACCTTTATTCTTTTCATTATGACCTTTTGAAATCTTAGTTCTTCTTAGGATCGACTAGTACCTGAGGAATAAATGCAGTACTCAAATCCATTCTTCAGTTTCATAATTTATTGAGAATAAGCTAAAGATGACGAGTATTCACACACATGCTAAACGATAGTCTTTCAAATTGGGTTCCAAACCTTTTTTTTATTACGGCTATTACCCAGATTACGTTTAGCCGAATATACTATATCGTTGCACATCAGGTTGAAATATTTTTGGCTGTGAAGATCGTTTGGAATTTTACGATATAGACTTTGGTTCTATCACGTTGTAGATTATTTAATATAACCGATAATGCTACTGGAAAACAGCGACCAACTGCAAACCCATCGTTGGATGCACTACCTACTGGGGAGTTTGAATTACCTACTGGGGAGTTTGAATTACCTACTGGGGAGTTTGAATTACCTACTAGACACTATCCTCGAGTGTCTTCGGTCTCTCTGTACAAGGGTTTGTCAGGACAACCTGACATGAGGATACTTACCCCTACAAGTAAACCCTGACCAAATATTCAAATTACATAGTATCCGCAGCACAAATAAGATCTCCTCGTACGAGGAATAGTGCATCTTCTCCTAGTGATGTTACCTCAAGTAACCCCACGTGCTGGATACTCCACCAGACTAGATGAATTCTTGTCCTGGAATCCGGTAAGACCAACAGACCACAAGAAAGATATACTATGACATATTGACTGGTCAGTTGGGGAGAGAAGTAATTATTCTTAACTTTTTTTACTAACTCAATGCTTGAGAAATAAAGGAGAATTTTAATAGAATATTCGGGTATCTATGTATCTCATATAGAGATCAAGTGTTAGCCCCAGGAAGGGGCCCCTTGATTTCTGAGAACTTCGACTGAAGTAAAATTAAACATACAGATTTGTTGTTGACACCATGTTCCAGACAATGTAAGTGAAGCCATTTATAGCTTGTGTTATTGGATTATTCGACTTACTACCCTTTTTTACGTTAAAACCACGACGCTTGAGCGGATGTAACTCACGATCTTGTCAGATGCATGTTTTCAAATTTGCGAAGTGCTTTTGCCACTTTCTAACAACCTTTTCATGAATATAAATTAAACTAAATATACCCCAAATTATCCAGCCTTATGCATAGAAGAACTATTCACAGTTTTCCTAATTGTTAATTATTTTAGAAGTGAGTCATGTGCATAACATTTATAAACATATACACATACCAACAATTATATGAATAGAGATATCAATTTATTTTCAATATCGATATTATCGCAGAAAAAAAAACTTGTCCCTTTTATTCATTATCGCATTAATCATTTCATAGAAAGTGTAATATTTCTCAAACATCTTTGCATTTTTTTCAAGCTCGAAGTAAATTCGACTCGTAACAATATGCAATTTCTTCTTTTATGATATCATCTTATCAGAACACATCAGTTATTTGTCGATTTTGAGTAAATGTTTTCCTGTTGAAATGTTGGTAATTATCATTCAGAAAATGCATTCTTATTAAACGTGTGATGCAGTTTGCTTTATTCAAGTATCTGCTGCATTTATTCTGAGTAAGAGATTGCTGGTTGGTTTTGCATATGCATTCTACTTGGTTACCTCATAAAGCTATTAACACGTTTCCCTGTCAGACGATAACTTAAATCGTCAATGATGGGAATACCAGTAACTGTTAGATATAAGACTACCTGATATAGAACCAACAATTGATCGTGAATTTTATTTCAACACAATATTAAACAGTGTTAGGTTTAGGGTTAAGGTCATGTTTAGTGAATGCGTATTAAATTTCACATAAAATGATAATGTTCTGAGTTTTTAATTATTTTTACTTTAGTTTACTCCAAACAACTGAGACGTAAGATGCTACTGTAAATTTGGAGCCGTATCCATGCACATACTCAGTTGGGAGTGGTGCAGCAAAATGTTCGTTAACATTATATTTAAATTTCTGCACGTAAGAACAGTATAGGTAACACTGAGCAGGGAGAGAATTCCAAAGGCTAGAAGTTTGAGAAAACTGTCCTTCCGGTTCCTGGAGACATACAAAATGAAGGTGTGGAATTTGTGTGACTATCAGGTTGATGAGGAGTATTGACGCCGAGGGGGGCACAAAAGCATCAAGATCATTAGAGCATATTCCGTGAAAGTATGTGTAAAACAAGCACAGGGATTACACACTGTATCGATGGGATAGAAGCTAGAGCTTGATAGACAGCGTGGGACCAATTAGATAAAATACTATTTTTAACCCTGTCGAAGAAGGATGAACTGTTTTCTGGTGCACCAGCCCAGATGTGACAACAATACCCCATGCATGGGTAAATATTGGCTTTGTAAATATATAAATTATTGACAAGTGTGAGAAGTTTTCTAGCACAGTTGAGTGAGCCACATTCCTTGCAGCAGCCTTGGTAGTACTTTTTATGTATTTTTATCAATTCATGTTACCTTTGAATGTTAGGCCGTTAAGTTTGAATGTTAAATTTCCAGGTAGGGTGCTATATAAGTAATGACAATTTTTGGTTGAAAAGGTTTCTTATAATCGTTAAAAGAAAAGGAACGTTGTCTTAATAGCATTAAATGTTACTATCCATTCATGCCCCCATTAAATGAAAGGCCGTTGGCTATTTCTTAAAGATCACTCCATCACTTTCAATATGTGCGCGTTCGTTTTATCAACATGTCGAGAACAGAGCGTAATGTCATCGGCCAATTTATCCATCGTGGACACAAATTAATCAGGGAGGTCGTTCGGGAATATTAGTAATAATAAAGGTCCACGAGTCGACGCTTGGTGTACACTCACATTAATGTGATATAGTTTGCATGTAAGGCAATCGGGGGCAACCTGTACCTTTGGTTATCGAGTATCTGATTATATTAAATATTCGTCCAGTAATACCGTACAAATTAATTTTCATGCAATGCCTTTCATGTCAGACCTTGTTCATGGCTTTTGATATATCAAGCGCTACCGCCCTGACTTTATATGCTAGTAATTCTCAGTGTATGGTATATGCATTTAGAGATGCCCATTAACTCGTTGATTGACCGACGCAAGATTGAGAAGTCATCATAAGATTCTACCGAACAGTGTCTATGAAGGGGTGATAATTTGAATGAGTCAGTTTATTCCCTAGTATATTTGAACACTGGTACCACAGAAGCAGTTTTTCAGCTATCAGGAGAGCACAATTCGGCAAGACATTTGTAAAGTTTGGAGAGGGAAATAATCAGCTCAGTATACCATTTTTTAGTGCTATAGTAGGGATAAAATTAGGTATACATGCGTTGGTGGTGTAATGTGTTTTTATGATATCCCAGACATGAGAAGGGATGATGATCAGATCATCAAGTTGGCTTCTGTCTGCAGTCAGACATTTGGGAGGGAGTTTTTTGTTTAATCTAAGGTGGAGTTCAAAGCACACCGCTGGGCAAGTAGTTCAACCTTATCTGGTGCCGTACAAACTGCATCGTGGTAGGCGGATAGCGTGGAAATAGTTGATTGACTATTATTCGCCACACTAATATAGATTTTCCAGAAATGTCGGCGGCTTAGTGTGTTTTCTGATTATCAATATACCTTCACTTAGCTGCGGCTATAAAGCTCATACAATGATTCCCTGATACTATAATTATTTGTCTATCTATACTTGACTTATGCCGGTTGAATCGACAGAATGTGTTCTGCCTATGAGCAATAACAGCTGATAGGTCTACGTGAACTATCTGGAAGAGTGCGACTTGCTATAGAATTTCCGCGTGGGGGCATGTGCCTGCTTTAAGCCATTCATTCACCTCATGTGATCACTTATAAGAAGGAAGACAAAAGTGTTTCTGCATGGGACGTCTTTGATGTGATCGCTGATGGATTCCGAATCAGCCCGTTTGTAGTATCTCGTCATTTTGTGTAACGGCTATTTAGCTTAAGAGCTGTAAGTTTAGGGTTCTATCAACAATTTTCACAAGGTGATCAGCGTTCCTGAATGAACTATGGCCATCCGTCAAACAAGCCTAAGGCAGATAATTCAAATAATAGGTTGCTGATCCTCACGATCGGGGAAAACGGGTCGGAAAAGTCTTTCAAAGGCAGTGTGCAATAGAGAAACTATGCGTTCTCATACCAGCTGCCTTGTTAAAGCTCGAGAATCAAAACCTATTATAATGGTTGGCATTCACATTCAAGAATACATGGATTTTGTTTTTCAGATATAATGTGAGTGCTGCATCTATATTATCAGAGATAAAGTTGAGCAGGGTAAAGTCCTGGGTCGAAAGAAAACGGTAGATCAAATATAAGTAACTAACGCAAGTAACTATCGTAAATCTAAAGCACATGTTGACCTGTTATCTTATCCTAGACTATGTTCTCTAGTCAAGAGGAGGTTGTATCGAATATAAGTCCGTGTATATGTTTGACTGAGTTTTTACGGCATAACAGTTTACTTGTTTACTTTATAAAAAAAAATTATTCATACAATTGTTTCTGCCATCTGTGAATAGGCAGAAACATTATATGAATAAAAAATTTTTTTTTAAATATACTTAAATACATACTTATTGATTCGGTTTTTTTTTGACAATCAATTCCTCTTAAGTAATCTTCTGCCCATTCAACTTATTGTTTCCAATCTTCTTACGGTGGCGATAATCGTCCTACGGGTCTCGTAACTGGTGAGCCAACAGTAAAATAATATGTTCTCATTACGTCAACCATGATCGGCTAAAAGTCATGTCAAGTTGAAAATCTTAGACTTGATCACCAGCGATTACATCGGTCGAAACGATGTGAATATGAATGCCAAGATTAGAATACTAGTCCGAATATTCAAAATAATATAAATTATTAATGTTTATCTAAAAAATTACAGAACATTATATTTGCTAATGTTTCAGAATTTTTAAGAATTCAAAATCTGTGATGCCTTTGTGAAACAGAAAGACCATTTCACAAACACATCACACATTTTGAATTCTAACGGCATTGGTTCGTTGGAAAAAAAGAACAAAATATTGTTTCTACGATTCACCAATCAGAGCCATTGCCAAAATATACCTGAAAGAATGCGGAGGTTACATCGGCCGATGTGTGGTGATAATAACACGCAAGATGAGAACAGTAATATAGATGGCATGTTTCTGATTTCTATGATGGAAACTCAAAAAGCTATTTTCCCAATTCGTGAAAGTGTCTTTTTATTTGCTTGTTCTAATCGTTGTGTAAGAATTATGACAACCCACCACCTTCACCGACACAATCGACTTCAGCTATCTAATTAGCTAATTGTTTTATATCAATTAGCGAAATAGATTAACAAGCAGTTATGCCTTGACAGCTTTTCAATTTCAAATAATGGAATTGTACGAAGAAGCAGACGAAAAGACGTTCAATGTCTGCATAAATCCATATTTAAAAACTGTCATGGCATTGATTGATTATATTCTTGGAATTAGGAACACAGCGAAAGATAAACTAAATCACAGTTTTGTTTTACATAAACAAGAACGGCTATGCGAAAGATACGTCCATTCACTCTGCGCGTTTTCTTTACCCTCATTACTTTCACTATCAAGATTTTCTGTTAGAAAATTCACAAATATACCTTTCTATTCCTTGCTTATACGAATGAGTCAACACTTATCAAAGCCAAAAGCCACTCAATTATGAGAGTAAATCAAGTGGAATAGTTTTTAGTTTAAAAATGAAGAATATGATGGGTAAAGTGAAAATGATTAACGGACTGTACTACGTTTCATTACATAATAGAGTGGTCCGTGACAAGTATTTGTTGACCTTGGATTTTAATACGACTATGCTGTAATCGACAGGAAGCAATCTCGTAGTAATGTGTTCCACAGACCGGAAGCTGTTGAAGAAGCTCTGTTCATGGAATATCCGCATGAAGTGGATATGGCTCAAACATTTTTGTCACGTGTATATATATATATATATATATATATATATATATATATATATATATGAGAAGAACGTTGTAGTTTGCTTGAAGCATTGTGCGTAATATGTAATAAGTATTGTTTGAAGGCGGAGACAATGCGTTGGTTAGTTGACACCGGTGGTACGTGAAATGGTGACAATAACAGTAATGACAATATTGAAAAAACATATTATTTTTAAATAATTTTATTATATTTACCAGTGTTAAGTTCGGACCGTCATGTTAAGGTGGTGTGTCTTCCCTTTTTTTATTTAAATTTTCGGGGGAATCTCCAATCCTGAGAAAAAAATATATCTACTCGTAGGTGTGTAGCTAGGCCGGCAATTACGGTGTGTTTAGGTTCGCAGACACCTTTATTATGAACGTTGAGGTGTGACTAGATTAAGTGGTTAGGTGTAGTTAAATGTTGTTAAATTATTTCGTCAGTGTATATTATTATTATTATTATTATTATTATTATTATTATTATTATTATTATTATTATTATTATCATTATTATTATTATGTGTAGCGTTTAGAATTGTTGTATTTAATTATTATTGTTGGGTCGATGTGCGTCGTATTTGACATAGTGTGCGTCCGATTGTGGAGGGGAGGTAACTCGAATGGATTAAGCTGTGTTTGCTGGAATTGTGTCCCTTGAAATTGTTAACTAGTTTGGCTCACCCATTAATTAATTAATTTATTTTCATTCTTTATTTTATTTGTGTTATCAATATTCTTACAGTAGGTAACCGTTTGTCATAATGTGTAGGGTGATGCTTGTCATGTATGGTTATACTACGAAGTTGAAATTTAGCTTGGCTTTGCTGACTAATCAGAAAATGTTACCCAAGATTAAACAGCAGAGCTTAACTCAAGTTTAACTTCTTCGTATAACGTCCGGAATAAAGCTACACATACATTGAGATAAATAGTAGAAGGAAAGGAATAAAGTACATCAACTAAAACATTTTTAAGTGTGACACACGCAGTGATGTAGGTAGTGACAACGCATACACATTAATAACTATGCCATGATACAGGCGTTGACTATCGGTTTATTTGAGATAAAACGGTGGGCGTAATTGACGTTGTAATGGATATTTGTTTAAACTATAAAAAGAGCCTAGAAAATACTATCGCATTTATTGTAGTCATTTATTCACATATCGCATTCGTAAAATATGAAACCTCATTCACTCTTTAACAAGTTGTTTTTAATTTATCGCACACATTTAATGGTAACTATTAGTCATGGCGCAGTTTTGATCACATGCTAAACTACATCTGATATTTATGTTTAAGTTTCTTCGACAATAATGCAAGAGTCCGCATAACAAAAGGTGAATTTTAATTGAATTCTCCTCAGACATAATTATAGCCCGATTTACACAACATGTACATCGTAGAATATGCTTGCAATTAAATACGGGTCGGATCGGAAATAAAGCCAAACAATTCTAAGAATGTTTAAGTTAAATACCGAATCACATACCTATAAACATAACCGTTGATCAACGTTAAGAGTGATGTATCCTTTATTTTAGTAATACATATAAAAATATATGTACTTAATTAATGCTGTTTTATTTTGTGATACACGTATAACTGTTAGAAGATAAAATGTTTTATGAGTTGGATTTGTTTGTTTTATGTATAAACGACCTGCCTTGTTTATGTCGAAACAAATCATCTACTGTAAAGTATCCATTGTAGCGAAGATTACTTAAACGCAAGTTGCTATGCTACTCATTTTGGTCGAATTCTCTGATAGTTTGACCCACTGTAAAAAAGAAATGCAGAAAGTGGGATTGAAGGTTTTTATTGTTTTTATGGAAATCGCCCAAGCCAAGGCATGCTGCTACTTGATGTCAAGAACTAACCAATACGAAATATGATTATCGCAAAGACAGGAGATTCCTGTTGTATTTGTTCTTGAAAAGACCAACGCTATAAAAAGGAGAAAAACAGAAAGCAGGAAGATAGTTTCACAAGCCTGCAGTTCTTAGAAATAAGCTACTGGAATAGAAATCTGTATTACAATAAAGCATCAAATAGATGGTTTAAATCTAAGCGAGCTGGAACAAAAAAGCAGGGGATAGATCACAGAATTTCGAATAACACATACCATAATAGTACTTATAGAAAATACTGTGACTAGCAACACCCCGTCTGTGAGAGAGAGAGACAGAGAGAGAGTTAAGAGAAAAAAAAAGGTGGGATCAATCAAATTACACATACGTGCCTTCCTCTTATCAAGAACCATCAAATGGGACAGATATTCACTAGTCCGAATAGGACAACAGAACTTAATATATGGTTTGACAGTAAATTTGTAGAAATAAAAAAAATAGCCTCAAATTAGAAAAAAGTGTTTGGAGCGATCGAAAGAGCCACGTTTACGAGGGCAGAAATAGCTATGGATCTAATGTATGAACTCCAAGAAAGATGATAAAGAAAGACAAAGAAGTTTCAGAGTCGATTTCTCCTCAAGAGCAAAGCCTGCAATGAGAATCTAAGGAAGAAAATGGACAAGCCTACCATTAGAAGACAGGGACTGAGTCTTAACACGATTAAACGAAACACGCCATTTCGTATCTCAATTTACAAACGAGCCTATGTCAACTACTAGAGCAGCTGCATATTTCAACTGATCCGAAAGAGATGGGCAGAAAGCAACACCGGAATAGAGAGTGGTATCATGAAGATATAGAGAAGAAACAATGTTGGGCCTAGAATATAGTCGTGAGGAACACCAGCATTGATAGGAAAAGAGAATGAAGAGAAAAGTTCCAAAGTTACTCCCATGCTTCGATTAGAAAGAAAATGCCTAATAATGTTAAGAACCTCACCAGCAATACCCTGAAGTGTGTGCCACCCTCTGTCGAACGCCTTCGAAAAGTAGAAGGAGAGAATAAAATGGTATAAGCTAAAACAAAACTGTTAAAATGTGACATGGTGGTGACTGGCAGATTTATAGATATATAAGTCCCCTTTGTTCGGATTTGACATCGACGGTACCGATGTTGTTGCGATGCTGTGTAATACATATATAAATAAATATTACGCTCTTATTTTTGATTTTTTCTCAAATAAACCAGTACAATGCTGGGGTTATTTCCAACAAACATTACACACACACACACACACACACACACACATATATATATATATATATATATATATATATATATATATATATATATATATATATATAAGTGTAAATTAGTCGTCCAAGGCTATAGCAATGCGATGTGGTTGCCGTGAGATGGAAAAGTGAAAAGAAATAAACGCAGGGAGAAAGTGAAACTCGAAACGATTTATTAATAATTTCACGAAAACTGATTAAATACCAAATAGTATTTTTTTTTTTTTTTTGGTAAGTAACAGATCGGCAAAGGGTAATCTTAAATTTTCGAAAGAAAAACTTTCATTATCAGAAGACAACAATAGAAGACCGAGAGGGTCGAAAAAACGGGAAAAAACCGGTGTCAGATCATCGTAATTCAGGGGAAAACAATTGGCAGTAGGAACGCAGAAAATGTCAAAATTCCATTAAGCAATCATATAACTAAGGTTAAAACATTATAAACATTAGTTTAGTAATATACCAATTTTTTAAATTTTATTATGTTTCATTTTACATGACTCATCAATCTTTATTTATTTATTTATTTATTTATTTTCATTTATTCTCTTCAAATCAAAATTTAAATTTACTGTCAAAGGGAGATAACTTATTCTAAATAATATATTCAGACTTTAGAAATGAGATTGGAAACTTGAGAAGGAATTTGAGTTGTGAAGTGGATAAAAGCCAAGGATGGGACCTTTTTTTTTATTAGCAGGGGAAGGGGGGAGGGAATAAGAAGAGATTATGGGAAAGGGGAGGATTATAAAAAAAAAAAGTAAAAAAAAGTAAAAAAAGTAAGTAAGTTGGGGGTGGGAGTGTGAGGAGGTGGGAGTGTGAGGATGTAAGAATCAGAGGATGAAGGGAGATTACAACTCGAATCTGTTATTCAAGCAGGGCGAAATTTAGAGATTAGGATAGCTTCCGAAATTCGAAGCTGACCTCCAGGAGCAGCAAGCACTTAGCACCTGCCATTCCCATATTTTCTTCTCGAGATACGTCGACGACATTTTGATCCTCACTTCATCCCGAGAGGAAGCTATCTCTATCTTTAATACATTTAATAATTCTGACCCCCACATTAAATTCACCATCGAACATCCCAACACCTCAGGCTCTCTCTCACTTCTAGACTTCAAACTCAGCATTAATGACGACGGATCTCTCCACACCACTTTCTATAGAAAACCCGCCTGCAGGAATCTCTTTATCCACTACAAATCCGCACTACCCCTCAAATCCAAAATTAGTTACGCACAAACCGAAATCACCCGCATACAAGACAAATGCTCTTCTTCTTCCGATAAAACAACACACACCGAAGCCTTCCACCAAACTCTATTGACCAACGGCTTCCCGCTAACTACCATATCTAGCCTTAACAACACCAGAAGACGTAGACACCACACTCTCACCAACACTTGCTTCCTTAAACTCCCCTTCTTTAGCGACCGTATCACTTCTGCTATCCGCAATGCCATACGTAGTGAGAACCTTAACATACAACTTTCTCACACAGGCACCTCTCTCCGACAACATTTATCCAAAAAAAGCCACTACACCCCAGACCCCTGCTCTCTAGCTAGTTGCCCCATCCCCAACTCTGGCCTCTGCCTCCGCACATATACAGTACACAACCTGCAATGCTCTAAGTGTCAAAAGTTCTACATCGGTAGTACCGTTAGGCCTCTACACCAACGTATTAAAAAGCATCTAAACACCCACATTTCTTCCTTCCATAAACACTTAATATCATGTGGCAACACACATCGCTCCATTAGTGTCCGCATCCTCAACTCTGTCCGCAATATAGGTCAGCTTCGAATTTCGGAAGCTATCCTAATCTCTAAATTTCGCCCTGCCTTGAATAACAGATTCGAGTTGTCATCTCTCTTCATCCTCTGATTCTTACATCCTCACACTCCCACCTCCTCACACTCCCACCCCCAACTTACTTACTTTTTTTACTTTTAAAAAATTTTTTTTTTTTATAATCCTCCCCTTTCCCATAATCTCTTCTTATTCCCTCCCCCTTCCCCTGCTAATAAAAAAAAAAGGTCCCATCCTTGGCTTTTATCCACTTCACAACTCAAATTCCTTCTCAAGTTTCCAATCTCATTTCTAAAGTCTGAATATATTATTTAGAATAAGTTATCTCCCTTTGACAGTAAATTTAAATTTTGATTTGAAGAGAATAAATGAAAATAAATAAATAAATAAATAAATAAAGATTGATGAGTCATGTAAAATGAAACATAATAAAATTTAAAAAATTGGTATATTACTAAACTAATGTTTATAATGTTTTAACCTTAGTTATATGATTGCTTAATGGAATTTTGACATTTTCTGCGTTCCTACTGCCAATTGTTTTCCCCTGTATTACGATGATCTGACACCGGTTTTTTCCCGTTTTTTCGACCCTCTCGGTCTTCTATTGTTGTCTTCTGATAATGAAAGTTTTTCTTTCGAAAATTTAAGATTACCCTTTGCCGATCTGTTACTTACCAAAAAAAAAAAATACTATTTGGTATTTAATCAGTTTTCGTGAAATTATTAATAAATCGTTTTGAGTTTCACTTTCTCCCTGCGTTTATTTCTTTTCACTTTTCCATCTCACGGCAACCACATCGCATTGCTATAGCCTTGGACGACTAATTTACACTTACATTTACCAGCAATTCTTCAAGCAAACTACAATCTCCTTTTATATATATATATATATATATATATATATATATATATATATATATATATATGTATATATAATATTTTTTAGTATATATATGATATTATTATAGTATATTAAATACATGAGAATAATATATTGCTGCAAAGTATAATTATTGTTGAAAATATGCTGGCAACGTAAAAAATGCGCACGAGGGCGTATAGTAATGGAAGATAGAGATAGATAGAGAAATAGAGAGAAAGAGAGAGAGGGAGCAGAAGAAAAATGAAGAGCAAGCAATCGGTCACTGATTACTTGTTTTTCTTCCATTTTCATTTGAATGATCTCGTAGTCGCTTCGTTTGAGCAAAAAAGAGAAAGGCAAAAGGTGTGATAGACAGTTTAGGAAGTGAGAGAAAGGGTCTGGGCTAAAGTAACATTAATGTATGCCACGCGTAGTAAATGTGACTAGCGCTTTAATATATACTTTCTTTAACAAAACATTAATACATATTATATAAAGCGGCAAGATAAAATCATTGTAAGGAATTATACTGGAAACCAGAAAATAACATAGAGGTATTTACTGCAAATACCGAAGAATGTCGATCGACATACAATCTGCTAAAGAAAACATTTCTTTCTTCAATACAAAATTACACTACGTATTATGAATACTTTCAGGTTGCCCATGGCGCCAGCTTTGTGGGTAGCGTCATTTATTCTGAATAAACTCTAATAAAATTAAGAAATTCTAGCATAAAATATTGAATGAAAACGGAAAACACATGGTGACTTAATTAGACTGGGGTGGATTGCATAAATAGTGTTTTGGGTTTAAGGTTGGATAAAAAGACGAAATTTTATCTGGAATTAATTTGCTAGAATATAATCAACTTGTAAATTAAACAAAGAGAAATAAATAAAATGATTCTAAACATTGAAATCTATCCTGAAGAGTTAAGGAAAATATGTCATCATGCCCGGGAATAAATATGTTCCAATGACTCTATCAACCAGATTAATGGATTTTCAACGGGAGGGGGAAGTATTAATTTATTCATATGAATAAGCAATGTACAATTTTGTTAATCGGCTTGATGCTGCTGTTAGTGTTATTACAGGATGGATCACCTAATGGTTACTAACATTCCTAAATGAAAGTGATACAATGGAACTGACTGGATTAGAACGTGATACACCAGCTCATAACTTCGTAAAAATACATTGTGTTCCTCATAAAATCCCGAGCTAACTAGGATATTGTTGCTAGTGGTGTATACGTAAATATAAAACCAACATTAGCTTAACGAAACTAGTTATATTTTATTTGATAACTCAATGCGCAAAAGTAAAATTTAGTTGGCAAATTACGATTAAATCCGTAGTAATACAGAAGCGAGACAGAAATGAAAGTGAAATCGTCCTGGTTTGGATGACTAGTTGTTTTATAAAATACAAAATAAATAAACGAAAACTAATGGATGGTATAATAGAAAAACATTCATTTCCGAGAAAAGAAAATGTCGCAGAGCAATTTACTCCCTCTGGATAATTAATGTCCATCATACTTAAAGCTCTTTACACTTTTCTAATGACTTGTACAAAATCATTCTGATTGGCTGCATAATGGGCAATTTGCTTGTAATTGGGCAAAGTGGACAAACATAGAAGTTTTAATCTAACTTGCGATAAGAATAAAAAAACGGACATAACTTTCGTTTCAATCTTATACTTCTCGAAAGCGACCACTCACTGTTGTAACTTTAAATAAAAATAAAATGTTCAAATCTAATTGGAGGCTCCTAAAGCTTGATTGAAACCATCAATTGAACATGTAGAGTCTTGAAGAATTTGATTAAGTTCCAAATGGAATCGACTCACTTATTTCGCGTTCGGTTTTTCAGTCGTTACACAGGATTCTCTGTGGACTTTGCCAATTCTTTTACAGTGTTCAATTGATTGCCAATTGCGAGACATTTTCTCTTAATATATATAAAAATAGATGAAGTACCCGTTTACGATTGCTGTATAAATTTTTTTTCTTATGCTCAACTTGAAAATATGCTTTCACCCGTAGCGCAGTTATAAGTGATAGTTATCTGGTGTTTGAGAGTGCAATCTTCACGTACGGCAATACTAATTGAGAATAACAATAAAAACTACTTTATTTACACTTCTACGTGGTTATGGCTGAGTGAACGTAAAAAACAACAACCGTGGATTAAATAAAGGGTTCAGTTTGAAATTCTCTATGGATTTCCGAGTTCGATATAACGAATCCTGGAGTTAAGAATATTAACATAAAAAAATGGAGAGTTAATTCTAAAACATATGTATAGATTAGGTTATAATAAATGACACTGACAATACTGTTTCTGTTAGATATTATATCTGAAATTGTCTCGCGGCGCTCATTTCTCCAGGACCTCATGTGTGTCATGCAATTATATTATATTCTAACTCAATCTATACACTGTATGTTTGTACAAGGGACAACGACGACAATTGCACTTCATAATGTTTTTCAGATTTTCTAATGAAAACAATTGAGGTTTATATTCAAGTGATCAAATTCATTATCCCATAAAATAAAGCTTCTCAACCACACTTCAGTTTAGCCTGTCAAAGCTAGAAATATTATTTTCATCTTAGATGTTGCCCGAATGATAGCATAATGCACATGCAAGGGGCTATTATCTGCCCAATTCCTCGTATAATTCTAACAATATCCTAACCGAGGAAACCTATCATATCCTTTGTTAACTATTTATATATGTTAATTTTTACATGACCAAGAATTAAAACAACAGATCCTCTTACCACCTATAGTAAGTCGCCCCGTCTACAAATGCATTCACTACAAAAGCCGACACAACCCTCTGTTATTTACGCTGTGTCTATGGTAAAAGTTCGAACTTATTTTGTATATATATCTCAACATGCTTTCTCTCACACGTGATTTATTCCAGCCAATCAAAACACAAGAGTTCTTAATCAATATATTTTCTTTTTAGAATAACATTTATTACAAATTCTTTTCACAATATTTATAAGATATATCGATAATAAAAAGTGCACAAAAGTCTGAAGTACACTATATAGACTGCGTTATTATGTAGGGTTTAGATTTATAAATACACTTTCATCACTTTGAAATTAAACCAGAAAACAAATGTCGCAATTTAAACATGTAACATCCATAAGTTCATATTCCTGTTTTCTTTGGTTTATCTGTTTTAAGAATCATCGACACGTGTCCGCTCATTTATTGCCATTTTTTGTAAATGTTGATATTTAGGGAGTGCATATATACATATATATATATATATATATATATATATATATATTAATTTATTTACTTTTTTATGGACCGATAATTATGAATTTTTGATTATATATTCTTGGTAACTCGCTCAGTAACCTGAACACATTGTTCTTTATCAAACTCAAGAATTTAAGGGGTACGGTTACCCAACACTTTACCGTCTAAAATAACTGTTAATCTCAGCAACTAATAGACTGATCATCATGACATTTGGAGTACATATTCTACAAAATACGGTGAGTAACATTTGGTCAATAGTTTTTTTTTAAATAGTAACATTTAAAGAGCATACAAATATAAAGTTATTTTTAATTAATTGTTATTTTCTTTATGCACCGATCGTAAGAAATTTAAAATATATTTGCGACAACAAGGTAAGTAATGTGGGCACATTATTTAATTTTTTGTAACTTTCACAACTGAAAACATGCCACTGAAACCATAACATACGCCACAAAAAAAAAAACACATTTAAAATATTAAACTAATATTATATTCATTGTTTATATCCGTCATAGGGCGGGGATTAACTTAGTCTCGCTCTCTCTCCCTCTCTCTCTCTCTCTCTCATATATATATATATATATATATATATATATATATATATATATATATATATAAATATATATATAAATATATATATATATATATCAATTATGACAATATATGTATTAACATATACTATCAGTTCTTTTTAATTAGCAGTCTCTAAAAAGATTCAGCTCGACGATTGTCAATCAGTAACAACAGAGCATATATAAGTTAGTCAGGTTTATTTTATATTCCAATAACTATGTTTTTTATTTTTTATTTTTTAATTTTATTTTTATTTTATTTCTTTTTTTTTTCACATTTCGAAATAAACATAACATTTCTGTGCGATGTATTTTTTACGGTCCGTTGTTTTACCGTGGGCCAAACAATATCTTATGTTAATATCGTCTCTGCAACACTAAAAAATCATCAGAAAAATCGACAAAGATTAAAAGTTCTTGAATCGAAATGTCTTGAAAAAACCTGCACCACATAGTTGGTCATTATTGGCAATAGCAACAAAACAAAAACAAAGAAAAGAGCAAACTCACATCTGGGGACCAATGGCGTCCTAGCGAGTTTTCCCCACATGTTCAATATCTTTCTTTGTTTTTACTGTATGTATAGAAATTCTCTCTCTCTCTCTCTCTCTCTCTCTCTCTCTCTCTCTCTCTCTCTGTTTCTCTCTCTCTTTCTATGTATATATATATATATATATATATATGTGTGTGTGTGTATATGTGCATGTGTATATATGTATGTATATACAATTTGGCAATGAATTAATAACATTGTGGTATCTTTTATGAATTCAGTCTATTCGTAAGAAAGAAAATTACACTTTAATTTTTCTGTATATTTATAAATTAATAAATAAATAAATAAAATGGTGTGAAGAGGTAATAAGAAAAAGAAGAAGAAACGTAAGGAGATGGACCTCTTCCGATAACGCAAGAGTGACATTTTCGTACGTTATTGAACTTTCCATTTTCTCTATGATCGTACCTGCTTATAGCTTCTAGACTTTATTAACATTTTAAACGATGTGTATTCAGAAGGCCTGACTTTCAACCCGCTGTGCTCTCGTGTTTGTGTTTGTTTCTGATTTCTGGTTTGTTTTCTTATCTATCCATTGTCCGAATTTTCATTCATTATTAGTTCTTAGTTCTGAAGAACCGTTAAATGCTGAAAAGCGGCTGCAATAACATATGCTGAATTAAATGAGTATAATATATATGTACAAAAATGCTAAAGTTGCAAATTCTATTTGATGTGAATTACAGCAATATCTTCCAGCAGCAGATTATGGCAGTGGTCCTTATTTATCGCCCCAATCAGTCTAAATTTAATAATCCGAACTTTCTATTTGAAGGATTTTTGTATTGATTATGTTACGAAAAAGTGATTCTTCTGAATAACTCTTTAGCCAAGATGTAGTTCTTATTCAAAACGTTCAAATTAAAAGTATCATTAGTTATTATCTATTCATTCATATGTTTAGTTAAGCGGTTAATCATTACATGCGTGGGAACAAGAGATAACTGTGTTTTTTCGTGCGAGCAAATACGTGCAATATGAGCACCCTGGATCGGCAGCCCTGTGCCATAGAATGGGCAAGTACGAAAATGAGTAATACCACAACATGATATTCACCTTTAAAACAACACACACGTTGCAAACGACATGGTGAGTACGGAAAGTCTTTAATAACAGGTCAACTTACTACACATGGGGAAAAAGAAAACGCTAATTGGACTAGTTTCTATTTTCCTTGTTGCCAGAATATTCAACTAATACCCCCATCTTTAATATTAGTATAAGACATAGACAATACTTTTACATGCAGATTTATACGCACACACGTTACGAAAGGATTGTAAAACCATCTACAATTCTCTCATTGCAAAATAAATATGATTAACGACTGAACTTTGGTAATTTAGATTAAACTAATCACTATATATATATATATATATATATATATATATATATATATATATATATATAAAGATAGAGAAAGAGAGAGAGAGAGTGAGTATGCTATGTATTAACTACTAACTTTCTGTATGCTCCCTGTGTGAATGGTGTGACCTGATATCAATAAAATCCATATAATCTCAGAAATGATCGTACACCAAATGTTTGTTCATGTTTAATTCTTGGAACGTATGTAAATTAATATGTCATGAATATATTTACCATATATATATATATATATGTATATATATATATATATGTATATATATATATAAATACTCATATCTATGCGGTTGTTGCGCCTAGTCACAATAATAAGTTTCAAAATGACGAGGCAGACGTATGTGAAAGACTATATATTATATCTATACGAACCCATATAGATGTATCATTATTAATGAAGCGTAAATCAATATTCTACTGTAAATGTTATTGACTCCTCTAAGCTATGAATATCGCAGAAAAATAACCAAATGTAAACAAAAGAAAATTTATAAGCGATACATATTTCCTCTATAATAGCAGCTTGCTTGTTCATCCAAAATGTAGAGTGTCACATCGGTGGTGACTGATGTTTAAATGCGAATCACGGAGATTATACACCCGTGACATAACAAGACGAAACCGTTGTATGTTGGCAATTATATATATATATATATATATATATATATATATATATATATATATATATATATATATATAAATAGAACGTATATTCCCTTCATGACGTGGTAATGTCTCGTGGTTGTATGGTTATCGCACATGCTTGCAGAGTCTAGGTTGATTCTGTAGCAGGAGTTCGAACCTTGCGACTCCTAGAGATTATCATTCACTATACTGATGAGGGCGAACACTTGAAACGCTGGCGTAGGTAGGAAAAAATAATTTAATATTATTCACTTATAATCAATATTGTTATAAGCCCCTTTAATAAGATTGAAGTTGAGCCCTGTTCTGGAGAAGTTAAGAATAGACTGACACATAGCTATAAGGCATATTCCAACAACGTGTGTTGAATACTCTAATCTGTCTTTCTATATGTGCCTCTCCTCGCATAAATAGAATTATATTTCCTTCTTGACGTGGTAATGTCTCGTGGCCGTATGGTTAATGCGCTTGCTAACGGAGTATGTTGATTCTCTAGCAGGGGTTCAAACGCTTTGACCGTCTAGATTATTATTTCCATACACTAGAACGAAAGCTTGAAACGCTGGCGTATTTAGGTAAAAACAATTTAATATTATTTACTTAAAAGTAATATATATATATATATATATATATATAGAGAGAGAGAGAGAGAGAATAAAGCGATGTCACAGGAATTATTAACATCTGAACGAACAAGTTCATTATACATTCATGTTTATTCTACAATCTGAATTTGATATTATTAATGCACGTCGCCTATTCTCATTCAGAAATAGTTCACTAAAATTTATTTAAGTAAATTCATGTATTACGGTAATAAATCTAAATTGAACATATATTGAAACATTGGACCGCAGTTTCACGTTTCCCTTTCGTATAGAGACCGATGATTCCTCGTTTCTCATGTCATCGACTTATTACTATAATCATTGGACTTCGTTAGAATTGTAAACGCATAGCGACAGACTCGCCAAAATTCGGCTAGTCAATTTGTATTATTCGACAAAGGTACATTGAATACTTAAAACCGTACATGAAAAATGAGGAAAGAACACCGAAAATTGTTTATATTTAAATCACCGTCTCGTGTTTGATGTTCAAAGCGTTTCTCAATGTGTTGATGTGAATAAAAATGTATACGTAAAAATTTGGAAAGCGTTATATGACTATTACGTTAAAGGAAGGGTTTTCGCTTTTTTGTTCAAGCATAGCTTTTATAATTCCAAATGTGTGGTGCGTCTACGAAGTGGAAGCAATTTTGTTTTTGTTGTTAATATACATGTCAAGAAGTGGTAAGGTACAAAGTCTTTTGAGGAATGTGGTGCAAAAATAGCTAGCAAGGATCTAAGTTTAAGTTTTGTTCGTTTAGTTTATGAAAGAAGATAGATTGTGGTTACCATTATATACTGTAGTTTTGTCTGAGTAATAATGAGTGCTGATTAGATAAGTTTTTGAATACATTTCACGAGCCCCGCTGGTTTACAATTAAAGGAATTGGTATATTGTAATATATGAAATTATAATGCATTTAGGGAACTGTTATTTTGTATGTCCCTTTTATTTTCATCCAGCCTTTTCTTAAGTTTGTGCTGAGCTTAAATCAACCATAAAATAAAACCGCCTGACAATATTCTTCATTCTAGCACAGTCATATTTACTTCTTTATACATCTTATTACGTAATGCCTGAGTATCTATGCAATAAAGAAACCTAACTATATAATGCGTCCTTTGAACACAAATATTTAATACTCAATGTAATGCCTATCCGGAACGGTTGCATACTACTCAGCGGCAATTGGAACTCCCAATTAGTACATTAAAGCAAGCTCGGAACAAAGGCAAGACGTTTAAGGATGAAAAAGAGTCGTAAATTGTATGACGAAACGGTTGCTGCAGATATATCCCTCCTCTAGACTAAGCTGATTAGTAAGGGAAATAGTTTGCCATCGTTTGGTTATGAGGACAGACATTTTTATTGCAATTTCAATCAATTATGTTCATACAGATTTATTAACACGATCGGCGTGGTCTAACAATAGTAACGTAGACAAGAATACGAAGATATGTTAATTCAGTAGATGCGCATGCACTAAACACACGTGGTTTAGTTTGAGTTGTTCATCTCACATAGCACAAGTCGAGGCTTATGAATGAGAAAGAAAGATGCAGCCATTGA
Source organism: Sepiola atlantica (assembly GCA_963556195.1). Classification (NCBI taxonomy): domain Eukaryota; kingdom Metazoa; phylum Mollusca; class Cephalopoda; order Sepiida; family Sepiolidae; genus Sepiola; species Sepiola atlantica. Next base: position 46,992,873 of record OY744530.1, on the reverse strand, counting down.
CAGTTAAACACCGACTGTGTGAAAAAAGTAGGAAAATGGAAATAAAATAGGTCGCCGGAAGTGCCTCCAACCAAAACTGTTCTAACCAGACAATTTATTTATCATTCCGCAAGTGCAGATTAACAAACGCAAAATAAAACAAAGCGTAATTATATTAGTGCTACACAATCAAACACTTATTACAATGATAAAACTTTTCTAAATATATAAATTACACAGTTGAAGTGATGTTCTTAGAAATATCCTACTTTTGTTGAGTTGAGCTCTCATTAGGAAAGTTTACATAGTAATAATTATAACACTATTAATTACAATATTAATAATCATAGGATTACTACTAGTACCACGACTACTACTACTACTACTAATAATAATTAATTAATTTTATATTTTTCCAATACAAAAACTCCAAATGTTTATGGATTTAACTATAAGGCACTCTCTCGCCCAACTGTACAGTCCACTTATTCTTGGTAACAATCAGAAAAAGTAAAGAAAATGCATGTTTAAAGTACAAATAATACCGAAGACAACAGTCATATAACTGCACAATTAAAAATTGTGTAAATTTTCTTTTTTAAATTTGTTTATGGATTAAATATCGTTTAAATCAAAAGTTAGGTAATTTTCAAAAGTGCATACTGTCCCGTCAATGACCAACTTAAAAAGTGCGAGATGATACAACTCGAAATGCTTTGTTATAAACAACTATTATAATGATGTATCAAAGTGTATGTTAAATAGACATTCCGTGAATAAAGTTATAGACATAGATTTGATGGCCATAATATGACCCGAATTACTCTGTTTCATAATTTGTGTAATGTTGTGTACTTTTACTATCTTTAACATCAAATTAAAATCAGAATTAAAGAATATTCAGTGTGGGATTTAATCTTCCCGTATAAGCCGCTTTATGAATAAAAAAGAAATGAACCATTACGAGAATCTTCATGGGTAGAGGATCGATCATGTGTAGGCCAACTTGCCTAAGCATATGTATTCAGTAATAAACGTTGCCTGTTCAGGTCGTCGCAACCCACCTAACACCTTTGAAACGCTCGTTTTTATCGTATTTTAAGTTGTCATATATCTAGTCAAAAAGATTTGGTTTGGTAAGTCGTCATTGCTTTCCAAACTCGCGATGTGCCCCTCACAGACATTGTGCCCGTAATGTGAAATCAGGTGGTGTGGCGATTGATTCCAGATTCCAAATCTGCCTTTGTCCACTACTCCAGTCAACCGCCAAACAGTAGATGGGAGATCATCACTTATCAGTCTTCGGACATCGAAGAAAGGGTAAGGCGTCCCCTTGCATGAAGACATCTGCCAACCGACTGGCCTCACAAAATTTTGGCAGTCAGTGGAGACCGTTACTCGGGTGTGCCTGGAGCTTACCGAAGTAGCTACTAGGAGGCACTGGTGAGACTTTAGCATCACGTGCTGACCAGTTGATCGGACTACCTGCATAGAACAAATGCGGTTGTTCGGGTTGCAAATGTACTACAGCTCCATGACACACCAAAAAGTAATTGATGAATATAAAAAAAGACAAAGAGACAACCATACTTGTACATATGACTCTATCATGCTATGAACACATGCATATCGAGCAGTTGTTCTGTCAATCTTTTCACACTCATACTGTATTTATAAGATCCACACGTGTTGTCTAAATTTACTTTAATATTCTGGCAATTTGTTAGTCGTGTTGGCAGCCTCAAAACAGGAAACTCGCTGTAACAACAAAAATAGTTATTGTAAAACAGTTTTTTACTAGTAATATATGGGAGGAAAAACAGCCTGAGGAACTGGTGCTTAGAAACTCTTAAGTTTTCTTGATTTTGTTCTTTAGATATTTTTTTGTTTTTATATTGATGTTTTTATTGGTCAGCAACAATAGCTACACATGACTTGTTCTGTTTTAAATAACATATAGTGTAGTATATGGATAAACTTACATCAGTATTATTAATGAACATGAGTCAATAATACAGAATAATTCCGACTGAAAATACATCTTTGATAATCAGAGATGATACATTTGATAAATCTGACTTTGTTTCCATTAGCATCTATCTATATCAGTCACAATAAGATTTTCTCAATATGCTTTCAAATTCCCTAAAGTGTCCTTGCGAGGTCAAAATGTACACATAAATTAATTCAGAGCTTTTAATTCGATCACTTATATTTGGGTGACTAGTATCAACTATCAGACACTTTGATCCATTGAAAGGATATAAAAGCTAGAAGACATGGCTATGAAATATACACTTCTCATATATGGCCTTAAAATTCATCAAGTGGTGGCGCCCCAATTTGGGATATTTGGTGAGTTTAGCAATACTTTAGTCACCGTTACTTCTATATGATCTCTAATCATAATTGATCCTATCTGTCATTTGTAGGTTAAATATAATTATTTATGAGTCCTATTTGGTAAGGTTTTCACACTTATACAACACAACATATCAGGAATCAACCTTCCCAACCTTTTCCTCTTTTTCTCATCCTAACCTATTCGCAATCTCTGTCACTTAATCAATCTCTTAATCCTCTCTCTCTCTCTCACACACACACACACATCCTCACCCCTCAACTGGGCATGAAACAAAACATTATCTACTGCTAAGGCACAGTCTGGGAATTGAAGAATGTATTGAATCACTCGATAGTACGAATCCGTACACACAATTCATTTTTAATTTTCTATGACGGTGCCTAATATTTTTGTTTCCTTTCGTTAATACCGATGATTAAGTAATAACAAGCATCATCATTATACGTTGGTCAAAAATACTTAATCTAGCGAGGTTTCAGAAGTTCCATTCAAACCGACTGAAGACTAACGTCGCCCCAGAGAAGTCAGTGATGTATGAGGTGAGTTTATCTAATCAAAACGAGTTCTATTAAACAAACGTTGGTTTCAATTACGTCATTTCCTCAGTGGAGAGTTCGCTATTTTCCGTAAGCCTTGAACCGGAATTTCGACAACGGGCCATAGATTATTTCCTGGTTAAATTCTCATTCGAATTCATCTCGACATGTTATGAGTCTTACGGGTTTTAAAAATAAATCATTGTGCAAATGCAGGTTAAGAATTCCTTATCCCTGCATAATTCCATTTGTATTGTGAGGTCAACAGGCCTCTATATAAACCCGATACACTCGAACCGATATTACGTTAGAAATTTTAATGTGGATCCTAAGGGAAGTCTTAATAATCCCTATTTTTAAGATTTCACGATATCAATTTGTCATCGATTTTAACGCTGCGTCCTTATAGCTTTATGTATACTAGCAAAAACATGTTCCGTCTGGTCGCGTATTTTCCTACTAAATATGAAAACTATATTCTATTGATTTTAGTTTAAAAATCAATAAAATATTTCATCATACATTTTTTTGTTATAAGTTATCTAACAATTGATGGTGAAACATTCATGAAGTTCGTGAGCAATGATGCTCGATCATCTTTCGTGGCCAGAAGCTCTAATTCTGTCAGGCCAGTGTTCTTCTTCAAACTAATTTTGATTGTAATATGAGACCCCAAATCTAGTAATTTCATCTTAGGGGTCCACAGAAAGACTTTTCAGCAGGTTGATCGTGTCGAGATGCATGTCCAGCCAGCGCCAACAACTGCAGATATGTGTGGAAGGCAACTATACAGCATTTTCTTTGTTACGTGTTCTCGCCATAACATGTTTCAGGCGACGCTTAGCATATCGTAGCGAGACGATGTAAATGTGATTATATAAAAAATTAAACAAAATTGATATAATATGTAAATTTGTCGCGCAGGTATAAGTAACATTGTGTCGAATAATACATTACAATTAACAAATATTCTGATTCGATAGTGTCTGTTACAGATAGTCAAAGATTTTCATTTCAATATTCTTGCAAATTAAATTTTAAAAACCTAATCGAATCACACTAAATCTATTGGAAGAAAAACGCGAAGTGCAACAAGCTAGACAAATATACAGTTAGAGGATGTGTACGTCTAAACACCGTCTGAACATTTTGTTCAGGGCGTCTTCAATCGTGGACATGATAGACACCATAACAACTTCTTGTAGGCTGTTCCACGAAGTAGAATCACAGACCGAGAATGTCTCCTTCTTTCTAACGAGACAAAAGTTACTATGGCACAGTCTTTTATTCGGTTCAGTGGAACACATGACTTTGCTCTAGGGTGAACATTTTCATAAAAGGTCCATTCAAATTCCGGTTGAAGCTTTACGCCGGAAAAGAGTCGGTACGCATTTTCCGCTGCTCAAGTGAGGAGTATTCATACAAAAATCAGCGACCATGATGCATCCAGCGTTGCCTCGAATTTTCTGGTCGTATGTAAGCTGTGCATGGCTTCTGACAGCCTGTTCAATGATGCAGCGAACCGATCCCCAAAAAGAGACCGTCTGACGATTTAGCCAGAGGCGTCTCCTTTTTTACATCAATCAACGTAGACGATATTCTACAATCGCCTTTAAAATGATCACTAATTAGTAAAAACCAAACATCCAACAAAGAAATAAATGTTAAAAGGCAATACAAAAAAAGAAAACAATAATACAATATTTATCTTACCGAAAATGTTATCTTAAATATATGTATGATTATCATTAGTTACGCTACTTGATAATTCCACGGATGAACGGCTAAAGGATACTATTTGTTTTAATTAATCAATTTGATTAAATAATTTTGATTTTTAATCTGAAAGTAAAATAAATCAAATAATTAATTGAATGAGTTTAATACTCAATTATTGAATACCAATACCTTGAAAAACAAATCTAAAATATATTCGAATCAGAATAGTATATTTATTAATATTAGAAATTTCGGAAAGCGTAAACGATATGTTTTTTTCTCGAAATAAAATTTGTTTACACTTTAAAGATGTGAACAAGCAAGCTTTCAGCCTAATTGACTCTTGTCAAGCGACTTTCTTTTTTATTAATCAGTTTTACATGTTTCATCTTTGCTTGTTCATATCACTAAGAGAAATAATAAAATATTATAAAAAAAAACAATACACATCGTTTTGACTGTCGTACATTTCTAATCATAATTCAAATTCAAAACAATATTTTTAAAACGTGCCATTGTATCATGTTAGCTAGGTGATACACTTAAAATCACTTTTAGACCATCTGGATCAATATCTCAACGGACTACTATTCAAGGGAGATTTTCATATCTACAAATTAGCATGAAAGTTTGGTTACTCCTATCTTTAAGGTAAATACAATTTATATTAAAGAAAAACAGAAACTATATCGTTTTGGCATTATTACATTTCTGATAATATAAAAGTGCAAATATATTACCTCATTATTCTATTCATGTCTTACATATGGATTAAAACAGTTTTATTATTTGCTGTACATCATAGACTAGCGCATATAGTTTCAATACTTTATTTTATTTCAATATAAAAATGTTTTTAAACTAAGTATTACATTGAAAACTTGTATGTCAAATTGATTTTAACGATAAAATATTTTATCATGATCGATATTTTTATTTTGCTTATTAATACATCATAGAAGTTAAGATTAGTTTGGGTTGCCAGTTCTCACTAAGAATAACCGAAATAAAAGAACTTATCTCGGAAATTATTTTGAAAAAGACGTGCATTAAATTAAAACATAATACAATGTAGTGCTTATATTTTTATGGCAAAGTTTTCTCTCTAAAAAATGACTCTAAAACAATATATTTGTCACCATATATTTTCACAGAAAAACAGTAAATTTTTAATTTCTTAAATCATTGATGAATTTTACCCTCTGCAGATTGAAATATTCGCAGACTTGAATCTTAAAAGACGATGCTCGTTAGAATGTTCGTTTTGTTTCTGTTACAAAGTTGGCCTGAACAAATACAGACTTTAAAGAGTATTTTTGTACTATTAGGCTCACCATTTATCAAACTATAAGGGCACTCGAACATGATGGTAATTGACACGGATATAATGCCAGCTGAAAAATGAAGAACACTATAGAAGTACTAATATTAATCAATGGTATTAGTTGCGTTTGACTGCTTATGGGATGTCCATCGCAAGGATTTGTTAAACTTGGATTTTAACAAAACCTGGGGTAATCAACAGATAAGCAATCCCGAGGTAATGTGTACCACAGCTTGCAAAGAAAATCTATGGAAATTCCTATTGGCGCTAGGCACATAGAGGGAAAAAGAAGACCTTATTTTGTTTGGATACCAAAGCGGGTTCTTGCTGTAAATGTTATACAATGAGTAAACAAAGAGTGTAACTCAATCGGGCACATTTCATGCAAAAAAGACTTACAATGGTTGGTATTATTCAAGACGAATGTACGAAATAAACCTCTATATAATATTGTAATTGTTTTACACAAGTAACATCTAAGAAGAAAAGTATCATGGAGACACTTTGAACGTTAATTCATGGTGTCATTGGGGAAGCTTGAAAACTTCTAACACATTTGTAAACATAAACTTGAAAGTAAAATAAAATTTACACTAGAATTACAGTGAATGGCGTCAAGACAGCGCATGCACATGTTTTAAATTAAATTTCAACGGCTTTTCCAAGAAATTTCATCATATTAAATTTAATGCTCCTAATTTAAAATTCTCTTTACATATTGAGATTATTTAATTCAATTGTTATTGGAATCTTGTGCTAGCTAAAACATAGTCATAGATTCGGAGTTTACATGTCTAATTCGAAACCAACAAAACAATTTGGTTTTCAACTTTTCTTTTAGCATATTTTTAAAATGATTTTTCCGAGTGAAAGAAATAAGTAAATCTACTTAGATCTGAAAAAAAGTTTGTTTTGAAATCGAGTTTTGCTTTAGTGCAAACAATCCGCTACAGAGGCGGTATCAACGTGGTTATGTCATATCTACCCAGTTAGCATGATTCAAGTGATAACCGACGATGGGTAGGGATGATCATCTATCGTCCTTTGATCGTCACTGCCTTTGTATATGGCAAACAAATTAGAATATCAGGTTTTTAAGAATATTTTATCCCGATTACAAACAAACACACCAGATATTGTTTGCACTTAGGAAAAAAACGGTTTAATTAATGAACGCACAATTGCACTTCTTCTAAGTAAATCTTTTATTTATGACACTGAGTAAGTCAGCAAGCTATTACGGGCAAATAATCTTTTTTTTCATTGTTGATTTACGTTGTGACTGATTCCTTAATAAGTATTATGTGTTGGAAACACACAACTCATACTAAGAATACCTGCTTTACTATTAAATATCTAAATATACAACTGGCTAAATCGCTCAGAATTTATAAGAAACGCAACAGCTTCAACGAAAATAAATCCGGTTTTTCAGAACGGTTTATCCCGGGGAAAAACAAACACACCCCATATTATTGGACCTAAGGAAAACAACTGTTTAATTAATTAACGTCTAATACAATATTTCCTAAGTAAATCATTCATTAATTCGGCTTCAGATAAACAATAGCAATTAGCTGATTGAAATTAACTTCGTACTGTAAACACACACACATATATATATATATATATATATATATATATATATATATATGTGTGTGTATATATATATATGTGTGTATATATATATATATATATATATATATATTAATATATATATATATATATATATATATATATATATATATATATATTTATTATTTGTAGTTAGACTTTCAAGGTTTACGATCAATAGATATTACTTTTTAAATACAGAGCATGTAAAAACACACAATAGAATATTACATTCCACTGACTATAAATTTATTAATTCTTAAAATTATTCAATACATTACAGTCCGTTTCATCATAACCCAGACGATAAAATTACAGATTTATATATCTGGAGTTTTCAAGATATATAAATAAACTCACATAATTAAAGCATTTATGTATGCAGGATCATTAGGAAATAAGTTAATGTTTAAATTCATGAATCGGCGCCAGTTATATATATATATATATATATATATATATATATATATATATATATATATATATATATATATATATATAACATTTAATTGCTTTTATTTATCAAAGAATTTTTGACATTAAATACAAAAATCGATGATGTGACAAAGCCTACAAGGGTATCGGGGGAAATGAGGGTCGGGGTTCGCCCACTTGTCTATGCCCTCAAAGCTAGCTTCAATCACCACAATACCACATTCATTCTATAGACTTAAGCTACTTAAAATATCCCCAGGTGTTGAATGAAATTGGGGATATTTAAAGTAGCATTAATTACTATTTATCCAGTGGAACATTCAAGTATTTATCTGCGATATAGTATGATACAATTGATAGATTTGCGGCTAGATTGAGCATATATTTTATAAAATAAGCCCAGGTTCTACATACCCCCTCCAGAAAAACTCATTAAGGCCACCCAGCCTTTTGAATGACTTAACCTGGATTTTAAGTGTCATTTACCCTCTAAAACTTAAAATAAACACATGCTTACAATAATAGACGAGTACTGCGATTTCGGTTCGTCGTCCCCTGACCAGACGTAACGGCTGCAACAGTAATTCAAGGCATCTGCTCCATTTTTTCGTTTTTGGAGTGCCTGCATATATACATTCAAATCGTGGATCTGTTTTTATGTCGGACGACCTCAAGCAGTTTCTGCATGAACGAAGAGTGGCTGTCAGTAGAACAACTCCTCACAATCCTTATCGAAACGGACAGTGCGAAAGATACAATGGCATAATATGGAAGACAGCACAGTTGGCAACCACAAATCACAATAGTCCGATCTCCGATTGAGAAAGTCTCATCCGCATGGCCTTATACGCTATTAGGACTCTATTATGTACAGCGACAAACGCTACTCCACTTCAGAGATTCTTCTCGTCCCCACGACGAAAGTCAGCAGGTACATCACTTCCCTCGTGGCTTGCACAACCTGGCACAGTTTTATGAAAACGCCATGTTCGTCACAGTAAACATAATCCATTGGTGAGCGAGGTAGAATTAATCGAAGCGATCTCTCAGTATGCACTGGTCAGACATTCGGAAGGAAGGCAATCTACTGTCTCCTTAAGGGATCTAGCCCCGGCAGGGAATGTATATGAACGTAGAACTGCTTAAGATGGATATATAGCTCCGGTTCGTGGAACACGCCCGACCCATTTAGGTGATCGCGCGCCATTTACGTTAAGTTCAGAGTCCCAACAAAATGAATCTTAATATTCTAACAGAGTCGTCTCTGACTCCAGTTCGGACGACAGATGGGTACCACGAAAGCGGCTTCACCCAATATCTGAGACAGATACTCAATCTTCAGATACTAAGCGACCGAAAAGCCGAAGAAAACGAGAGCGTTTCGGAGCAAGATATGTTAACCCTAAGCCAGCCACACAAGACAATCCCGAAACGTCGTCAGATCCCGAGGATCCTAGATCAGAGATGTATGCCGGGCACGAATAACCAAGACACCCTCAACAAACCCGCAGGGGCCATGTCAATTGGATAATTTTGTTCCCTACGAATAAGAAGGTAGATGGGGGAGAATGTAGTATCAAAGGTAATTGTTGCCCGTCTCACCCCTTTGATTAATGATGGAATGTTCTACAATCGTGTATATATTAAGAGTTAATATTGAATACTATTTGTCTCAGTAAGCAACGAATACTTAAATAAAACTTATCCTTAAGTTATGTTCGGCTTCCAGTTGTTATTACAATTTATTTAACTATTTCTAATAGGTTGTCGTATGCGAAGCTTATAGCATAAATTATGCTTTTTATATTTTTACAGCAATTCCAGAACGTTCTGCAGATAGTGAAATAGATGTTAATTTATTTTACTATTGTAAGAAAAAAATCATATATCAGTATTTAATAGTATAGAATCATAATAATAATAATGTTGTGCTATATTACGTTTTCTCTTATGCGGATATGAAGACATCGGCACACATTTTTGTATTTAAAGATTGGACCCAGACTCATCATAGTCAAAGCTTCAAATGTATAGATCTGCAAAGGTTTGAATCGGTTTGTTGGCGTTAGCTTTTTAAAGGATTTACAATTCCAATTTATCTACACAATTTACAATTTATCTATATTGAAAGTGTTCTATGTACTTAGGTAATTAAGTATAGCTTACATATTTATCATTAGTAAAATATGTCATGTTTTGAAATCCTGAATTAAATTAGTACCGCAGCAAGTCTAATACAAGAAAAAGCATTCATATATTTTTCTATTATTTTTTATTATTATTATTGCTTTTATTAATATCACTACTATGTTTCTATTTCGACTGTGATTATTATTACTATTATTATATTTGCTAACATTATTATTATTATTATTATTATTATTAAAGACGAGTATAACTACAGATTTATACATCGCATTAATACGTATGATGTTATTATTAAGAGTGTAGTTTTTATCTGATCTTATGATTACACCACGAAAGCTATATGTCGGGACAAATACTAGTTTGTAATTTTCTGGTAATATAATTAGAAGCAATCATTTATTGGCTAAGATTGGTAACAGTAACATACGATATTTGTATTGTATTTTTATTTATGAGTCAATTAGATCCAATTGAAATTCATTTCGATTATTCTGTATCATTCTTTCAAGATATTGATTTGGATATTAAGAGAAAATTGAAGCTTAAAACTTAATCTGTTGTCAATATCATGTATACATTGTAATAAATAAAAATATGTCTAGCCATTAATTAATTTTACCTAGGCGTAATTAGCACTATTAAGAATGTAATATAATTATTATCTGAGTATAATAACGCTTAAGGTTAAGACTTATTCTAGTTTTTCTGCATCCATGCATAAATAATGTTGGTCCTATAAATATATAAAATTCTTAAACAAATACATGTTTTTAATAGCATTGTAAATATCTTAATATAATCGGAATATCATCTTAATTTCTAAACAGCTTGTTGAATTTAAGTTAGTTTAATATATTACCACTTGTTCTGGTTCACGAGTTACTTCCCTTTGGTCGTTGGATTTTCCTACCTTCGGCATATTTACCTATTCTTTAATTTTGAATTCTTCATTAAAAACAACAACCAGAAAATATGAACATGTCCACATTTGAACCACACTATGATGTTGTTTTTTTCATGCTAGTGACTTTTATTTCCATGAGTCATTTCTATCCAAAATATATGCCCTATTGCTTGATATTTTGATATTCTATATATGTATTTCTTGATGAGCGAGAATCTTATATCGGACAATTTCGCCACATCTGAAAGCACTTACCCTATGTTTTA
>OY744530.1:46971583-46979083 GCA_963556195.1 Sepiola atlantica | reverse complement strand
CGGGAAATGCGTCTGCAATCAATGAAGTAAATTACAGTGAAAAATGCCTCCAATACTTATGTTAATTAATACAATGATAAATGAACCAAGTCAAATAAAAAGTTCAATAAACTCACTTTAGTTGAAATCATTGAGTTCAAAATTTAGGGTTTAAATGATTTGATCAGAGCAGTACAAATGATAATTTGCTGGTTAAATGTAAAATCTGCTAAATCCGATTTGAATAAAATTAAATCAAACTCAATACATTCGACCATTCCTTCTTCCGGGTCCGATCAAAATTAATAACGTTAAATTTGAAAGTAATCACTATTCCGCAAGCCAAGTAAACAGAACCTCTACTCGTCGATCAGAGGGTAATACTAGAGTCTCACACGCCTTCTTGTTCAAACGACGTTATCCGACCGGATGTTATCTGTCTAAGTTAACAGTAAATAATACGTCCTCACACCCCGACAGATTAATTAAATCAATTCAACTCATACCGGATGTTACTTGTCTGGGTCGAATCACAAGTCTATGTCAAACAATAAGGGGTGCGCAAATCTAGGTCAAAGCCTCTACTTGCCTTCCCATTCCACGCACCCATCCAACTGTCTAGCCCCACCTCAAAACAGCAAACTTCATATATCCTGCCCCATCAAACAATTTGGAAGCTCTATGAAATTAATAATTACGGAGGTATTAAAGTAATTAGAATTTAATAATTTAATATTTTAATTTAAGATTTTATTTAATCAAACTTATAAGTTTAAGAAGTTTTATTTACGATTTAATTTTCCCTAATTAAGAAGTTATTAGAGTAATTAGAATTTAGCAATTTAATAGTTTAATTTAAGATTTTTTTTTATCAAATTAAGAAGTTTAAGAAATTTAATTTTAAATTTAATTTTTCCTAATTAAGAAATTGTACAAATATTTAGAGTTTAAAGATTTAAATATTTAGACTTTTACAACTTAAACAATTTAAAGGGATATATAGGACTTTTCAGGCAGGGAAGATTTAACGAACACTTCTCCAAAACTGGACACCCCCGGTCCCGACACTCACTCAATAAGCTAAGGTCGATTTGGTGGTGGTTTCCACTGTGCATACTTGAATTTCCTTCAATGTCGACATTTGGAGACTAATTCACTTCTAGAATTGATTTAAACGTTTAGATGCAGTGGTTATCATTACGGATTCTGAATTGTATAGACCGCAATATCTAGATTTTTTTAAGATGGACCATTTTATATTGTGTGGAATATTATTGGATCTTAAGTTTTTAACTAAAGTGGTCAGTGATGTTTTGTTGTTTCCGACATCGTTATTAAAGGAGTAATACTCATAGATAAGCTGGTTTTAATAAAATTTGCTGTGGCCCCAATATAAGTGTGCATCTTAGGATTTACTATTGTTTCTGTGCCATTTATATTCCTATTCCCTGGTCTACTTCTATTTACTGTATTTTGATGATATGGATTACGTTGGTTAATTGATTGTATATTATTGTTAGTGTTATCGTTAACTACCATTGGAAGGTCATTATCGGCGTCCAGAGGTGACAAATGGATAGTAGGATTATTAGGTATAGAATTATGGTAATCAAATCATATAATCCGTTGACTGAAGTAGAGTTGAAATAGGTTTTATAGTCATTGTCGTGATTTAGTGGTACTCGAAGAAAGTCATGCGATAACGTCACTCAGTATGTTAATGTAAAATACATATGATCAACTGCAGACCGAATATAAATTTATTTCGATATTTTCGAAGAGAGTAACCAATGTGTGTAGCATTCGATGCTGTTCAAACTGTTTTTATTCTAATGAGTCGCTGCTTAGCCAGGCTCGAAGGCTACTCGAAGATTACTTTTAATGAGTTTATCAGTGTTACGATAGTACAAACCGGTGAGATGATTGGAGACGAAAAATGAAATAGGGAGAATTAGATTATTCAACAGAACGGTTCGACAATGGACGTGAATAGAACTAAGTTGTAGTAAGATGTTATGTGGTTCTATAAACAGGAAGTTATTAAAAAAAAGTTCCGTTTCGTTTTCGATACACAGAGTAAGGGAAGAAAATTATTTATCGTGGCTGTAACTAGACGAGTTTTTTCTATGGGTATTTTACAGAAAGGGTACTAGAGACTTTACTTCAGCGGAGAAGGCACCGTGAAAATAAGTATAGAGTAGAGAACGACTAGCAACGTCTCTTCTGTGAGAAAGGGGATTTCATGAAAAAAGTGACCGCCCCCTACTAGATGGCGAAATAGTTTTTTTTTATCTTGTTAGAGAGAGTAAAGGGACTGATAGATACCAAGTCCTGATTTGTCGAAGACAATAACGTGTCAAGTTTAAGAGGTGTTGTGGTTACGCTAAAGCAGTTAGCGAGAAGCGAATAACCGTGGATGTATTCATGGACTTCTTTGATCAGAAGTTAACAGAAGGATTAAAGTCCTAGGATGTATTATGTATGGTGTATGATATATGATGTAACCAAACTAGTCAGTGATTGTTGTGGGGTTTCAATTAATGCCTGAATATTTTAGATTTACTACAAAGTCATAGAATAGACTCGATGTTACAAATATTAAAATGTTAAAATATTTCTTGAAAACTTTATGGCGAAGTAGATTAGATCTCAAACGAATTATTTCTACTATTATGAATTTTACACCGGGCTAACACAGACTGTGTAATCAGATGGCTTCTGGGCGAATACCAATGAATATTGAATGTATTCAAGTATGAAACCATGGGTATGCTTATAATATCCAGACTCTATTTATTTTGACAGATATATTGGACTCTAATCACGGTAATAGTACTGTTTGGTAAATTGTACTATTATTTTGCAATATATATATATATATATATATATATATATATATATATATATATATATATATATATATATTGCGTATCAGTTGCGATTTGTGATAATAGTTCGAACCCGCCGACAGTTGGAAATTAACTTCTTGCACTGAAGATTGCGTTAACATGAAACATCGATGTCTGTAGGTAATACATAATAAATATTTATTTATAAATATCATAAAAATCCCCCTTTACTAAAGGCCGACAACTCTGAGTGAGTTTAATAACAAGCAGTACTAACAGCTTCATTTCTAGCTTCAACACAGTTTGTAGATCACTTTGCTGCTCGTTGTAAAATACCCGCGCAACTCGGAATTTACAAAGTTAAATTCCTCCTTTATTATTAGCTAATTTGCGGTGGTCAACGGGGGAACGCTCTTGACTGCGAATCAGTGGCGATTTGTGATTTGAGTTCGAGCCCGCCGACCGTCGGAAATAAACTTCCTGCACTGAAGATTGCGTTAGCATGAAACATCGGTGTCTGTAGGTAATAAATAGTTATTTATAAATATCATATATATGTATATATGTATATGAATAAAAATAAAATATGAAACTAAGAGTATACTTTTAGTAGATAGAACCTATAGTGAAATGGTTTAAGCTCAATATACGAGATAGAGCAATTATAAACATAGATGAAAGAAAGGGGATAAACATGTACGAATGACAAATTTATTTCAACTTCGATTGTTCAATGCAAGGTGTACTTGGTAAAAATAAAAATATGTTCATTATTCTTTCCTTAAGCTAAGGCTTTTCAAAGATCACATCTTATCATCATAGGAATTACATAGATAGATAAGTTGGCAGTGGAAAAGCCAAAATTCAAAATTTTAAAAATATATTAAGTAATGGAGAGTAAGAAAGTGCGTGCAAAAAGATATGGGGTCTGTCCAGTTGGTAAATGTCCGTTGATGAGGTGTCCAGTGAAAAGAGATTTGCAGATGGAAAAGAAGGGTTTTAGTGAAGGCAGCATAGAAAAAGTTCAAGAGTGAAGTAAATCTAATAGAGAGATGTTTAGTTCAATTCGGAAGTAATTTTGAGAATTCGGGCCATTTTAAAATACTTCCGTGGGCCGGAGATGGAATTGACGTTGAACTGTGTACATTACATGCAGGCAGTGGGAGATTCTAAGAAAAGCGAAATCTTTTAGTTGAAAACGAGGCCAAATGAAGAAGAGGGGGGAGGGATAAAGATGAGACATAAAGGAAAGTGGGTGATAGGGTTAGTTGAATGAGCTAGTGCTAATGCTGGGAATGGAGAGGGATGTTTTGGTTACCGCCTATTGCCAGTAAGCTATCAAACTGGGGCGAGTTATAGTGGGGATATTATAAGCTAAAAGCAGAAGAAAAATTCAGGTCATTAAGTGGATATTTCTGAAACCAGGGGGGTCCCGTAATTAAAACGGATTTTGAACGAACTTATATATAATTTCGAAAGTGTAAAAGGGTTTCAGTTGGGAAATTAGGGTTTAAGTGAATGGGCATCTTGGATTTACGTGTTAAATATGTGATAATTTGGGCAAAAACTAGTGTTCTAGAGTTAGATGTATACAGATTTTAAATAATTCCCAGTTAGTTAAATATTAAATGCATGCCTAAATAAGAAACTTTAATGTATAACTGAAATTAGCATTGGGAAAATCGTTAGTCTGCTTGCAACAATTGATTTCTAGTACCGGTATTATGGGTTAGAGTTGGTTGAATTTTGTAACCTTAAGTGAAGCATTACTGCGTTGAAATTATAAATAGATTTTAAGGGGGAGGAAATGGGCCATTTTAGGAGTAACCAGGGAGCGTAGTTTAAAAGTGAGAGAAATGGAATATATGAGAAAAATATTGTCGGTAAAGCGAAGCCTATACAGAGTCGATGGACTGAATACATGATAGATAAAAGGCAATGGGTTAGTGTGTGCGAGGGTGCGCAAATAAATTAAAAAAGAGGAATAGGAATTATAATGTTAAAGTAAAAGCGGTTAAAGATCCGTGGAGTGGAGGAGAATAATATTAGTTCGTTATTTACATTAAGTGCTATAGGTTTATGTAGTTATTAAGTGTACAGTGGAGGATACGTTATGTTAATGGGATAGTTATTTGAAAGGTTGGAAAAGTTAAGAATTAAGAATTAGACATTAACAAATTATCGAATTAAAAAATGAGTCTAATGTAAGAAAGGGGGTTGTTGGCTTGGGAAGGGTGTCAGAAGGAGTAATGCAATTTATGTATTTCAATTTTCCCTTGTGCCTGCAATTTGAAATGAGTTCATTTTTAGAGTTAATAATATTTTTGCTTTTAGCTGCTGTAGCTATCATAAATGTTTCTAATGTACATCGTTGGCAGAAAGCGGATCATGCAGTGTAGGAATTTGACCTTTTTACTATTTCCCAACGTAGGGAGTAGGGAGTATTTTTATTCTTAAGGCTTTATATTAGATTGTATAGAGAGGTGCGAGTGGCATTGTTATTATTGTGTTTGAAAGAGTAGATATGGTTTGAGATTCTGGTCCTAATGGGGAAGGCACTTGCCTCAATGTAAGTGTGTATTTTGTATGCGGTTGTTATAGTATTTGTGTTATTAATAGTATCGGGAATGTGTTGGGCTTGTATGTTCAGGTTCTGGGCCAAAGTTAAGTTGGAATTGTTAGGTGGAGAAGATGAGAAAATGGGAGGGGTGAGATCAAGATTATTGTTAGTAAGCGAGGGTTGATGGTTAGTTTTTGAGGTGCTATTTAGGGTGTCGTTTGATACAGGGAGTTGGATGGGGAGAGCTATAGGTGAGGGGATAATTTGTATGTTGGTGTCTGTTTAGATAATGATGTTTAGGAGGGAATTGCTTAACAGAAAAAGCATACATCACGTTACTTTTTATGCAATTACCATTTAACGATCATTCTCTAGATTCCTGGCAGTTACAATTATTAGTAGGGTGTATAGAAGGTGCTGGTTGCTGGGCAGCTTTAATTTTATTGTTATTAGATGTGATGATGGTTTGTGCTATATTGTGCATTGTAGAGTAGGACATTTTAATAGATTTTTTTTATTTTAAATAGTGCTGTATTTATGTGGGTGCTTGAATTAGTTATCTAAAATTTTGAAGAATTCCTTAGTGATATTTGTTTTCACCTTGCAGTTATAGGGTAGGTATACACTGAATACTATTCTTTCGTCTAATTCTTTTGTTTTTACTATGTTCTTGAGGGTCAGCTAGTTTATCAATATTGATAGTTTTTGTGGGTTTATTTATTTACGTTTTTGTTTTCCTGGATAGTGTAGTATTTGTCCGCTGTTTATCCTGTATTGTCATTTTATGTGTAATTACATTTAAAATTTTGTTCTTCTGGATAAAGGGATTATTTTCAAATTGAATTTTATCAGTGTGTCCTGAATTAAGTAGTGCGTTATTGTAGAAGTTGGAATTTTGATAGAAGATAGATTTATTAGCGGATAGCTTTGAAATTCTATTAGAGACTGAAGGGACTATGGAATTAATGATGGGTTTTGGGTGGTTAGATAGCTTATGTAAGTAGAAGACGGTTAAGTTTGGTTTGTGGTAGGGGCTAAAAGATTCGGAGTTTAGGTCTAATGTAAGGTCAAGGAAGTTAGATATTCTTTTCTCATGTTTTATAGTGATGGTTAATCCGAAGTTTTTAAAAAGGTTGTGTAGATTATTAAAAGTGCTGTTGTATTGCCTCGATCACCTCATAGAAACAAAAAAGTGCATCGTCCCTGCATAGCCCACCGTGTAAATGCCCGAAGTCATATTTCAATTCTCTTAATGAGTACAATCCTACAAGGTCTGTTACCTGGACAGAGTCCGAAGCTCCCATACTGATATCGAATATATTGGGGGTACCCTTCCCAGTCCAGAATTTATTGTTAATATTTTTTTCAAATTTTGAATTTCTGCTTATCCACTGCCAACTTATCTATCTATGTAATTTCTCTGATGATAAGATTTTAATATTTGAACAGTCTTTGGCTTAAGGAAAGGAAAAACATATTTTTATGTTTACCGAGTACACCTTGCATTGAACAATCGAAGTTGAAATAAATTTGTAATTCGTACATTTTTATCCCTCTTCTTTCATCTATCTTTAAATATATATATATATATATATATATATATATTTATATATATATATATATATATATATATATATATATATATATAGAGAGAGAGAGAGAGAGAGAGAGAGAGAAATATATAGATATTTGTGTATATTTATTTTTAGAAAATTTACCAGAACTGTTCAATGTTAAACTCGGTTAATGTTAACATTTAACAAGAGAGCATATATTAGTAAATAATTGTATTTTAAATTTCAATGACCAAGTTTTTATCAATATTTTACTTGCCGAACTTTAAATAAAATAAGTCAATGTAGCTCCTCACAATTGTTTCGCGAAAAAACGGAATAACCACATAATTACCCAGATCTTTCGCTGATGCAGCAAATCACAAGATCGCAAGACAACTTCCGGACAAAAATCCTTAAGCTAAAAAAACAACCCAAGCAAAAGACAAACAACATAAAAATAACGTTTTATGCATTTCCCACGTAAATACAAAATGGACGATTTTCTATGAATGGACCCTGTGGTTATTTGAGGAAAGGATTTCTGTGTGGAATTGCA
>OY744530.1:46769083-46966583 GCA_963556195.1 Sepiola atlantica | reverse complement strand
AACAACAAATAGCAGTAATTAGAGAGTAAGATATCAAAAGTGAAGTGACTTATGAATCACCCTATATATATATATATATATATATGTCATCTACGCAAAATCCCGCTGTATAATACCCCTTATTTTTGCTAGATGGGCAGATGGTTCATGCTAAGACTGAAACCTGGCCATTTTCCGACAGTTCCAGCTTCTGTCAACTGCGCCAGCAGCATACGTCATTGGTTAAAACATCTTTATGATTATATAAATACTATCCACTGCTGCAGAGATCTCTATTTATTTGCGAGTTGTTTTATATTAACGTTGATGACTGCTGTCGATTTAACTTGCTACAGTGATCAACCTCACGAAGGAGAGGGTAGCATATATAGGAATCGATAGACAGAATATTTATATATATATATATATATATATATATATATATATATATATATATATATTATATACTGTATTTTATATATACAGATAAACACACATACACACATATAGATATACACTTATTCAAGTATAGATCAAAGTGAAATCCCATTTCGAGTAAACAAACGCGATCAATCATTAACTTGCAAATATCGCTTACTCAATATTTACTGTATAGTATGTTTAATATATATGTATGAATTTTTGACTCTTTAAATCATTTAAAAATAGACATTGTTTATTTTAAGTCATATAATAAAACAGATTTCAACAAAATCATTGAATCTCTTCAGAACAGAATTACGTATTCGCCATAAACAACATCAATTACCGCAAAAGTTGATTTTCCATTAAAAACAAAGATTCTAATCTCAAGAATATATTCTTTACGAAGCATCTAATGCAGATGCTTAATCAATTCTACATCAATGTGCATAATTCTTGCGATTTATAAATGAAATAAACGTCACCTTGAAACAGTTGTAAATAACATTAATAACTTTGTGTATTACTCATTATTTGGAACACAGTTTTAATATTAGTCCACTCTTCAAATAATGCACACGCATTCATGTATATATATATATATATATATATATATATATATATATATATATATATATATATATATATATATATATATAAGTGTTTAAAGTTCTTTTTTTTTTAAGCATCTATTGTTACATTTAATAAGGAATAGGTATAATAAATACCTTTATAAGCATTAAGATGCGATATCAATTTTTTTTCCATAAAAAAAAAGAAAAACATGAAATCAAAACCGATTTTTTTTTTCGTTTTCTTTTTTTTATTAAAACTAACATTTTTTATTTTTGCTAGTAACGTTCTTTATATTTGATGATGGGAAACTACATCTTACCCATTCGGCTGTATAACAACAAGCCGTTAAGAAATAAAAAAAATACAAATCCGATGACATCAGTATATATAAAAACACCGATGATGCCAGGTTTTGGCGAAATATCTGTATCACTTTAAACTAGCTAAAAAAAAAAATGCTAGTTTTAATAAAAAAAAGAAAACGAAAAAAAAAATCGGTTTCGCTTTAATGTTTTTCTTTTTTTTATGGAAAAAAAAATTGATGTCGCATCTTAATGCTTATAAAGGTATTTATTATACCTATTCCTTATTAAATGTAACAATAGATGCTTTTAAAAAAAAATATGAACTTTAAACACTTATACAAATCACGTGTTGCATCACGTTCTTCATATTTGATGATGGGAAACTACCTCTTACCCATTCGGCTTTATAATAACAAGCCGTTAAGAAATAAAAAAAAATACAAATCCGATGACATCAGGATATATTAACACACCGATGATGCCAGGTTTTGGCGAAATATCTGTATCACTTTAAACTAGCAAAAAAAAAAATGCTAGTTTTAATAAAAAAAAGAAAACGAAAAAAAAAATCGGTTTCGATTTAATGTTTTTCTTTTTTTATTTTATGGAAAAAAAAATTGATATCGCATCTTAATGCTTATAAAGGTATTTATTATACCTATTCCTTATTAAATTTAACAACAGATGCTTAAAAAAAAGAACTTTAAACACTTATACAAATCACGTGTTGCATCACGTTATTCATATTTGATGATGGGAAACTACATCTTACCCATTCGGCTGTATAATAACAAGCCGTTAAGAGAAAAAAAATACAAATCCGATGACATCAGGATATATTAACACACCGATGATGCCAGGTTTTGGCGAAATATCTGTATCACTTAAAACTAGCAAAAAAAATGCTAGTTTTAATAAAAAAAAGAAGACGAAAAAAAAATCGGTTTCGATTTAATGTTTTTCTTTTTTTTTATGGAAAAACAAATTGATATCGCATCTTAATCCTTATAAAGGTATTTATTATACATATTCCTTATTAAATTTAACAATAGATGCTTTTAAAATAAAAAAAATATGAACTTTAAACACTTATATTAATCACGTGTTGCATCACGTTTTTCATATTTGATGATGGGAAACTACATCTTATCCATTCGGCTGTATAACAACAAGCCGTTAAGAGATAAAAAATACAAATTCGATGACATCAGGATATATTAACACAGCGATGATGCAAGGTTTTGGCGAAATATCTGTATCACTTTAAACTAGCAAAAAAAAATGCTAGTTTTAATAAAAAAAAGAAAACGAAAAAAAAAATCGATTTCGATTAAAGGTTTTCTTTTTTTTTATGGAAAAAAAAATTGATATCGCATTTGAATGCTTATAAAGGTATTTATTATACCTATTCCTTATTAAAATTAACAATAGATGGTTTAAAAAAAAATATGAACTTTAAACACTTATACAAATCACGTGTTGCATCACGGTCTTCATATTTGATGATGGGAAACTACATCTTACCCATTCGGCTGTATAACAACAAGCCGTTAAGAGATAAAAAAAATACAAATCCGATGACATCAGGATATATTAACACAGCGATGATGCAAGGTTTTGGCGAAATATCTGTATCACTTTAAACTAGCAAAAAAAAATGCTAGTTTTAATTAAAAAAAAGAAAACGAAAAAAAAAATCGGTTTCGATTTAATGTTTTTCTTTTTTTTTATGGAAAAAAAATTGATATCGCATCTTAATGCTTATAAAGGTATTTATTATACCTATTCCTTATTATATATATATATATATATATATATATATATATATATATATATATATATATATATATAACGAAAAAGCAATTCAAATATTTTTTTCAGATTTACAGGATAGCCCCAAATAATAATGTTTCGATCTTCAGCAGAAGCAATATTAGCAAGGAAGATCAAAACAGTGTTTGATAGACTATTGCCAACCTTTGCGAAATCAGGACGTAGAAAAAATGTCACGGCGAATGTCAAAAAGAGACACTACAAAGGTGGAGACAAGTTTGTTTTCGGATGTTCAAAAACAATCAACCTTACTGGGAAATAGAGATAATGGAAACACGGATTGGAACTATGATTTGACTCACAAAAGACACTTGAACCAGATGAGGAACCGATATTCAGATGCTGTTGAGAATAATACGCCAAAGGATGTACTACTGAATGATGTGTTCGACACATTTGAGATAAAACTCCAGCAAACAGGTTTTAGACAGCAAATATAAAAAGGAAAACCTAAGATTGCGTACTTGATTGTAATACTGTCACCCAAAGAAAGGTATTGATTCCATACTGAGGAAAGCTAACAATCGGCGTGTTATGGTGTGATAATGATGTAACCAA
Source organism: Sepiola atlantica (assembly GCA_963556195.1). Classification (NCBI taxonomy): domain Eukaryota; kingdom Metazoa; phylum Mollusca; class Cephalopoda; order Sepiida; family Sepiolidae; genus Sepiola; species Sepiola atlantica. Next base: position 46,962,909 of record OY744530.1, on the reverse strand, counting down.
TTTAGTGACTATATGAACTTTTAGGACACTAAGTATAGAAGAGTTTACGACGACGTCTCGAGGCAGTCTAGAAGTATTTCTGTAACATACTATTCTGTGCTTCTGTAAATACACACTCTTATATATATATATATATATATATATATATATATATATATATATATATATACCATCATAGTGTCTTATTTATTATAAGCTCTTCAAGGTCATACCAAACTCAAATAACAATAGCGAACAACTAATTAATGCTTTCTGTATGCTGTCGACAACAGATCGGAAGTGTGTCTTGAGTCCATAAGTTCAAGTTTTCAGGTAAGATATCTGAAACAACTATCTAAGTTAATCGAGAACATGGGTTATGGATGAGATGTTTCACTTCCTCTCGCGAAACATTGAATTTTCAATCGTAAACATTTAATCAATGACGCCCAGTTCATATGTTATCTTTAACTATGCGTGCGCTTTGGATGCTTGGTCATAGACAGAGAGCACTTTTAACTGATTTTTGGGGCGCACCCATACAACTAAGTGCATCGTGATAAAACCTCATCAGTAACTAGATTAATGTATCTATAATAATGTCACGATGAACGTTTACAGATAAGAAGGTCGGATTTTCTATGATCTAACAACTCCAAACATTTATTATATTTACTGTGTAAAATTGGCGGTTTCTATCTTGCTGTGACACACTCATAACTATAACATTGACAATAACTCAATCAAAGACGAGATGCGCAACTTGTCCGCAAATAATGTCAGTGTGTTCAGCCTTAAAGACTCTGAACAGTGTTCATATTCAGTAAATAAAAAATCAAATAAACTAAAACTCATTCATATACTAAGTCATCTTTTTTTAATTTGTTGATAGGCGTTTTGGAGCATTTTAGGCGGTCCACGTCCCTTGGCGCTACGACTCGCTCGTCTACGTAAATGGACGGATATGATAGATATAATACTTCGGAATATGACAAATGATAAACGTTCAGGAAGGTGGCGTTATTGAAGAGGATACCGTCGTGGACTGATAACCTGGGCAGAGTATGATTCAATACTGTCGGTTTTATTGCACCACACTACTATAGAAGTTGCCATCCTCTACGTAGTCCTTGTTGTAAATATCTGATTTTAGAAAATATTGTGGAACAAATGCCAACACTAGTATGAATCTGCGTGTGCCGTCAATAGCAACAAAAACAACAACAACAACAACAACAATAACAACAACAACAACAACAACAACAAAAACAACAACAGCAACAAAAACAACAACAACAACAACAACAATAACAACAACCGCATACAAATAATCTCTATACTATTGAATTTTTAATTGACTGAAATAATTAATTCTGATTGGATCAAAATACTCAATCTCAATTGGTTTTCTATATTTTGTAGATATTTGACTGTTCACAATAAAAATACTAACCTTTCAAAGAAAGGCAATCGTCCATATTACCTATATATGTGAGCGCCAACGCGCTGCCCACACGAAGATGCAGTGAGTAACCTAACTTGCAAAACGAGTTTTTGTCAGTCATAGCTACAGTTAATCATTCATAATTACTCTTTTTACATCGCTTCTTCGGCAATCTCATCTTTAATTGCTGTAGCGTATTATTATATAGCTTTTTGTGATTTTTTTATGAGAAAAAGTGTTTCTTGTAAATATCAACCCAAAGTCTTTAGTTGTTTTGTAAAGTGATAAATCTTACTTGATTAAAAAATTAAAAATCTGCTAATAGATATTATTGTCAATAAAACTCACTCTCTTAAAGTTAATTATTATTTTTTAAAACTTTTCTTCAGCCGGAACAAGGCATATTACCGCTGAAGCACAATAGGCTACAGTTTCTAGAGTCCATATTTCTACGGGTACAACTTCATCGGAGAGTTTGTCAGCAAGACGTTTTGTCATATTGCATTTAAATGTAGGCGTGTTGGTACTGTGGAGGAAACACAGAGCAGATATGGATTCCAAAGCAAGAAGTGTGGGGAAAGAAACTGTTGGAATAGATAATATCCCAACATCTAGGAAACTCTACAATGAAGGGGTAAGATTTTTCTGCTTGTCGGTTTGATCTGAGTATTTTTGTTGAAAGGGTAAATACACAGTAAGTTCATAGGAGGACATTTCGTTGAAGTATTGTAAAACAAGTACAGGGAGACAAAACTGGCGATGTTACAAATGGTATAGCTTGGTAGACAGTGCTCAAACTATTCGTTTAGAAATTCTTTTTTGCCACCTGCCCAATATGGAGGGGCTTGTGGCAACAATACTCTATGCACGGGCTAATGGCGGTTTTATGGAGATATAGGGTACTTACAGGTGTAAGGTTTTCTCGCCCAGTAGCGGAAGCTTACAATTTTTGCGGAAGATTTGACAGCATCTTTTATGTACGTATTTCACTTCATGTTACACTCAATGTTTAAATTGTATCAAAGTTGTTCGCGGAGACACAGATAAATACATGAGTTTTTGATATTAGTATATATAGGAATTATAATGATTAGGCACAGTTACACTACTGTTTAGATAATAAAGTACACTATTAAACAACTAGCATATATTTGCCTTTGCGGTCGCATATTTTTGCTAAACTGGGAAAATGCTATCATGACGAGCGAAAATATACTACACTGCCCCTAAAAGTAGACGGAATACCTGTGAGGCCACTCTCATAACAACAGACCATATACTGATATCATGACGAACCAAAATATATTACACTACCCCAAAAAGGAGGAAGTAATAGTTGGGGTGATGCTCTCATGTCAACAGAACATATACTATACTACTCCCTAAAAGAGTAGGAAATGCCTGTGAGGATGGGGTCATGACAACAGAGTAGTTATTATGTTACCCTCTTCCCCGAAAAATGTAAGTATTTTCTGGGAGGATTGCATTATGAAAACATGGCAGATACTACACAAGCCCCCTGAATTGAGCATTGAAAGAACATACACTAGTACAATTAATAAGAGTAATAGTATAGTTTTGGCTTGATAAAGACAGATACATAATCTTAATTATTAATTGTTAAGATAGGTATTGATCAGAAGTATCAGTAGAGTTTCAGCTTCAGATGTATAGATACGAAATATCCATTATTAAGAGATAAGCTAATATAATCTGCAATGAAAGTAGTGTTTCGGCTTCATACACACATATAGATGAACTCAATTACGCATAGGTGTGGTGAAAACTCTGCAACAATAAATGACTTTCCTCAGAAAAATGCCCTTTAACCCAACGCATGCGTAATGCAAACATCGTTTTATATAACCTTTTACTTCGCTTAGTCCCCATTCAAAGACGTATGTCGGCCATCATAGAACTTTTATTATTCATCAGAATATTCTGGAGTCCTATTATATTCGTTTCAGATTCCGAAAGTCTTCGGTCCGTGCCGTTAACATATTTTGAGTTGAGGCGAACAACAGAAACTCTAGACGGACCCATTTTATCGCGGTCATCCGCATAAAGAATCGATAGAAATAATAATTGTGTAGACATTTGTAAAGTCTATGTGATTTATTATTGTTATATATCCATCTTCTCTGCACACTTCTGTTCATCTATACATGGCCAATTCATTGATAAGATAGTCATTGAAAAGCGTCAAATCATATATTTAACATTGTACTCTGTAATGAATGTCAAATCATATTACTATTTATATATACTCGTTTTCTCGTCGTACTTAAATGTGACGATAATATAACACTATTTTGGATCAGCTACTTCAAACAAAATGATAACGGTATTTCGAAACATTCGACTATTTATGCAATTGTATATAGCCACACAGAGACGTCTTAGTGAACATGAAGCATACGTCTATGGATAATAAATATTTATTCATAAAAAATGATTATTAAAGCTTCCCATAAGTTGAGCATTTTGAGAGAAATATTAAAAGTTCTATATCAAGCAATATTGCGATAGTTCTCTCCCTTTATGGAATATTGAATATTTTGAAAATGACTATATTCGTAAATAAATATAGAGTATATCTTTCTTATTTTTAATATCGATGTCGCGATGTCCGAATGATTAAAGTTAATAATGACTCGGATCCAGAGTTTGAATCGTTTTACCAGCGGTACATTTACACACACACACCCACACATACACCCCCCCACATATATATATATATATATATATATATATACATACATATATATACATACATATATATATATATATACATATACATATATATATATATACATATAGATACATATATATATATATATATATATATATATATATATATATATATATATATATATATATATATATATATATGCATATATATATATATAGAAAATGAAAAGAGGTACACCAAACATATTATTTATGTATTCATCAACGTTTCGTCTTCCTCGGGGTTATTGGCCTTATACATCAACATCTTGTTTGTTATTTCTTCAGACCAATCACCCAGAGGAAGTCTGAAGAATATGCACACGTGTGTGTTATGTTTTGAGACCAATCACCATGAAGAAATCTAGAAATAAAGACGAAACGTTGATGAAAACATAAATACTATTTTTTTCCATTTTCCTTTACGTTTGAATATTAGTTCACTTTATAATATATATATATATATATATATATATATATATATATATATATATATATATATATATATATATATATATCAATACTTATGATTGCCAGTGAACATAAAGCATATGTCTGTGGGTACACACACATACGCACACACATATATATATATATATATATATATATATATATATATATATATATATATATATATATATACAGGGTGGGCCAAAATAAGGGTCCTATCTTTAAATTTGAATAACTTGAATTTGAATAACTTTCACAAAATAAAAGTTAAACTCACCAAACTTTATGTGTGTGTAGACTGACCCTTCCGAGATTTTTTGAAATAAACAAAACAAATTTTAGCCGAAAAACACTTCTTAAAACTTACAAAAACTAAAGTATTGTTTTTTACACTGTTTTGAGTTTTTTAAGCAAAAATAATGTTTTCTAAATGAGGGTACGTTCCTTAGGGCCAATACGGCTCATGCTTGCTTCGGAAGGGGTCCTTTACTTATTCTAAAAAAAAAAAAAATCAATAAATAAAAAAATTATGAATTTTTAAAAATAGGACCCTTATTTTTGCCCACCCTGTATATATATATGTATGTATGTATATAATGTATTTTTATGTAATGGTTTTTATTGTTGATTGTAGCGTGTGTTGCTTTTGTTATACTACTACATCAAATGTTTCAATTCATAAGCGATAAAAATGGAGAATATTGCATTTTTCTTTAATATATAGTCTTATTAATTATATACGTAGATATAAGTAATCTATGAACACGTGTTTCTTGTCCACATCCGTAATCAGCATTGCTAACCAGGGCAAGGATCGAACCATCGATATTGATGTCCATGGTGTCTTGTCTTGAAATATGTACGATATTATCACATAAATATTTAATGTATTTATATGTAATTGTTTTTATAGGTGATTGTAGCGTTTGTTGCTTTCTGTTATACTAGTATATCAATTGTTTCACTTCCTAAGTGATTAAGTGGCAGAGGATTACATTATTAATCACCCTTAACTTCATAAGACGTAATGTTTGTTAATACACATATATCACACTCTGATACTAGCCTGAAGGTCAATAAACTGTATTTAACTTCAAGGTCTATGTTCGACACACTAACGACATCGGAGGAAATTTTAAATACACAAACTTTTTCGCATTGCATCTTCGGCGATACGGCGATCGTATCTTTTTAAAAGGTGTGGTGCCCGGCAACGTACGTACACGACCATGTCATTGTCTTATTATAATACAAGCCATGCTTTCTAAAGAGAGCAAATAAGTATTGGTCTGAATTTCTGTTCGGCTTCAGTCGGTGAATACATATAAGACTATTCTTATTCAATTGTTATATTGTTTTTTAAAAGCAGTTACTTTTCCTAGTGTTACATTATTTTTTGGAAGTCTGAATTATTAATTATGTGTACAAAAATATAAAATATTACATATCTCAATACTTACAGAAAATGAAAGTAAAAGTCAAGAATACTAAATAGTCGAGATCTTAACCTTCCAACAAAAAACTAATAAATAATTTTCACCAAACGCAGTAGAATCAAATCTTATACCAACTCCTATAATTTTTATGGTTGTAAAATGTTTGTCAGATTATTTTATCTAATAATTTGTTTTCGTTAAGCTGATTTATCGACACACTAAAAAAATGGCGGTCGATATTTTCGAAGTGATCGTTAAATATCGGTTAACATTATGCTGAAAAGATATTATTAATACATTATAAATTCTCACATTCACGCTATCTCCGCGTGGCAAGCAAAACAAAAGCCCTCGTTAAACTACACTTAATCGCCTAAGTTTCGCTATAACTTCGAAAAGTTTAATCACCAGGTTTATTTTTCGTGTGTCGATAAGTAAGGTTAACGAAACCAAATTGTGAAACGAAGTATATCACTAACAATTTCAACACTTTAAAAGCATGCGGGTCGGTAGATCATTTAATTATACTGCATTTGCTAAAAATTATTTGTTTCGATTATTGTGAGTATTCAGATTACTGTTCTCATCTTTGATGCTATTTTAAGAATGCTTCGACTCTTATAATCCCCGACCTTCTTTAGCTGCATCTTGCCAAACTCCGGAATCTGTACGAAATTTTGAACGTAACCCTTTATTTAATGCACGGGGGTAGCTTGCGTTTGGTCCGTCAGCGATGATCAGGAATATGTCTACACTTGTTTGTGAATGTATTTTTTATTCTTAATATCACCTTTATTGAATATTAAATCTGCAGAATAATATCACCTACAACTAATTATTACTTAGAACTTTTATCTTTTGCGAACGTTCTTCTACGATAAAATATTGTGAGAATAATATTCAAGATGAGAATAGTAGTCTGAAAAAACCCCTAAGAACACAACTTATAATTTTTCATCTAAAAAAGATCAAAACAGTTATGTGTTTGTTTTATATTATTTACGAGTTTTCGAGTGCTAACTATATAGTTTCTTACTTGAAATGAATTTATCTTCAGATTTCCTAAAAAGGTGACAGTTAAAATGTATCCTAGTCATTTAATGTGTGTTATTTTTGTGTTTGATATGACTGCGAATTTTCACGTATGTATAAAATTATAAAAGAACTGAAAAAGAATTGCCAGGGCTTAGTTTGCTCACAAATGTCAGTAAATGAAATATGACATAACACAAAAATTAAAGCAATGACGATCGGATAAACGGTCTAAGGCTATTTTTGGCAGGTGCTCGTTTGACGAAAAACATGGAAAACCTAGTCGGATTTATTCGAACGTTGGCCTTTCTAATTTCAGTTAAAAGAATATGACAAACCCAATACGGGATGTAGAAATGATCAATACTATAAACAAAATATAACTAAAAAAACAAAGTAGACAACAGAGTAAACTGGTCAAATATAAAGTTTGTTAATTTAATTTTAATTCAAAGATTACACAATTAATACATATGTCGAGATAATGCTTGGCCGAATTATAAATTAGGCATGTGTAATATGTATCATTGATTGATACACGCCATAAACTGGAATCGTCTTGGCCTTCGGGGCTTGATTTACGCCGGGGTCTGTCCTGTGCAGTTCTAGGAGGTCCACCCTCCCAGGCTTTGCCTCCCCTCTTTGGGGAGGAGTAAGTTTATTGCTTACTGCCTGAGGCGCCTCTACCGGGGAATGCCGACGGGGCTGCCCAGGCAATTTTTAAATGGCCAGAGTGCTCACCTCTCGGGCGCTGGCTTTTCAAGTCCCACTTTCCCGACCCGACCTTGGGTCACACCTTACCTTGTGGGAGTAAGATAAAACTGGCCTTGTGCCTAACCTCCTGGGGAGGTAAATAAAATGTGTAATATGTTTATACATTTATATATTACACTATTCTCTCTATTAAACTAATTAACTTATCATTATGAATTCTAGAAAAAGAGTTGCTATATGTAGACTATAATTAGTTTAATTAAGTTTTTTTACAAGAGGGGTTACAAAGGAGGTTGAAGCGCTTCGTGAAAATAAAGATAATTCTGAATTGTGTAACACTTTAACAATAGGTATTAGACATCAATGAATAAATATTCCCTAATTTTAGTTTCTTTTGAGTATTTTAATAGGGTTTCAGGAGGCATAATGACAGGCATAATCTCCCATTTTAAAATAAAAATATTTCAGATTTGCATTATAGTTTATGCAGTCATTAGATACTAATTAAGCAATATTCCCTGAATTTATTCTTTTCTGAATAGCCCTCAAACTTAATCAATAAATTTGTGACATTTTCTAGGAAGTTATGTAATGAATTTGGGGTAGAACTTAGAATAAAGATTCTTGACATAAGGTTTATTATCATTATATTTGGATTTTAATCTTCGTAAAGGGATATAATATTGGTGCAACACTTTTCTGTATGGGCAATTAGTTTTACCCGTCTTATGTCAGTGATATTATAAAAGCAACTTGATACAAAAAGTTTAATATACACATTATTAAACTAGTGATCATATCTGCTAACGTCAAAACAATAAAACAGGATTACACACCAGACAAGACATATTATTAAGGAACTATATTTTTGAAGATCGAGTCAATGGAAATAACCCGACACATGGATTAAGTAACAGAACACATGCAATACTCCAGTGCGTATGGCCAGATAGGATAGGAACACAATATCAAAATGTGAACAACTAGTGAACAGAGTACAATTGAACTCAAATAGGAACAAAACTGCAGAAATTAAACAAATCAACAAAATTAGGGACGGTGATGAAAAGAAACTACCATACATAAAGAACCAAAATTAGAAGAATGTAAGAACATTCAAACTGACACTAGTACCTAAATAAATGAATATGTTATTATAAGACTAAATATAAACCCCTCCACAAAATTAATCAACAGGCCAGATATGAAATTAGGCTGGAATACAAAAACGAAAACCGAAAGCTCATTTTGAAGCTGAAATATCAGAAAAAGTATGAAAGAACAAATTCTGCAAGCAATTAAGAAAGAGGGTTTTCCAATAAATATTAAACAGTTGTGTAAAAAGTAGTAAGTTCAAAATCCAAATAAAATTTCGACGATTACAATTTTCTTTTCAAAAACAAAATCAGGAGCACAATATTATTTTAAAAATCTTTAATACTGTATCAGTATGTCTACTGATATACAGTTAGGTGTGTGTCTATTGGTATGCACAGGATTCATCCATCAACTAATTAAACGACAATTATGAAATTTAGAGCATAGCTGCTAGGCCTAGGAGGGGTCACATATTCCTGTATTGAGTCTAATTTACTTTCATGTAAGACAGGTTGAAGCCCTTTATGACATTTCAGATTTTTTCGATTTTCGTAGAATTTCTACAGTTAGAGTATTTTATTTAAAATCCCTATTAAACTCCAACACACAACAATCGTGGAGCGATCGCATAAGATGCACGATACTAACTTATCTAGTATGTTTCGATTTTGTAATAAGATTTATTTTGCTTCCAAAAAAAATAAAGGTGTATTTATTCAAATTAAATATCCATTCATACAATTTTTCTGAAGCATTGGTTTGACGAAAACTAAATACAAGATGTTTTATTAAAGACGTTTTTTATCGATGTTATTTCAAAATAATTTGTTGAAATCTGTGATTTGTTTGAATTTGTCCTTTGAAGATCCATGTCATGTCAATAAAATGTTACCAGTGTTTCAAAACTAATCAATTTTTAAATATACTGATAAAAGAACATGTTTTACATTCGGTATCTTAGAAATTTAGACGATCCGTGTAGATTATGTCTGAATGAAAAATGCGAAATCCTAAACTTTAAAGGCCCCCAAAATATATTAAACTGTAGAACTGATATAACAAACAGCTGCTTGCACAGAATTAAATTCACTTCATGCTAACAATACACACATAAATAAATAAATAAATAAATGAATAAACAAATAAGTAAACAAATCTAAACTAAACTAAAACCTAACAATTTCAAAACTAAAACCCACCATAGAAATAACAAGAACCTACGTGTTGAAATAAGTTCACCCATTATATTGATACAACAAAGAAACAGGATCTAGGCCACCCTATAGAAAATAAAACAATAGAACAGGATATAAGTAGTAAAACTAACCGGACCTTTGTTCGTGGAAGCCCAACGATTGGCTAAGAGAACAACAAAAAATCTGATTGGTTAACAAGCTAGCCGTGTATATAAAAAGACCCTGCAAAACTAACTCAATGCATTTTAGCCTGAAGATTCCCTCGGGGATGAAACGCGGGAATCTCTGTGTAGCTTAATTGCCATACATATATTTTCATAGCTTACTCTCTCTCTCTCTCTCTCCCTCTCTCTCTCTCTCTCTCTCTCTATATATATATATATATATATATATATATATATATATATCTTTGAAACAATCTGTTATGGATAAATAATGTTGGTAACCCCCCCTTAGATTATTTCGTTTGTTAATACATTTTTCGCGACCGTATCTATTTCCCAAATGAATGATTTCTTCCCTTTTGTTTTTTGGAAGAATGAAGAAACTGTCGTACAAAATGTCGCAGCAACAAGATGATTTATTAATAATGTGAAATATTGAATCTCTGTTCGCAAAAGAAAAACCAGATGATATTTTCAAAAAACTTTATATCATCCCTTCTCATTATTCATGCCGATAATGCACTTTCTATCACACACGCATGCGCACACACGCATTATATGTATCAGTCAATCAATCTATCTGTCTCACTCACTCTCTCGCTCTCCGTCTCTCTCTCCCTCCCTCTCTCTCTCTCTCTCTCTGACTTACTCTCTCTTTCTTGGTTCAAAATAATGAATTTCTTTAAAGTTGACAAATAAAAAATGACCTTATGAAAAGTATAAAAGCGTGTAAAATTATAGGTGCAATAATAATCTTTATATTTCAAGCATTCGTCCGTTTATTTATCAGGAAATGATAACAGATGAAATAATGGAAGTAGTGCAAAGTTGGAACTTTTAACCTTGTGTAGCGTTCATTCATTTGACTTCAGTTCACGCAACATCTCTCTACTGAACGGCAATGAAAATTGTTGTCCTTTAAAAATTAACGAGTGCACATTTATCGCGTCGAGAATTACCGTTAAAAGCAAGTGATTTTCTTAGTCAACAACATTTCAATCCAAAAAAGCTTTCTTCTTAGTCTGTAAAATTTTATACATAATCAAACCTTCCGCAGCGAAGTTTAAACCTGTTTAGTGTGTGTTCGGTTTTATGATGCGATGTGTTACTTTTTTGCGCGCGCATATATGAATATGAATTCGGTGTCAATAAACATAATTTTGATATTATGAAATATATAGTCTCTTTGGTTGAAATGTTTTGCTATATTCGAGTATGATGTGTTTTGTCTAATAGCGAGGTTGTGGTTATTAAAAATCTAAATCTACAAGATTATCTATCCTTGCTTATGTATCCATTACTTGTACTTATTTTACAAAAATTATGATATATTATATTAGAGCTATTACAAGTAACAGTTGTATTAGGATGTGCGTATTTGGAAGCGTGAAGGTCAAACCTGTGAGTAAATATTGACAAACTTGACAGCTATATATATTTAGGGAAAGTATAAGTTCTTCAACTAAAACTATCCAAGATAAATTCTTTAAAATAAAATAAAATAAAAATATTTCCAAATCTACTGGATATAAGTCGAAACTTCATTTAAAATTTACCTCGATTATCAATAGTTTATATTAATCAGACATTTATATATTTATACTGTCACACTGTTAAGAAAAAATGTCGCTTTTGAATTGTGAATAATCGATGTACGCACGAACATTATTACCTCGGAGGTGAACAATAATAGCAATTCCTAAAGTTTAGACAAATATCTCCGTCAATGACCGGTTTTGGAAAAGGTACTTCTCTCGGGCGAGAATATTTGTTCGATCTGTTATCTATTCTCTCCTCGGTCATTGAAAGCAGATCTTTTTAGACTGTGGCAATTTTTATTTAGGTTGTTAATTTAGAAAATATAATACACGTTAGTGGATTTTCCTCACATTAAGATATTACGTTTTGTCTAACACTGTCCTTTTGGGAAGCCAAGTTAATTGGATAGTTCTTAATTGAGAAAACGCATAAAAAAGATTTAATAAGCTTTATATACAACTAGCGGAACCCGTCGCCCGGCGTTGCACGGGAGAAAGTACTACCTATTGCATGACGTCAAATAAAAAAAAGAAAATGATCTATTTTTTATCCCCCACCGTCTATTGTGTTGGCGAATGTTTTAAATTTAAAAAAAAACTTTAAAAATGGTAGAGTAGAATGGGATCGAACGCTTAAACAGGTGATCATGAAACCTGCCTTCTTACCGACTGCACCACGGATCGGATTAAAAATAAATGTGAAAAGAGGTGAATTAAGCTAATAATAAATAAGAACCGGTGTTTTGTGAAAATTAAACTGTGTGTATTAGTTCCCGGTGTCGATGAGTAGAGTGACAGTACAGAATTGTTAGAGAGAAAAGTTTTTACAACCACCTGTATGGAGTTGGTTTTTCGGAAAGACGTTGATAGTGGGCCAAATGTAATAGTTAGTGTTAGGTGGAAAAAAATAATGACAAATTTAAAACACGCTCGAGTGATTAAGTGTAGTATCGTGGTGAGTTTAGTAGCCTGTGATGCATGTGGTTATTTTCCTATACTCCGAGAAGGTACAGGGGAAAAATCGTTTCTACTTTATATATTAGATAATAGAAATTACCAGAGAAGGATTTCTCATTCATTTACTGTATATATTTTGTTTGCCCTCGTAAGAATGCACGTAAATTTGATATTTAAAATGTGAGAGATCGTAGAAGAAAACTTAATAAATACAATAATAGCAATTGCGACAATGTTTAAGAGTTTGTTATGTCTGCCCTCGTAGGGAGGCAAGTGAATTGGATCGTTTAATGGTGTTGGAGCATACAAAATTGAGAAACGTATATAGAATAATATCAATTGATGAGGTAGTAACGGGTTCTCTCTAATTGACAGTATTTTATTGCCTTAGCTAATTTTTATTGTTAATTATTTTGAGAATAGAATAGAATTAGAGATAGACGTATGTTTGAAAATGTGAAATGAGACGGCGAAAAGTATGCACTATGCAAGGTTGAAACATCATTTTGGATTTAATGTGTCACAAATCCTTATTCCAATTTTGATCCAAATCCATTGCATGCATGTGATTCTGGTAAATGTCGAAAATGTGAGGTTCAAGGCTAATAAGAAATTGAAACTGATGAAATCTTGCTTAATTGGTGTCTAATGACTATCGATTAAATTCAATGCAACTTATAAAAATGTGAATGCCCGAATGGGAAGTTATGAATATATTATGGCCCATAAAAACCTGTTGGGAGAGAAACACTAATAATAATGTGTTTGGCTTAGGTTTTAAAAATAAATTGAAATTTCTGAAAACACGGTCGACGGTAGTAGTCGAATAAAGTAATGTGTTTCAATGCGTTTGATGCATTATTTTTATTGGCTACTCTAACTGATTTTGGCTGCCCTACCTCTGTTACAAAGTCATGTCAGTTGATTGAACTTTTATATGAGGACTTCGTGCCTCATATCATGAAGCTTTTGTGCGTGATGGCATAAAAGGCGATGACGAAATGATTTTGGTATCACAAACATAACAAAAAATGAACAATAAAATTTATCTAGTGAATCTGGAAACGATCGTACCCCGAATGCTTGTTGGCCTTGAATTATTAGAACGATGTTTAAATTATATTGATCTAAACTAACATATATATATATATATATATATATATATATATATATATATATATATATATATATATATATATATATATATATATATATATATATATATATATATATATATATATATATGGCAATGTTCCCATCCTGCCGTTAAGTGCTATCGGATTTGTAGGTGTCTGCACTCGCCGCTTTCAGTGAAAACATCACTAAATTTCTCCGTAATGACGTGACAATGCCTCGTGGCCTAATGGGTCTACAGATTCAAGATGTAACTGTGAACGGAGTTCGCGCCCTATACACGTCTGAAATTGTTATTTTCCTGTGCTGATGAGAGCCCTAATTTCGAAACGACGTCGTACGAAGGTAAAATATTAAAAATAATTTAATATTATTATAAGCACCTTCCAAGTAATATTGAACGTTGAGTACTGTCTGAAAATTAAAAATAAACATTCACCTAAACGCTACAGTGCAATGCTCCGATCCTGTCGTTGAGTGCTATAGAACATTTAGGTGTCTGCACTCGCCGCTTTCAGTATAAAAATCACTTACTTTCTCCGTTATTAAGTGACAAGCCCTCGTGGCCTGTTTGGACTAGGTGAACGCCTACAGATTCCAGATGTATATGTAAACGGGGTTCGCACTTTATGACCGTCTGAGATTGTTATTTCTCTGCGCTGATGAGAGTCATAAGCTCAAAACGACGTTAGTAAAATATTTAAAAATAATTTCATATTATTATATATATATATACATATATATATATATATATATTCAGTTGACAGCAGAAGCTGACGAGAGCCGGACGGCTAAGCACTTCTGTGCTTAAAACCGACGGTACGAATGTTGTACTAATTTTTCCGTACCAATATATATATATATATATATATATATATATATATATATATATATATATATATATATATATATATATATATATTAGAACACGGATGGGTATAATAAATTCCTTTAAGCGAACAAGTTTGCCGGATTTTCTATATTCTCTTACGAAGATTACAATCAACACTAGCTACACAACTTATCGACTATAATCCTTATTTTTTTTTCAGATCAAAATCTGTTATATTTGATTCAATTCTAATGTCGATAAACAATATTTCAACATTATTTTCGAAGAACATCGCCTATTTCTTTAAACTTTGAGACCAATTTCCCGACGGCAATTAAACAATAAGGTAGACAATAAATTTGTTGAAGGTTAATTTCTTCAGCAATGTTGCTATAATACCACTTTTTCCCGACAACTTCATGGGTATCAACTCACTTTGTTATTCTTTAGACAGGGCAATCATTAAATATGGAATAAATAAATAAATACATTAATAAAATGCAATTCTTTTTTACACGATTAGCAGTCGGTCACCTCATCACCTTACTGCGGGCATACATCTAAAATGCTACTACATTTTGCTTTGCATATTAAGTGAACTACTCCATATTTCGACTGTTTACATCAATGTTGTGCATTGTAAAGTGTTGATGCTTCTTTTGATTTTAATTTATAATAATCTTTTTCAAAACAATTTTTCAGAACTGTACCTAGTACACTTCCACCTTTTTTTACAACAGTGACTTTCCCCACGTTATATATTTTTTCCGCACACTGGCAAGTTTCATGTATTTGCTTATTTTTTTCTGCTCTGTTTTATTCTGTGAACTACATAGACGGTGAAATCTACAATTTAGCAAAAGTTTTCTTTTATTCTTGACTATTATCATAACTTGTCTCCTTGCTAGGATCCATTTGCCCGGTTGTAATTCCATGTCCCAGAAGGGGTTATGGTTTTGACTTTCCATTGCCCATTACTATCTCTGGTTCGTGTGTGTACCATTTAACACTAGCTTAACATCCTGATCCCTTTTTCTGCCCATTTTGTTTCTCCTGTATTTCTCTCCTTTTTCAGGTTTCTCTTTTGCAGTTATATCTCATATTTATCTCGTATCAAAAGATAACCTATTCACTCTAATGAAGCAAAGAAATCAATTTCATTGTAATATTTATGAATTAGCTTTGTTACATTCATACCTACATGTTTATATACGTATTACATTACGCGTTACCGCAGGTTTGTAAACCATTATCCACCCGCACATCGTTCTGAACTAAGGTACTAGATCGTCGATAGATACAACACTCGAATGCTGATGTAAGTTAATAAGGAAGGTTTATTTAAAAAGACAGACAGTCACATAAAACATCAGAGCGACAGTCCAGATGTCACGTAGTTTTATGTTACCTCTGATCTTTAGGGTATAAACTCTTACGTACGTCTTCTAAATAATATGCAACACTACGTACTATATTCGATGAATGTTTTTCGGAGAAAAAAGGAACCGATATACATGTTAATGGACCTTTCTCGAGTATTACTTACTTCATTACATTTAAATGAGCGCTTTATTTTTGACAACCAAACTGTTGTAGGGCAATTATCAATTCTGACCCTCAAGGATAGAGATCATTGCTAGTAAACTCTCAATTGTTATGAATGTCATCAAAGCGAAACAAATATGTTATGCACTCCTGGATTTAAAGTAGGAATTCAAACCAATACAAATGAGCTCATTGTTTGAATGAACAAGGAAGAGTCCAACGGTCACCTTGTTACAAATTCTGAATCGTCTACTTAAGCTGTCTTGTCAATCAATAAACGCTTTCAATCTTCCGCGTCACACACTAATTCTTGCAGTGAATGCGGCTAATCAAAATTGAATTTTCAGTGAATTGACTTTTCTCGTCAATCGTAAAGTACCGCAAGCCATTTTGACATTGTAGCCCACCGCCATTAAATATCAACATTGTCGCTGCACAACCGTCCTAGTTGAATGACAATTTTCTGATATTAATATTGCTTGTTGGAAACGTCTCTTGATAAGAGGCAGCAATCCTTTCCATCGTTGCGATACGATGATTTGACCTAAGGATATCAATTTTCTTAATGTAATATAAAAGCGGGTATAAATTCGAAGTGTATTCCCCGGTCGGGAATGCGTTAACTGCACTAGCGTTCACCAGATGCATTAGAGAGAATGGACGTATCGCTGTTAAATATCAGCTCAACTCTAGGCTCATCACCTCTCGAGACCCGCGGAAGTTTTCATATGGGAATCTTATTTGTTCGTTTCCTAAGTGTTTAGAGTTTTAATATATTTGATTCAATATTCTTCTCTTTAGCTTCGTAAACCGCAGTTCATGAAAGCAATCAATGTAACGGTTATCGACGTCGACAATGGAACAGACCAACTGAGGTCAAACCCAACCGTATCCATTGCGATAATTTCCACACTAAATCACGTAAGAATATTACGAAATCTAGATTATATAAAGTTAGGTGCGTGTATGTGTTTATATATTTTATGTACTAATCCACACTAAAACTTATTAAACGAGCTTTAAAGTCGTCTTTAAATTCAATGTTAACACATACTTTCATGAACTGCCCAATAATAAAACTAACGCAGTTCATACGTTTGATCAATGTCAGTACATTCTTCATTTTGTTCTCATCTCTTGTCCTTCTATATAAGAATCATCATTTTATTTTACTTCTTCCTTTACATTCATTGGTCGCTTTTCTCTTATTTTATTAACTCATTTACTAACCATGATGAGGAAAATCTAGCCAGCCCAAATTTCTACGTGCATACCTCTTTTCATTCGCGGAACACATTACCCAACGACTGCGTCCTCGCAGATTACAACTTAGTCGTTATCAAAGCAAATGACTACATATTTCTATCACGTACCATGTCCATAAATATTCGATATAGTTCTGACGATCATTCCGTTTTATTTACTGTTATAGTCGAGTCGCTATCGGTCTCGATAAATTGTGACCTACTATTAAAATAACAAGTCTACTATTCGTCTTCCGGTCTGTCACACTGATTTGAAATATCATCTACATCGCTATTCGTGTTAGTTGAATAGACCCAACCAAACTCTGCCATAGAAAATAGTACCTTGCGAGCTATATGTAAATTAGGCCAGATTTACTAACGAATGATGACATATATGTCACTAATACCTCAGCCTAGACGCTCTTGCTAATGCATAGTTACGTTTTGTAGAGACACGCGCACTCGGTTACAAACAATTACTATTTTACAACACAAAAGAACTGAACAATCCGTATACGATCAGTTTGGATTTTTAGTCTATTATTCTGTATTTTGCGCAAATCTGTATCCGGTTATAAGGTTCTAATTTGTGATCTTTCGCTGAGAGATTATAATGCAAATTATTATTCATTCAGAGTCAGTTGCTACTAAATTTAAATTTTACAAGCCACGAATGATCTAAATCAGGGCCTCGACCTTGATGACATACCTAAACCCCGCGACTGGAATCAACGATTATGCTAGAACGCTTTTCCATTATTATGCAATTAATATATTGTGATGGCTAATGTGAGCTCTGCAATTGTTTGTGAGAATGTTCCGACACACATCGTCTTTCAAAAAATCCCGAACATACCAATCCGATGGGTTGAAACACAATTAATGTAGAAACTATTCTGAAATTAAACGTCTGCGGATCAGTTAATCTGCAAGGCGACCATCCAGCTACACATTAGTGTTTCTAGCTGGGCGAGGAGTTGCCCTGTCTTTATGCAACTAGTGGTCCTCTCGTTCGATATCTCCACAGGTAACAGGTTTTATCAGAGGTTTTTAAGCACCACAATGTAAACGTCTTTATTGGTCGGCAAGGTTTCTTAGATCCATCTTTAAACAAACCGGTCCGATTATACCATATTTATAGATGGCGAGCCACTTGATTTATGTGACCTACTGCAGTGTTCCCTGAACACGGATTTATTTCTATTGATGTGGAATAATAAAGAGAAACTTATTTGACACCGACAACATCTACTTTGTGGTTAATAACTCCGCCAATATGAAAGATAATTCGATATCCTTGGATGATTTTGAAACGCAATTCTATGTTATATCAACTCTGAAAAGTAGTTAAGGAAACAAAAAATAGAATAGTTTGGTTTTAATATTTTCAAATCGTCATGATATCATAAATATTAGCGGAGTTATTACCCTGCAAATAACGAACGGTTATACTTAGGTATTTTCTATTTATTTAGCAAATATTCACATACAGAAAAATATATATGCAACAAATTGCTAGTATGATTTCAGTCATTCGGGACATTTTTCTTATCCTGAATGTTATTCTCACAACCTTTGGGCCGATGTTACCGGCGACATATATCTGGTACATCTTGTCGAACTCGGCGAGGGGTTCCGTTCGGAATGCTGTGCATATTCCCGAGTAAGACATAAAGATTCCCGAGTGCGACAAGATGCACCTAAAGTAGGTCGGAGGTTATATCGGCCAAAACGTTGTAAGGATAACATCCATAATGAGAACAGTAGTCCGAATAATCTAAATTATCTAAATTATCAATATTCATCTAAATAATTATTTATCAAAAACTCGCTTTACAAGAAATACATTCAGCTTCGCCATAAAGAGAGTAAATAAAGGTTGACATGCCGTACAGCCTAACGAACTGCGAACATTGTTTTTTTTCTTTTACTGTAATGGTACATCTATTTGATTGTTAATATAAAACGTGATCTGTTATGTGTTATTGATAAGTTAAGTTATTTTCCGTGTAGGTTAAGCGTAGATACTAACACATTCCCCAACTAATCACATTAACCTACGATCATATTTGGTATTGTTCTTCTTGGAGTTGATTATTCTTTTCTGACGATTCCATATAATATATATTTTTTATCCTCCCGAGTTTTATCTATCTTCGTTTATTTGGGTTTATGACGGGTTTTCAGCTGTCAAATATAACAGTGAAAAATGAGTTTTCTCTCTTTAATGTATGTTCGTCCGTGTCGATTCTTCTGGGATCCATTATGTTTTTCTTCTAGAATATTGCCATAATGTGGCTATTCTCCACATTTTATATGTACGTCCATATGCAGACATATATACATACGCAAACCCCCATATATATATATATATATATATATATATATATATATATATATATATATATATATATATAATATGTTGTTATTTTGTTACATGAGACTTTTTAATTTTTTCCATTTTTTAAATAGTCCATTAAGTATTTCAGTGAAATAGATTATCAGCAAAATAAAAAAAATAATTAAAAGTCTCATCAAATAACAACACACCATGTTATTTAATAACATTTGCTTGAATGAATACATGTATCCGAAATACTACACAAGATATATATATATATATATATATATATATATATATATATATATATATATATATGTATTAAACATTTGTTTTATATAAAAACCAGATACACACACACACGCACACACACACACACACACATATATATATATATATATATATGTATAAACTTAAGCAAATTTTGAATAGGATGGTGCATTCTCGTTTTATGAAAGATATTTTTCAATTTTTTGAATAGTCTAAATGTAGTTCCGTCAGATACACTATTCAGAAATTTAAAATTAAAAAAATGTCTAATAAAAAACACTCTGTATTATTTAATAACACCTGCCTCAATAAAAACACTGCTAAAATAGACACATACAATATATATATATATATACATATACAGATATACACATATATATATATACATATATATATATTTATACATACATATATATATATATATATATATATATATATATATATATATATATTACATAATTCTTGAAAAGCGAGGGGGGGGGGGCTTTATTATTAATGGTACTAATGCAACTGATCCTGCCCGACCGAGGCATTTTTCCGAAAAAAATTCAACAGTTCGAACTACATCCTCTCCGGGCCGAAAACAATACGAGAGGATTAATAGTGGTTACAATCTTTTTTTAATACTTTTGTAAAAAACTTTCTGTAGTCAATTTCTCATAGTCAATTTTAAGCACATGTTTTTAAGAGTCATTTTAACATAGGAATTTTAAACACAGTTCATTAACAAAAGAAGTGACCTTTGCAGTTCTCGTTCGTCGCTGGTCGTGAGTTCGTTCGCACCTTATTTCCGCTGCTTGCCCGTGATCGTGGTGGTTTATCTGTTTTAGGGGCCGATTCAGTTTTCAAGCAAAAGACGAACGCTCAGAGACGATGTTTGCTGAAGGAGATTCGTGTTCTTTGATTGCACATTTCATTCCATTGGAGGAGGGTTCCCGTCGTCGGTTCATACATTCACATCTTCTCTTCATCCATACTGTGGGACTTTGGATGCAACCGGCTATTTTCTAACAAGTTTAGCCCATGTCTGGCAAATTTCCACCCGACTACACATTACAGAGCTACAAGGCTAAGCGTGTTGCTCCTCGCTTCCAGAGTTTCGAACTCAATCAAAAAACTCTCTCTTCATACAAAATATATGTGACGTCTGAGGCCCCTGACCTTTCAACGAATCCCCTCGCTGCACTCAGATGGCCTCTGTGTCTGACCTTTTGAACTCACCTCTCATCGCCCGTCAAAGTGAGCGAGAGAACACCTTTTCAAGTCAAGTGATCTTTCTTACGTCCACACATGCATCCTAAATTATCACTGCACTTATGCTGCACTTGATTTGCACTAATTCTACTTCTTTCACACGGTGCACAATTAATACTAGGTGACCTACACTCGTTTGGAAATGCAGGGTCACATAATCTAACACATATATATATATATATATATATATATATATATATATATTCATATATATATCAAATTGTTTTTAATGAAAACATGTTGGCAAAATAGACACACACACCCACACACACACACACACACACACATATATATATATATATATATATATATATATATAGATTTATATATATATATATATGTATTTATTTATATATATTTATATATAGATTTTTTTTATTAATAGTCTAATTTCTTTTATATTGGGCCAGTGTTACTTTGCAAAACAATACTAACGTTATACAGAGGCCTCAAAAACTGATAGAGTTTAATCACATGAACCGCATACAAACATAAGAAGAATAGAAAATATATATAAGAAAAATCACATATTTTCTACAACCTGAACAGGTTCGAAAATGATGGCAATTCAGCACAATTTGAAATATTTGTTTTTGTCAAAGAACCTTCCTGTCCTAAAAATATCAATTTCTACTTTTTCTAGGTACATGATGCTATTATCAGGAAACGCAAATGGGATATGTTGTTGATCGATTCTCCAATGTTATATTCCGATATGATTCGTGGGTAAATGAGAAAACGTGAGAAACAGAAGATGGTAGTGATACCAAAATAAATAAACGCTTAAGAATCGTTAAGAATGGTTGTTGTCAGATTAACTGACAACGGAAACGGCTAAAACAATTGTTTGGGGTTTTGAGGCCAACAGAATATTGCTTTATCCTAAAACAAACCCGACACACTCATTCTTATCGTCTGCTTGAATCATATGACTGTCGATCGTTCATAAAGTCTAACACAATATACGAATTTGTACTATTCAGATCATTCGGACTACTGTTTTCATCCTGGATTACGATAGTGATAAGTAGAAAAAAACTACACATCTAAAACAAGCATAGTTTTAATACTTTGAAAACTTGTACTAGAATTGTCGGCAAGGACCTTCGGCGAAACGGATATAAGTGCTAAGTGATAATCAGTTCTAAGTGATATTATTCTGAAGGTTGAAGGTTCAATTCTTAATAAGGATGTTACAAAGAATACAATTACAAATTACATAAGACTATTCTCCTGTCAGGGTTGACAGGGCGAGATAAAGCGACCACAGTGAACCCGAATTCGACAAGATTTACCTGTAGAAGGTCGAAAACTACATCAGCCTAAACATTATTAGAATAATATCAAAGATTAGAACAGTTGTCCGAATAATCCAAATAATCCAATTCAAAGAACTCTGGCTCTGTCCGGGAAAAATAAAACACGATTTTAAAGTTATGAACCATAATATTAATGGATCTATTCCAACATTATGACGCTTTTTAAGCGTCATAATGTAAATATGTTTTCATTAAAATTATATAACGTTTCCGTGGATGACTATCTATCAATCTATCTATCTTTCTATCTATCTATCTATATCTATTTATCTGTCAATTTATCTATCTGTCTATATATCTATCTATCTACATGTATTTATCTATCTATCTGTTTTGCCGTTACTGCAGCTAATCAGTGTAACTGACTATGGCCGTATCCGACACCTCTGTCAACAGGGACTGTTGTTGGGGTTGAGGGATTACCATTAAGCTACGTAGAGGTTGTCTTATATACGATATGATTTAATCGTTAGTTAATGTTTAAGTACTTAATTGGTTTCGTTTTCTCGAAAAATACAGCTTAATGTAAGCTTCTTATGACATGAATGATCTAAGTTATAGAGAAAGTGAGTTTCCCACCTAACATACATTATAACGCTCCTATATATATATATATATATATATATATATATATATATATATATATATATATATATATATATATATATATATATATATATATACAGGGAGAGAGAGAGGGAGAGAAAGTCAGAGAGAGAGAGAGAGAATAAGAGAGAGTGAGAGGGAGTAAGATAAGATAGTTATTCCGATACACGTGTTTCGATGTTAATGTAGGCCAGAACAAAGAGATCGAGGTGAGGGGAAGCACTAACCAGACCTCCACTAGAAAACTGCGGAGAGTACTAAGACATTGAGGATGTTCATTCTCATCCAAACCCGTGAGAAGAACACTCGCTGTTGCCAGAAAGAAAGCGACTTTTGACATAACGCAAAATCATTGGCGCTGATTATGGAAAGTAGAAAATACAGTAAGTCTGTTGAGACTTGTTGTCACGCAGACTCAGGAGAACACCACAGGTTGTTGTCAGAGAGGAATCACTGATGCTGCCTTCTGTGAGAACTTTTAGTGCGTTGATTATGATAATAATTATGAGAATAATTATAATAATAATAACAACAATAGTAATAATAACATTAACATTAACATTATTATTATTATTATTATTATTATTATTATTATTATTATTATTATTATTATTATTATTATTATTAAGTAGATAACTTTAAATATAAAACAAGAAATTAATAAAACCAGAATTGTTGTAAAAACAAATACCAACGTAAAACTGAAAACCTTGTCAGAATTTGGCGAAGGAAGGAGGACATAGAATAATGAGAAAAATGTAAATTAAAACGCTCAAAATAAAAGAAACAGATGAAACAAGACGTGGGTTAAAAGGTTTTATTTATTTGTTTGTGTCTATTATTTTCATAGAAAAAAATCAATTGATGCGTATTTTTTCGAGTGCCTGATGAATTTGTTTTTATGTATATATTCTTTTAGATTACCCCACGTAAGAAAGTAGCCAGGAATATTTTCGTTAGTTTACTTTGAACAAAGATAAATACTTGAATTAAAGAAGGAAAACACTTTTGAGTTTAACAGTTTTGATTTATTTTCTCGATTTATTGGATTAGTTGCGAAAATTGCCTAAAGAGAAAATGGCTATTGTGATATGGACAGTAAAAAGCTGTATGAAGTAAGTGTTTTTTAAAAGTAAATTACGAACATTTATTAAATTATATCTGTATATATATATATATATATATATATATATATATATATATATATATATATATATATAATGGTAATAATCCAGGTAAAAACATCCACAGGATATAAAGATGGTATAAATTTAGAATTAGCGCTACATTTGATTAACAATGTCTCTCTTTCCACCTTGTGTTATTGTATTTATTTATTTGTTTTGTTTGATTTTAGATTTCAACTTTTTTTTATTTTTAACGGTCATAAACCACGTGACCCCCTTGATTTTGTAATGTTAAATTTATTTCCTTCTTCTTTTTTTTTTATCCCCACTTCATTCTCTCCAAATATGATCTGAGGTTAAGATCGGATTCTAACTGTGCCTGATGAGATCTCAGTTTATAGTAACTGTTGATCGATAACATCGACATGCCAGTGTCGCAGATTTTGTACATGTCTGTGTAAATAAAAATGATCATATATATATATATATATATATATATATATATATATATATATATATATATATATATATATATATATATATATATATATATACTCTTTGGTTTAGTTTGGTAGAAAGAAATCCAACAGAGTGGTTAATTATTTCATAATGAGAGCACAATATTAATTAAGTAATCATGTTAAATAATTGTATACATGATTTGATCTTCGCTAACATAATTAATATATATACAGCGGCAGCATAATCATTTAAAAATATTTCGTGTTTTCTGGTTCAGAACGGAAACTGGCCGATGTATATGCCTTATTCGCTTATTTCCCTATTACTTTCGGATCCATTTGGATGTATCTTCACAAGTGGTTATCTAGTACAGGACGTGGGGTTTAGATATTTATAAGTAGTTTTGGCGGGAATAACATAATCGTTATAGTATAAATAAAGTTACTAGTGTTAGTGTTGAATGGACAAACCTAGTGTATGAATTTAAATGTCTTTTAATTCCAAACACTTATTTTACCAAACACTTCCATTTTAGAAGACGCAGTTAAAAACACTGGACATGTTATAAGCTCTGCACACTAAAACGGTAAAAAATTCAAAAATAAAATAAATTTCAATAATAGCGAAAAAATACTAAATTTCTCATGATACTAAAACTAGTACCTTATTAAAACTAGACACATAACGTAATACCCACGCAAATTACTTATAAATATCTTAGCACAACGGTTTTTACTCGATACCTATCCCTGAAGATAGATACCGATGGATTTAAAAGAACTAGGGATATAGGCGAATACGGCAGATACATCAGCCATTTAACACTCGAAACCGGGAAAAACATACGGAAATTAGAAAAAATCAAAACTAAAATATGCAGATATAAATTGTCTGTCATGCTGAAAGAAATATATATATATATATATATATATATATATATATATATATATATATATATATATATATATATATATAAAAATATTTTAATTTTTACCTACAGACACGTGTGTCATGCTTACGCAATCTTCAGTGTATTAGATGATAATTACTGCCGGTCGACAGATTGAAACCCAGTCAAAAATTCAACCTTGATTTTCCAGCCTGCTATTCAACCCCTCAGTCACCATAAATTACCATGGACAAGAAGACAATAAAATTCTGTTATCTGTCGAGTCGGCGAACATACACAGTAAGCTAGTCATAACAGTGTTCAACGGCGGAATCGAAACTTGCATTACGCTTAGATTTACAACTCATTATTAATTCTCTTAAAGAGGCCCATTCCTTGCTAAAAGGGGGGCTATAATGATATTTTTTATATACATGTTTTTAAAAAGTGTTACTTACAAACACAGGTGTTACTACGCTTACACAATCTTAAGTGTAGGAGATAATAATTATTGCTGGTCGAATGATTCGACCCATTCACAATATATATATATATATATATATAATTAACTTGGTACAAATATCCAGGGGGTATAAATCCAAAGGAAGTTGAAACCGGGTTTATGAGAGTGCTCAATGAAAATTCAGAGTAAAATATATTTGTTTTGTTGGTGATTTTATTATTCCATTAATTGCGACAATATATATGTTGTTTCGTTAGCATTCATAATGAAAGCCAACTCTTCAAGCTTATAACGGAATCATTGCTTAAAATCTTAAATTCAACCGGAAATTGAAGATGCATAAAAAGGAGGGGGACGAAGATGGGGCTTACCTTATAGTGAGGACAGGAAAGGGGGGGGGACCCCAACAGGTGATATTTTAGAAAGTTAAGTGAGGTGATATCTAGTGTCTGGCCCATCGTGACCTCAATTTCAACCGGGGCAGAGGGCCGGGTGGGTCTAATTTAATAATGAGAATACAATTATGAAATTATAACTGTCATTTCTGTTGTTATAGGTGATAATCGTGTAGATAAAAATATTTTTGATAATTTTTATTTAGGGTATTTATTGCTACTTTTGCATTCTATTTCAATGTAATTATTTATGGATTTTACAATGAGTTCAGTACCGGTAGTGGATTTTGTTGTGATAATATTTGTTAATTGTTATTATATTATACTAACATTAATACTAGTGGAATTACTATATAAAAAAGAAGTGTGATGGTGTTACTATCTTTAGTATTAATAAAAACAATTATAATAACAATAATAATAATAAAGTCAATAGTACCTACGATAGTTGCAGTGACAATAGTATCAATAATAATAATAATAATAATAATGAGGAGACTTGTTGTCACTCAGACTTCAGGGGATACCACAGGTTGTTGGCAGTGGGCGATCACTGACGATGACCAGTGTGATAACTCCTAGTGAGTAAATAATAATAATAATAATAATAATAATAGTTGTAGTAGTATTAATAATGGTAATTATTATAATCTTGTAATTTGTGAAGTCATTAGGTAAAATAAGTCTGCAAGTGATGATAAGCTTTTATAGTTCTACTACCAATAATCAAGACAAGGCACCAGTCAATAATTAAGTGTTCAAGATAGTAATCGAAGGATTAAGTAATTGAGATTAGATCAATCTAAGTGGTATCACAGTTAATAGCTATCATAGTTATGGGTTTCAGTGGGAGTCTTTTAGCTAATACTTAGCAATTTGATGGTTTAGTTGGGTGGTTATATATCTATAGATTCTTCGAGACTTGTTATGGGTGGGGTTGGGTGGTAAATTCGGGTGGGTAGGTAGCTAGGGGGTTGTAATGTGTTTTGAAATAGTGTTTAATGGGGGGTTAATGTAATTATTAATTTCTAAATTTTTTCATTTTTAAATATGTGGGGGGTTGTGTGGGGTCAAGGTGGGGTATGTAGGTTGCTAAGGAGGTAGAGTCTACTATGTTTACAGTTGATAGACGTCTCTTGTTTTCTATTTAGGAGTTTATTTCTGTCTTTAAAACGGATAATTTCTAGTTTTTCATGCAAATATAATCGACATGGTGAGTTCATTGATTGTGTGTGTGTGTATGTGTGCGTGCGTGTGTGTGTAGAGAGAGATAGAGAGAGAGAAGGGAATTAGTGAAAATAAATTAATTAACAACATTATTTATTACAGTTCCAATAATTCAAGACGAACAATAGTCAGGCATACGATCTTTTACGACACGTAAGAAATTGTTATTATTTACTTATTTGTATACCTAAATTACAACATGTCGTTTTTCAACACCTTATACAAACCGTCATGAACAGAAAATATATAGGGTAAGTTAATGTTACCATTGAACAATGGTAACATTAACTTACCCTATATATTTTCTGAACATATGTGTTTTATACAAAGAAGGACGAATAAGCATGCGCATAAATAACATGCACATAAGTGTTTATATTAGTTCAACCAATGTTCTCCACATTTAGAATAATAATACTAATAGTACAAATAACAATATTCATAAGTATAACAATAGCAACAATATATATATATATATATATATATATATATATATATATATATAAATATAAAGAGAGAGAAAGAGATAGCGAGAGATACTGCAGACGTACATCTACTATGCATTTAAATACACTAGTAGAACTATATATGTTATATAAAATTATACATACATACATCCACATATATATAATCAATCGAAAGTAAGTTATTGGAAAATAACCAAAGTTTTTTAAAGAACATGTTTTTATTCTGTCTGTTATTGATTACCATATTCTACGTCCTAATTTTGTTGTGTGAAACATGCATTAGATGAAACATTTAAATAATCAATATGTTAAAAATGCTCTAGAAAACTGGCACGAGTTGGTCGATAAAAGTTTATTGTAATCGATTGCCGAACGTTGATTCCTTACAGCAATGTTTCCGCTGCACTAATAGCCATATTTAAGACGGGCTGTTATTTCGAATGATTTGACAAATGTAAAATGGTGTTAAGTTTTCTTTCGGCAGCTTCGTAGTAGATATTGTATTGGCTAGTCTATATGCATTTTTGCTGAGGGGTCACCACTTATCAAAGCCGAATAGTAATCCATGATAAGGTTGACTGACATTGGATGGTAGCTTGTTGATAGGTGAAGACCGTCATGGGAGAATTGAGGCTGATTAATGGAATAAACAAAACACCGTATATGAATGTAATCTGTTGACATTAAATTTAGAGAATACTATGTAGTAGTCTGCATGGAATAAGTTCTGTGACAATGTCTTTCACAGACGGGAAGAACTGGCGCAGAAGCATTTTTCGTGGAAATGTCGCTTGACAATAGGCAGAGGGCAGAAGAAAGTAAGGTTATTTTCGTTGTGATAACAAAGCGAGTCCTTGCTTTGAATTTTGCAAGAGCGGATCAGAGATCGGAGCCTAGTCGAGCATTTTTCATGAACGTAAATACAGAGTAAAGAAAAACTAGCAACATCTCTTATGTCAGAAAGGAGCTGTGAGAAACGGGAGAGATTATTTTCAACTAGAACTCGATTTTTAAATTTGTTTAGGCAAGTAAGAGTGCTGTCAGCGGCAACTTCCTAATGTAGGGAGAAAGAGCACGTATTTTATTTTGTGGTAACAATACGAGTTCTTACTGTTTATGTCGTATCAGGAGAAACAAAAGATTGTGGAATATGGAAACAGTAACGACAGAGAATTACAATTAGTGTTTACTTGCTTTTAACTGCAGCAAGAATTTGCACAAAGCTGTGAAGTAATACATCTGTCAAAATGAGTACACTCATCGAATACAAAATAAGCCGAGAACATACTCCAG
Organism: Sepiola atlantica; assembly: GCA_963556195.1. NCBI lineage: Eukaryota > Metazoa > Mollusca > Cephalopoda > Sepiida > Sepiolidae > Sepiola > Sepiola atlantica. Next base: position 46,933,300 of record OY744530.1, on the reverse strand, counting down.
TAGAAGCCTCTCAGACGGATCGGCAAGAATAACCCATCCCGAAGGGTGAGATAATGCATGGGATGATGAGCCTAATACGAGATGCTCGAACGATACCTTATTCTATATTACTACTGGCGAAACTGTTCTTTGTTGGATAGAGTAACAGAAAAAGACATGGAGACACCATGCCCTGTAATGCCATCATTTGATAATAAAGGTTTTAGGATACATAGAAAAAATATTGCAATATAATTCACCCAAGTTGTATTTACCTGCTTTCTTTACACCCTGATGGTATTGTCTTCCTATATAAGAGTCAGATATCGACTAAGATAGAATACTGCCGCTACATCTGGAGAGGTGCTACGCAGGACACTTTTTTACGGTATTTACAGTACAACATTCTACTATAAAATCTAGTGGGCGATGATCTTTCCTCATTTCTACAACAAGTTACTCACAAAATAGACTCTCTCTTTACTCTACCATTATTTCTTTTGCAGGTGCTCAACAGAGCTTCAGTCTTTTGTTCTTCTTTATAAAACATTACAGCATTACTAGTATTGCTACAACGAAGAAAAATGATTTCATCTTTTCCTGCCGCATTATTAGAATCAAACTGAATTTTCATGGACAGAAGTTCGAACATGTTTATTTTTAAATTCAATGTGACATGTGTTTGTCTTAAAACGCCCATAAGTAAGCAATCAAACGCAGTTCATGACATTGAATAATGTTAGTAATCCAAACATATTTTTTTCATATTTCGGCTAATTACCATTTTTGTATCTTCGCGTGGCTACTAGTTTTGATTGCGCTGACACAATAGTAAAACAAATATAGACTTTGAGAAAACATGTCGAAACCATTTTATTTCATTTGTAAAAAAGCGTTGATCAATCTGTTAATAGAAGGCTTTTATCTGACATGCGCGTTTCTTTGTCTATCTCGCAGAATGCATCAATGCTAGTTTTCTATGCATCTTTATTTTAAAGCTCTTTCTCATCATCTGCCAGTATATTCAATAGTTTAATTACATATATGTCACACTGTGTTTGCTCGTATTGAGTGGTTTATTAGTAGAGACAAACGAGAGACGCGTGTTGTTGGTTTTAAAAATATACATAAAAAGCTTTATTCAAGTGCGCATGCGCGGTTGTTACAAAACTAGAGTTGGTCACAAAACGAAACGATAACATCGTTACATCCCCCCTTTACCAATATGAAGATTATGATATTGAGCATATTCAATATATAATAAAAAGGTAAGTGCTAATTCAGGGTAGACTGACTGAATAGCTACAGCGAAGCAGGGGATATTCTTGCTATAATTCTCTAGAAAATGTTCACAAGTTCATTTTTGATGGTGGTCGTACCATCCTGCCACTGCCAGTGTATTGTTGGGAGTCTCTTTGTGAAGACTGAATTTTACATACAGGTGGTTCTGCAAATGTTACATGCTTTGGCGTTTGTGGTGGGGTTGGCCTTATTGGAGCACTCCTAATATGCTGCCGGTTTCTGCGTAGCACATATCCGTTTGCAGTTTTTAGGAGATATGATCGGGGACCATCTGCTTTAGATACTACGGTTGCTAGGTCCCAGTTTCCGTGTGTAGGGTTTTGTGCTCTTACCCTCTGGCCAGGATATAAAGGTGGTAGGTCTTCCTTGAGTGCATGCTGGTCAAAATATTTATTTTGCTTATGTTGCCTTTGTTTAAAAGCATCATATATTTTATCCTGATCTTGATGGTTGTTTTCTATTTTTGTTGCAATTGGGGATTTGATTCGTCTACCCATGGGTAGCTGTGCGGGGCTGGATATGGCGTTTGAGATAGGTGTGCAGCGCCAGTGCAACAATGCAATTTCGGGTGTTGTCCCAGATTACTTGGCCTTTTTGAGGATGGTCTTGATGGTCCTTATCTGGCGCTCTATGAAACCATTTCCCTGTGGTCTTCGAGGTGAGGTGGTCTGATGGTTGAAACCCCATTCTGTGGCAAATTCGTGGTAAAGGGCGCTTGAGAAGTGCGGCCCGTTGTCACTAACCACTTTTGACGGTATGCCAAACTCCGCGAAGGTTTGTTGCGTTATTTTTCCGATAACACTGCTTGGTGATTGGGCAGGTAACTGTTTGATGACAGGGTACTTGGAGTAGTAGTCTGCTATGATCAGCCATTGATGTCCATGGAGCTCGAACAAGTCTGTTCCAACTACGTCCCATGGATTTGTTGGAATGTCGTGCTGCAGAAGAGGCTCTGACATTTGTGATGGCTTATGTTGTTGACAGATTCTACATGAGGTTGTGAATTGCTCGATGTCTCTGTTTATATTTTTCCAATAGACAGTGTCTTTGGCTAGGAGTTTGGTTTTCTCCTGTCCTAAGTGAGCAGTGTGGAGTTGCTTTAGGATATCTTCTTGGAGGGTCTGAGGAATGACAATTTGTTGTCCTTTAAGGATAAGGCCGTCATCAATTGATTGCTAATCTCTTAGGCTTCAGAATTCTCTGATATCGGTAGGCAGTTGCTTGATTGTCTCAGGCCATCCCGTGACAATGGTATCTCTGTCAGACTCTTGCTTGCGTATAAGACAGGCATTAAATTCCCAGCTGCGTCTGGTTGTAGAAGCGCAGCGCCTATTCCATGAAGACTTGCGTCACAGTGCATGTAGATTGGGCGCTTGGGGTCAAAGTAGTGAAGTAGGGATGTTTCAGATACTTCACTCTTCAGGTTTTTGAAAACCGTCTGGTGGTGTGGCTCCCATTGGAATTCTGACTCTTTGTGAAGTAAGTCACGTAATACAGTGGTTTTTGAGCTGAAATCCTTAATAAAACGGGATAGGTATGTCATTACACCTAAGAACTGTTGCAGTTCTGTTTTATTGCGTGGTTCTGGCATTTCCTGTAGGTCTCGTACCTTTGCTGGGTCAGGTTTCATCCCAGTATGGGTGTATATATTTCCGAAGAAGGAGATTTCCTGGCGTTTTATCTCGCATTTCTTGGAATTCATTGTGAGGCCCTCTTGTGTGGCGACTTCCATGAAGTGCCTTAGGTTGTTGTCATGTTCGCGTTCTGTTGAGCCATATACAACGATATCATCCGCTATACCGCATGCACCTGTGCACTTCTCAAGTATTCTGTCCATCTAAAGCTGGTAGATGTCTTGGCTCACGTCTAAACCAAATGGAAGTCTTTGGAAGCAGTACCTTCCAAATGGTGTTTGAAAAGTGGTCAGGATCTGGCTTTCCTGGTCAAGCTTTATAGACCAGTATCCTGCCTTATCATCCAGTTTTGAGAAGTATTTTGCACCTGCAAACCGGTGATTGAGTTCCTCAACTGTTGGAAGTTGATGAAATGGCCGCATTAGGGCTTTGTTTAGTGCCCTTGGGTCTAAGCAGACCCTTATTGTGTTGTCGCGTTTGGTTACATATGTAAGGGGGCTTACCCAGTCTGTTGGCTCCTCAATACGACGAATTACATTCTGTGACTCCATCTTGTCTAGTTCAGCCTTGATCTTTTCACGCATGGCTATTGGCGTTCTTCTCGGTGCGTCTATGTGGCATGGGATGTTAGGGTTGACAGTGAGCTTGTGTGTTTTCTTGAACTCGCCAATGCGGTCGAATCTGTCGGGGTGTAAACGCATCAGATCATCTATGCTGTTGATAGGTTGTTGCTGAACGGATATGGCACAGTTCATTGTCACAACGTTAAATGCCACAGATGTTGGCAGGCCCAGTATAGCTGGTCCTGGAGTGTTGACCACATGAAATTGAGTGTTGAGCCATGAGGAGTCCTTGTATTTGCACCTGATGTTTGTGGTGCTATGGCATTTTATTTGAGTGTTGTTGTATGCTGTCAGTACGCATTTCGTTGGGTTTAGTGATCCAGGTATTGGGTTTCCGTCTTCGTTTATGGCGGAGGGGCACATACTGCGGAATATGCGTAAAGCTTGTGTGTTTGCTTGTGCACCTGTGTCTACCTTCAGTTTGAGGCTGTGCGTACCTGGGTGGTCTGTCAATATAACGTTGATATGGACAAATGCTTCATTTTGTGTTGTTTTTTGTTTATGCAGTGGATGTTCACTGTTAATAGTGCTGAATATGAGGTGCTCCATCGCCGCATGTAGGTTTGTTGTGGCTCGGTCGTCATGTTCAGCAACGCTGTCGACTTTTCGGCCTGTTTCATGTTGTCTGTGCCTTGACTGGCTACGGCTTTTGTGCAAGAATTTTCCTTGTTTCCTGGGTCTGATGTCACTGAGAAGCACAATTTGGCCCAATGGCTCATTTTTCCGTAGGAACTGCATATGTCGTTCTTGGCAGGGCAATGTACCTTGCCAAAACGATGGTCCCGTCCACAATTTTTACATAAGTTGCTGCTATTTCTGTTGCCTTCCTGGCGTTCGCGACCACCGCGATTCATGGTGTCTATCTGTGACATGCCATGTAGTTGGTGTATTTTGTTTATATACACGGCTGAAGCCTCATATGTGCGTGCTAATTTCACAGCCTCTTCTATTGTGTAGCCCTTCGGTTTGTTTAACAGTTCTATTTGTAAGTCCGGTATGGGCGTGTTGGCTATCAGTATTTCAACTAAACATTCGTTCATTTCATGGGCTGCGAAGTCGCATTTCTTCGCCTGTAAGCGACACCTGTTTAGAAATGTGTCGGTCGTCTCGGTAGGCTTTTGTTGGTATCTACCGAGTTCGAGCCTACATATACGGTGGTTGGTTGCCGGTTCCAGCTGCTCCATAAATGCGTTGAAAATTTTGTCGGCGTCTCTCCGGTCTTCGCTTGAGATAGACCAACTGTTGTATCTACGAATTCCTTCCTCGCCAGTTGCGAGTTGAACGATAGCCACTTACTCTTCTTCTTTAGTTCCCTTCGCTGTGAAATAAAGTTCCAAACGTTGTTGGAATATCTTGAATGACTCTGCAATGTTAGGCGAAGAGTCCCAGTCAAGAATGGGAACTGGTATATATATATTAGCCATAGTAGTAGTAGTGTTGTTATGTGTGTGCGAGAGTCTTGTTCCGAGCTTCGACGAGCGTGTGTGTGTGAAGTTTTACGAAGGTTTGGTTCGAAAAGAAAAAACATAATGTCTTACTTTTATCGTTGTTTTCTCTTATTTTTCTTTATATCTCACCGCTGCCACCATGTCACACTGTGTTTGCTCGTATTGAGTGGTTTATTAGTAGAGACAAACGAGAGACGCGTGTTGTTGGTTTTAAAAATATACATGGAAACCTTTATTCAAGTCCGCATGCGCGGTTGTTACAAAACTAGAGTTGGTCACAAAACGAAACGATAACATCGTCACACTATACAGAAATAGAAACTATACACACCTTTAAAATTTAAAAATTAAGAATTGTTGATACGTGCTTCCTGCTCATCTCTTTTGATCATCAATCGGAACAAGTTTCCATTTCCATTTAATGTGTTAATGCGAGATGAGGATCCTTAAACCGCTGCGACTTAAATATACAAACGTTTGTTTTTTTACTACTATTTCGTTGTGTATTGATATATCACACCGATAAATGATATATATATATATATATATATATATATTTATATATATATATATACTCTCACACCTACGCTTCCATCTTAGCATCACTTAAATAGATCCATACAAACTACTATTTACAGTAAACCTGCTCGCAGAAAACTTTTTATCTACTTTAAATCCGATTTACCGTTTAAAGCAAAACTAAGGCATGCACACAGAAGATCATCCATATACAAAGTAAATGCTCCTCTGCTACACACAAAAGTATTCCCCCATAGCAAGCCTCAGTTACACCGCAATACACATACACCACCCCATTACTAACACTGCTTCCTCAAGCTCCCTTTTCCTTAGTGATAGCATTACATCCACGATCCGAAACGAAACACGTAGCAATAACCCTGTACATTCAACTCACCCACACAGGTTCTACCCTCCGACAACACCTAACTAATATCACACTAAGCAAACTTCTGAACCCCGCTTCCTAGCACATTGCGTCATTCCAACCTCTGGACTATGCCTTCGCACTCATACAATTTACAGACTACAATGTGTTAAGACCCATAATTTTTATATTTACATTTCTTATTTCTACAAGCACATCTTATCGTGTGGCAACACACAACGCGTACGCTTGCCTCAGTTCGGAATATCGGTAACCTAAGATTATCGGAGGCCATTCTCATCTCTAAACACATACACCCTTTAAATAACAGAGCCAAGCTTTCTTCCCATTTCATTATAAACGGTACGATTCCACTTATATCCTCCAGCTTCCACTAACCTTGGGCCATGCTTCATACTCCTTATTTGTCTCTGCCAGATCCCAATGATCCCAGTAGTAGCAGTACCTGTTGGTAGTTCCCCGTCAGAATGGATATATATATATATATATATATATATATATATATATATATATATATCTATATATACACATATATATTTATATATATAGATATATTATATTTATATATACATATATATATATTACATGTATACATTTATATATATATATATTTATATATATATATATTTATATATATTTAGTTATATATATATATTTATATATATTTATTTATATATCTATTAATAATGGAGTTTATGTATCTGTCTGTCTGTCTGAAGCCGAAACTCCATCAAAGTTGTATAACTACTTACTAAGTCCGCTAGCTTCATTATATACTATGAAAAAAACCGGCATAAACACTATGGGCATTTCGCAATTTACATAATCAATTGCTTTTGAACTTCTAATAAATTAGTATTCTCAAATATACACTCAGGATCGTTTCATTTAGATTTAGTCATGTATTTACGTAATTTTGCTCGCTACTAATCTTACTTATAAATTATGATTAATGAATCAAATTGTTTAATTAAAATAATAATTGATTTAAAATTTAATCAGTTACGTAGTTTTTTATCTACGTCCAATTGATTAAACAGCGTGCGGAACGTAAATCCATTGAAACAATCTCCCTCCGTCAATTCAGTTTGAACGCAATACAAGCGCGTAATTTGTAAACAAACGCTGGCATTTATCGTGTTACTTTAACTTACGCTGTTAAGCTTTAATTCACAAACTGTTATTATTCCATGTTTTATTTATTAAAGATGTGATTTTATTTCTTTTCTGTCAACAACAAAAATAATATAACTGATTTTATAAACATATTGTTTAATTAAAAAAGGTAATTAAAACACACACACACGCGCGCACGCGCACACAGACACATAAAAGAATACGGATTTTTTACATTGTTTCATTTTATAAACACTTTTCTTCTGATTCGAAAAATACTGTTCGCTGTATTTAGTTTTGTGTTAATTGTTGATTTTAACAATTTTATTGAATCAAATTGTTTAATTTAAATAAAAATCGATTTAAAAATTACTACTAAGACACACACACACAAACACACACACATTCTAACAAATTTAATTAGGTAAACTTTCTTTCCGAGACCATTTACATAAGTAACCATGTTTACTATATTCGATTTTTGGGTGCTTTTACACTTTAGGACCCGCGCTAACTTTGACTCAATCGTTAGGGTTAGGGTAAGAGTCAAAGTGGGTGTTAGGGTTAGTGTTTGGATTATCGTCAAAGTCAGCATAGATCCTACAGTAAAAGAATACAGATGGTGCTTTTACACTTTAGGACCCGCGCTAACTTTGACTCCATCGTTAGGGTTAGGGTCAGAGTCAAAGTGGGTGTTAGGGTTAGTGTTTGGATCATCGTCAAAGTCAGCATAGATCCTACAGTAAAAGAATACAGATTTTTTTATTGTTTTATTTTATGTACGCCTTTCTTCCGATTCAAAAAATACTGTTTGCTGTATTCAGTTCTTTAAATTGTTGATTTTAACGATTTTACTGAATAAAATTGTTTAATTAAAATAAATATTGATTTAAAAATTATTAAAAATATTTCTATTTATGGAGAAGGTTAATACAAAAATCGGGGTGGGTCGAAATTTCTTTTTTCATTATTTACATCTACAACTATCTTTGGTCATAAATAAAGAATATCAACGTATAACCACCCAAGAAATATGACTGAGGCTACATCAGTTTACACATTAGCGTTAATTTCTGACGCGGCAGCCTAGCAAAAATATGCGACCGGAGGGAGCATATATTTGCTAGTATATATTATATATATATATATATTTATATATATATTTATATATATTTATATATAAATATTTATATATATATATTATATGTTATGTATATATATTTTATATATATACAGGGTGGGCCAAAATAAGGGTCCTATCTTTAAATTTGAATAACTTGAATTTGAATAACTTCCACAAAATAAAAGTTAAACTCACCAAACTTTATGTGTGTGTAGACTGACCCTTCTGAGATTTTTTGAAATAAACAAAACAAATTTTAGCCGAAAAGCACTTCTTAAAACTTACAAAAACTAAAGTATTGTTTTTTACACTGTTTTGAGTTTTTTAAGCAAAAATAATGTTTTCTAAATGAGGGTACGTTCCTTAGGGCTAATACGGCTCATGCTTGCTTCGGAAGGGGTCCTTTACTTATTCTAAAAAAAAAATTTAAAAAAATCAATAAATAAAAAAGTTATGAATTTTTAAAAATAGGACCCTTATTTTTGCCCACCCTATATTATATCTATATCATATTAGATCTCTTCAAAATTGATCTTGTTCTTCAAACATATGGAAACTGATATTATTCCCATTCTCCAAGGTGTCAATTAGCTAAATATACCAGTTATTGTGATCTTGGACCTTGGCTATGCCTGCCTCAAGAGCCATGTACTTTTATTGTTGACGTTTTTCAAAAACGCTGCAAAATTTGGGATATTATGTCCTTATTTTCATTGTAGCTTTCCAGAGGTTGATGCTATAGCATTGAAAGTGGTACCAAATGAAAGCTAATAGAATTTACTTGCATATGGTAGTAAACACATGAACAACCGTGTTAATTTTTATTAATTTTAATGTACAAACATATATATTTTTATGCTTGGAAAAGAATGCAATCATATAATGCATAACTTTATCTCAAAAATGTTACTCTTAATGCATGTATATAATTTATTATCACTAAGTATGTTTTATCTCTTCATTTCAGATTGTAAGTTAAAGCTGATTTGTTAAGATTTGTGAACTGCTGACAACATGGCATTTGGAAGACAACTATGCTGTGGGAAAGTGGTCAGCGATACAAGTGAACGGGATGAACCAGCTGAAAAGAGAAGAAAGGTGGCAACTCCTGCCACAAGGTCATTCAGTGATGTGTATCTCATTGGGCAACCCAGCTCCAGCACCAGGGGCTCTTAACTTCCTACTAATCGCCAGGTGTTCCAGTATTTCCTGCATTTGAGGAATGATAATCCCAACAGTGACAATAAGTCTTTAGCCTATGATACAGTGGATGTCGTTTTGCCATTCTGGAATATGGCAAGGATTAACACACTAACTAGACCAAATGCAGTCAACCGTTTCATGATCCTCCATGAAAAGTACAGGAAAATTGTTAAAAACAAGGGAAGAAAAACAAACCAGAGGATGAGAAACGAGCTAACTTTCTGAAGGACTTAGACAAGTTATTTGATATTGGAGCAAAGGATGTTGTGGAGGAGATAAGAAGCAACAGGCTGCTCACAAAGGAGACCAAGGAAGAGGACGTCAATTTCTACTTGGACCAACAGACAACTCGCCTGGCACACATGTCAGGTCATGATACGGTGTTTGAGAAGAAGTCTAGAGAGAAAAGCTTCCGAGAAGAAAGAGAAGAGAGAATGTTATCATCAGTGACTGCTGCAGCAGCAGAAGTTGGGAAAAGTTCAAGTGATGAAGACCCAGAGAACAGTCAATGCTCTGGTACTAGTGAGGGTTCAGAATACACTGAGACAACACCAAGCTGTTCATGAACACCAAGTACGATAACCTTACACTTTCCACACTCAGTTATGACCAGTGAAGAGATTTGTAGTACTGCAGATCGGTTGTCACTCTCTGACAACCAGACTACATCCATGGTGTCTGCAGTGTTGATGGCAGGAGGCGCAGATCTTGATGACTTTGTTATATCAGCCTCTACTACAAGACGAAATAGGATAAACACTCGTCATAACTTGTGCCAAAGTTACATGAATAACTTCAAGGAAAGTCCGCCAGATTACTGCACACTACACTGCGATGGAAAACTTATACGGGATGTTCTTGGTGAAAGATACCCAGTGGAAAGTCTTGCAGTGCTCGTCTCTGGTACTCCACAGTATGAAGAAGGGAAGCTGCTTAGTGTGCCCTTCATAGAAAGTTCCACAGGAATCCAACAGTGTAATGCTACATTGGAACTGATAGAAGCATGGGGTCTCACAGACAACATTGTAGGCTTGGTATTTGATACCACAGCAAGCAACAGTGGCATCAACAAGGGTGCAGCGAAGCTTATTGAAGAAGAACTAGGGGAAAAGGTATTCTACTTCGCTTGTCGCCATCACATATCAGAGGTAATAATTGGAAGTGTATGGGAGGCTGTGTTAAGCAAGGTCAAGAGTCCTGACAACCCAATGTTCAGCAATGTGAAAGAGAAGTGGGACAAGTTGGTTAAGAACTGCCCAAGAGTTCTGGGCCTAGTTGAACAAGACTTGAAACAGAAGAAGACAAGCACAATTGCAGTCTTAAGCCATTTCCTTAAGGAAGCAAGTCCGAGGGCAGATTACAGAGAGGTGGAAGAGCTGTGCCTGATCCTGCTTGGTGAGGAACCTCCTCGAGGTTTCCACTGGGCCAAGCCAGGTGCCATTCACCAAGCCCGCTGGATGTCCAGGAACATTTACTGTATGAAGATGCTCATGTTTTCCAAGGAACTAAAATACAACACGGACACTATCTTCAAGCTGGAGAGGATGAACAAGTTCCTGACCTTATTCTACACCAGCCACTGGGTGACCACCACATCTGCAGCTGATGCACCTATCCATGACCTCCAGCTTATGAAGAACATGCTGCAATACAAGCAGTATGACTATGAACTGGCAACCTCTGTTCTCAAGAAAATAAACAACCACCGCTGGTATCTGACCCAGGAACTAGTGCCATTCACCTTGTTCAGTTCACATTCCAGCATGACCAAGTCTGCAAAAGAGAAGCTCGCAGTCAAGCTGTCAGAAACAGAGAAACCTGAGAGTTACAGGAAAGGCAAGCCAGTGTTTCCTGTCATCAATGCAGCTACAGTTCTCACAGACCTGGTAGGGCCAGAGTCTCACTTTCTGTTTGATGCTCTTCGAGTGAAATGGGACTGGCTCACTACTCCTGCTGACACCTGGGAAGACAATAACAGCTACAGGAATGCACAGAAGTTTGTGAGGTCAGTGAAAGTAACCAATGATGTGGCTGAGAGACGTGTGAAACTAATGAGTGACTTTGCAACTCAGATCACAAGTGACCCAGAGAAAAGAAGCTGCTTACTACAAGTTGTGGAGTACCACAGGAAAAACAGTGGACAGTTTCAAAAAAGCCACATTGAACAAGTGATAATACATGTATTAGTAACATCCTATCTGACAGTTTCTTATGCAATATATGTGTCAGTGCAGTGCTATCATACTACCAAACTGATTTTTTGTAGTGTCCCAGCTGTTTGTGCATTAAAATTAGTTAAATTTTACACAGGTGTTCATGTGTTTTATTGTGCTTACTACCATATGCAAGTAAATTCTATTAGCTTTCATTTGGTACCACTTTCAATGCTATAGCATCAACCTCTGGAAAGCTACAATGAAAATAAGGACATAGTATCCCATATTTTGCAGCGTTTTTGAAAAACGTAAACAATAAAATTACATGGCTCTTGAGGCAGGCATAGCCAAGGTCCAAGATCACAATAACTGGTATATTTAGCTAATTTAGACCTTGGAGAATGAGGATAATATCAGTTTCTATATGTTTGAAGAAAAAGGTCAATTTTGAAGAGGTCTAATATCATATATATATATATATTTTATATATATTTGTATATATATATATATATTTATATACACATATATATATATATATATATATAAATATATATATTTATATATATATATATATGTATATATATACATATATATATGTATATGTATATATATATATATATATTAGAGACCCACATGCACACACACACAGACACAGACACACACACACACACATATATATATATATATATATATATATTCATTGGTTGTATAGGCAAATTCAAATAGATATGACACTATCTTAGGGTTAAAATATATAATTCCAGAGCAATTATAAAATGAAAAGTTATAATAGCCCTGGAATTACATATCAGTATCCCTAACATTGTCTAATTTCTATTGAGTATAACACATACGTTTAACAACACAACTAGAATATATTTATCATGTACCGCTCCTCGAATTAGCAGTGAATCTTAGTGCAACTACGAGAATATTTAAGGAAATATGTAATCTAGGGAGTAAAAATCGTCTTATTCTAAGAACAAAGCTACACCGACACACATACGTTTTTCTTATCGATTTAACCTATAAATTTGATTATGAAGAGAATTCAATAGAAAGTATTCGTCCACCTACCCCTAACTGCGAATTTACAAGAAATTACGAATTGTTTATCAAGAAATATTAAACTCTGTGTTTCAAAATCGTTGTGGTCTGTATATCTGAAGATTTATTCGCCTATAGGGTCTAGACATTGTAATTATCAACACGCTAACTGCACAGCTATGAAGAATCAGCTGCTACATTTAAAATAAAATGAAATTTTCGTCATAGGAGTTCAATTTATATATATATATATATATATATATATATATATATATATATATATATATATATATATATATATATATATATGTATGTATATATATATATAGGGTGTTCGGGTGTGGGTGTTTAAAACACCTATGTCATTACTTATGTGATTGTTTTACATGTGTATATACGTTCGGAGATTCTTAATTAAAAGAAACACTGTAACATTGTAAACAGTGGACTACTGAACTGTTATTTTCACATAGAGGATAGACAAACACTATGCTTGGACAGTGTTGAAATTATTTAGTATCTATTTTTTTTAATATAATAGCAATAATAAAACTAATAGGTTACGATAAAAAAATATTAAGTGTTATATTTCTGTAATAAACAAGCTTGTTCATTATCTGGAAAGTCTGGGACTTTTAGTGATGTTCAGTATTGCTTTCGTAATTTTCGTTTAACTGCAGATCTTTGTACTGTTTAACTGAGCGGATCTGTCGTCTTATGGATAATTCCAGAGAGGGTAGGGGAATTGCGCTTGACATTTCGAAGTCGTTCGACAGAGAGTGCCATTTTGGTCTTCAACACAAACTCTAGGGTTATGGTATTAGTGGTAAAGTTCTTGACATTATTAGGTCTTTTCTTTCTAATCGAAGCTTGCGAGTAGCTCTGAACGGTGTCTTATCATTCTCTTTTCCTATCAATGCTAGTGTCTTTCAGGACTTTATCCTAGGCGCAACACTGTTTCTTCTCTATATAAATGATCGTGCTGAGAGTATTATTCAGACGATAAACATTTATGCTGATGATACCACTCTCTATTCTGGTGTTGGGTCTCGCCTATCTCCCTGGGATAATTTAGATATGCAGCTGATCTAGAAGTTGACCTAGGGTTTGTTGTGGATTGGTTTACGGACTTGCTTGTTTCGTTTAATCTTGTTAAGACTCAGTTCGTGTCTTTCAATCGTAACCGTGTCCCTTTTCTTCCTTAAATTTTCATCGATGGTTCTTCTCTGAAGGTAAAATATACTTTGAAATGTCTAAGTCTTTCTTTCTCATAAAATCTTTCCTGGGGTCATACACTAGATCAATTTCTCTTTCTGCTTCTTCTAAAGTCGTCCCCTCTATCGAGCCAGACACTTTCTACCACCTAAGGTAAAACTTTATCTCTAGAAATCCACTATCAGACCATGTAGTGAGTATTGTTGTCATATTTTGGCTGATGAATCTCTATCTCATTTGAGGGTTTTTTATAATGGGGAGAAACATATGTGTACTTTGAGTAGCCCAACACTTATCTGCACCTCGCTCTCTACAAACGTAATGTTTTAGCCTCAGTATTTTTATGAATACAAATATGGCATGTGTACTTCAGAATTGTCTGATCTCTTCCTCGCTTCCCTTCTCCCAGCTTGCCTGACTCGTGGTCTAGGGGTCTCTATAACTCTGCTGTTTGCTACTTTATTGTAATAGATGTTAATATTTCAGTAGCTTCTTTTCCAATAACTGCAGACCTGCATAACTCTTATTCCACTGATAATTTTCCTTACAACTCATAGAATGGGACTTTTCAAGACTATACTTTATATGCATATCCTGTCTTTTCGATAATCATGTTTCGTTCTTCTTTGCTCCTTAAATAAAGTGGCTTCATTCCGCGTGTGGAGTGATTGCCATAAAAATGCATATGTGTAAATTATTTATTATAAAATAATTTAAAACAATAGTAATAATGGACTCTATTCGCTATGATAAATATATGTATTTTAAGTTTTTTTATATAAATAATATATTATTGTGTAATATATATAAAATATTATACAATCATGTTATAGAATAGTAATAATACAATGAATTTGCTACGATAAGAATAGTCACTCTTATATTTCTGTAATATATAATACATTATTATGTAATATATGAACATTACTTAATATAAAATTATTAAATATAATAGTAATGATAAACGGAATTAGCTAAAAAACTATTCGTTAAAGACTAAATTAGAAATGTGAATTTTTCTCTCTCACAAAATCCTTAATCGATTGCGAACGGTTGGCTTTGCGTATAAAACTCAATAGCGTAGAGCTGAATAATCCGTGCCATAAAACAGAAGTGTTCAAATGTTTCTTCCGAACGGATACTTAGAAACGTTACAAAACTAAATGGTCTGGAAGAACTGGCTTTCACTCAATCTGTCAGCTTTGTTCCACAAACACGACCCTTTCGCGTACGCTACATTTGCTTGCATCGTGGTAGTGGCAACTGGATAGAACATTTCAGTGTACGCTTGCTTAACAGACTGACAGGTACTTTTCTGTCTGTCGAAATGACTGTAAACTAAAAAAACATCGTTTCTTTTATTTCTTAGAGGTAATGGAGTTTCATATAATTACTAGCGGCGTTACTCGTATGGATAGATATTGCTAAGCGGAAGTGTTATTAGGAAAAAAATAATATCAAATATAATCAGTTGTAAAGTGTTTGCTTTAGAAGGAAAAGTTAAAATTTACATTTGTAATATGAACTCAAGTAATAGAAGAATTAATAGCGCGGTAGATTTCTTTCAAATATAACATTTATGATGCGAAGTCTAGTAATAAAAGAAATTAAAGCGTGGTGATGACTATAAACAGGCTACATTACTTACATACAACAATAAAACGACAAATGGATTTAAATAAAAAAACTCGAATTATTAAAAAACCGAAATGATTTAATAGAATCTTAAAAGTACGTAATAATTATTTAAAAGTTTTATTTTTTAAATACATAAAGAATGTGATTCTCTCTCTTTCTCTCTCTTTCTATATATATATATATATATAATATATATATATATATATATATATATATATATATATATATATATATATATATATGTAATTAATTAATTAAGTTCAAATATAAAAAAATTAACAAAACAAATATTTTTCAAAAGTGGCCAATATATATTAGAGCTATTTATATTAAAAATATATAGTTTGAGTTCCGTACAATTGTTTCAAAGCCCTGCTGGATTCTTATCAAGGACAATACTGAATTATTTCGTAAGTTGAAAAAGCGAAAACCTTACAATCAAAAAGTACAAAAAAGGAAAGGGAAGGATATGAAAAGGTAAAGGCAAATCTCTTTTTTTCCTTTTTGTTTTTAAGGTTTTCGCTTTTTCAGCTTGCGAGATAATTAAGTATTGCCCTTCATAAGAAGCCGGCAGGGTGTTGAACCAATTGTCGGGCACTAAAACTATATATATATATATATATATATATAAATGAATGTATAATTATAAAATTTAATATTTCCATTACTTTATATCTTGATAAGTAAATGCTCGATATACAAGATAGAGTAGTAATATCAGAAATATATATATATATATATATATATATATATATATATTAATTTAAATGAATATGACGCTGGTTAACTTTTAACCCTTGTTCTTCTTCTTCCTCCTTCTCCCCCTCCTCTGCTTCCTCCTCCTCTCTTGTTTTGAATTCCTCCGTCAATAGCTTCAAATTACTACTAATCCTGTTAGACTTTTGACGTTTTCAATCTGCCGTCGGATTTCAATCAGCAGGCGACATTCAAGCACTGATGATTTTTTCTCTCTCTCTTTTTCTTCTTCAGTAGCGTTCGACAGTCAAATGTCGGTTTTACTCTTTCTTTCTTTTGCTCTTGCTTCTTCTTTTTCTTCTTCTTCTTCTTTTTCTTCTTCTTCAACTGACGTTCTAAAGACACTGGCTGATTGGTTTCTCTCTCTTCCGCTTCCTCTTCGTCATTTTGTTTTTCTTTCTCTTTTTATAACATTCCTCGCGTCCCTACTCCCTTCTTGTTGTTCTCTGCACGTGACATTTTCTTCCAATCGCATTCTTTGTATAAATTTGAAAACTTTTCCGTTTTGAATAAAGTGTACCAACCGACTGAAAATGGCCGTATTTTAACGACCGAAATATCTCGGCAGAACTTTACAACATGAGTTTTTGAGTTTATTTTTGTTAGTTGTTGAATTGCTTATCCTTTATTCCATTTTCATTTTTACATATCGTCTGAAACATTGTTTCTATTTTTCTCATATATATATATATATATATATATATATATATATATATATATATATATGATGAAAATAAAAATCCGATAAAATACAATATTTATTAAATCATCGGTAAGTCTAAACTAGAGATATAAAAGCAATATCTTTTGTTTGAAGTAACTGAAAAAGTACTAAATATTGTATGTTATCCAATGTGTATTTTTATAATTCATTGATATATATTTATATATATGTATATATATATATTATTATTATTATTATTAAGTGATAAAGTAGATAACATTAATATAGTTTACAGATTTATTTATTCATAATATTCAAAACCAGGCATACCTATACAAAAATACTTTCAAACTATCGCTTTTCAAAGATAACGCTCTTATCATTTAGAAGGTCAGATTAATAGTTACTGAATATTATATAACTATCAGACGTGAATATCCTAAAAACACTAATAGTAATGATTGTGAAAAATATAAAAACATAAAAAAACGTAAAAGATATTAATTTTTGTCCTTAAAACAATAAACCATGCTTTGAGATATGAAACAAGCATTGTTTAAAGATGGTTTTGGCTGACCACTTGATGAATAAATACATCTGTAAAGTATACAAATTTGATCCACTGCATCACTTCATCATCTCTTTATAAATGAACTCTCCAATATATTGAGCTTCACCGTATCTCGATAGGATCTAATATAATTATTGATCTTTGTATTATCTATTTATATATACATATATATATATATATATATATATATTTATATATATATATATTTATATTTATATATATATATACATATATATATATTTATATATATATATGTATATTTATATTTATATATATATATATATCTACATATATATCTCTATATATATATATATATCTACATATATATCTATATATATATCTACATATATATATCTATATATATATATATCTATATGTATATATATATCTATATATATATATATATATATATATATATATATATATATATATATATATAATTTCGTTCTAATTAGTTTGATGTAAAGTACATGTTGTTTCATTTTAGGGTGAATTGGTCAAAGTTATCGAGTATTTTTCAGTTTTGTTATGCAAAACATATATGCACACCGTTACAAGCTTCACATTAATATTTCTAATGTAATTTATGTTTGGAAAAATACCTAGTAGTGTATTTAATATTTCACATGCGATTCTCAGTCGAGAAACGGCCGGAAATAAGAATGATTGGGAGAAATAATAGAGAGACACATAATATTATTCTAGGCTTTAGAATTAATATTCTTCTTTTTTTCATATTTTTTAGTCATTAATTTATATGGAAATGGTAGAGCAAGAGGTGCCAACCATTGTTCCGAAAATTTTAAACATTATTTAAACACAGGAAATCAAGTGTCTCTCGAGGTTTTATGTTCAGCGTTGCTTTTTGTTATTTCAAAGATATCTATGTCTCGTAATTTTAATGAACATCCTATCGATAGCAAAAAAACGACGTTTTTACTATTGTAGAGAGAAGAAAAATAGAAAGAATTGTCATTATTAATTTTATTTATATTTTCTTGTGATTTCTACTTTGATACTTACTTCCGTCCAGGTTTCTCCAGGTTCAAAAATAATGTCATCTTGTTAACATTGTACACGACTGCACGCACATCTAATTTTTACAAACTACATGGACAACTCTTTTCTTTTCATGTGAGTTGTGTTCGTAAGAACTATTTGTTGTATGTTTTCGTATTTTCCTATTTTCAATGTTTTTATCAATAGTTGTATTTAATGAAGTTATATATGTATTATTATCTAAATATGCCGAAATTGTTTTCGCCGTTCGAATTGTAATGTTCTAGCTACTCAAAATATTTATTCTCGGCCTTTTGGCTAAGATCAAAGTGTAGTATCTGTTCCGATGGGTACTGCCCCTCATAGACTGGTATTGTCTTGACCTTCGGGGCTTGATTTACGCCGGTCTATGGGTCTGTCCTGTGCAGTTCTAGGAGGTCCACCCTCCCAGGCTTCGCCTCCCTTCTTTTGGGAGGAGTAAGTTAATTGCTTACTGCCTGAGGCGCCCCTACCGGGGAATTCCGACGGGACTGCCCAGGCAATTTTTAAACCCCACTTTCCCGGCCAACCTTGGTCACATCTTACTTGTGGGAGTAAGATAAAAACTGGCCTTGTGCCTAACTCCTGGAGAGAAGTAAATCAATACTCAACATATTTATTAATTACATGTTTGTGCATGCATGTATGCTCAAATAGCATGTTATTCTATTATTGCAGTTGCAAAGGTTCGGAAACTCTTTTCAATCTACTTGTAGGAAATTAGAAGAATTGAAAGTAAACACGTTTTCTAATTATTATTATTATTAGTAGTAGTAGTAGTAGTATTAGTATTAGTAGTATTAGTATTAGTAATAGTAGTAGTAGTAGTATCATTATTATTATTATAAGTAGTAGTAGTATCGTTATTATTATTATTAGTAGTAGTAGTATAATTATTATTATTATTATTATTTGTAATCACTAGGAGTGTTATATTATAAGGGGTTCTGTGTGCATAAAAGCGTGTAGGTCCACTAGTTTTGATTTTGAGAGGGGTGAACTTTGTTCGAGTTAAGTGCAGGTCGAAGTGACATCCATTTTGGGACAAATAGATTTGTTCTCAGAATGAGTAATCCCAAGAAGTCATAACAACTCGTGAAACCTGGCCGACTTCAAAAGTTGAGGTTCAATAAAGATCAGACCAGTTCTGGTTATGATTTTTATGACAGGAAAAAGGACTGTGACGTCACTTCTTTTTCGTGAGAAACTAAGGTTTTTTAGACAGAAGGGATTTGGAAGTGAGAGCGTCAAGTCGACGATGTAGTCGTTCGTTGTATGGTCTGGATCTCTTCGAGATCTAGCAGAAATTCCCGTGCATAATCGCATCCCACAGCGAGAAGAATGAATGAGAATCGAGCGAACGAATGGATAAAACTCTTCCACAACGAAGTCCAGAATAAAAGACTTGAATCTCTCTCTAGGGAAAATTGTCTCCGCGTTTGTCTTCTGCCTGTCTATAAAGTTGTATCCACAGATCAAAGATCACCAGTATCGATCACGGCCAGAGATACGCAATGGTAACCGGCGGCACCAACGGCGATCACAACTAGACGACGAAAAAAATGTAGGTAACTTTTATGTGTTGCACATTTTTGGGGTCCTAATCTGTTAACCTCGAAGAAAATAAAACCGAAAGAAAAAGTGCACCATGCTTAATTTGAAATGCTTAACGAACAATGTTTAAAGTGTTTAATGTAACATGATTAAATGAGAAAAATGTTTAAATGTAAAGAAGAAGTTTTAACAAGAAAAGAATTTAAGAAAATTTGTTTAACGAATAGTGTTGAAAATGGACCGGCAGTTTAAAGGCTTAACACTTCCTTTAAACGCCTTAAAGCAATGTGTTTAAAAGTGCCTTAGGAATGAGTGTTAAAAAAGTGCCTTAAAAACGTGTTACACAAGTTTGAAAACGTTTCATAAACTTTCATATGACTTCGTATTGTTTTCGTTTTCGAGAAGATTACTTTTTAAGTGTTATGTAACAAATCCACTTTTGGTGCCGCGCCCCTTTTCAAGGACTATGCAACAGGAGTTCTCACACAGATCGTTGTCAGTGATTGCTCACCGACAACAACCAATGGTATTTTTTAGAATCTGAGTGACAACACGCCTCCCCAGATTTCCAGTATACTTTCACCTCTTTTGAGTAACCACAGCGGTATCACAACAGTCCCTTACAATTGATTACTCGCTAGTAATGACCATTGGTCTTCTCTGGGATTTAGATGGAACTAAACCTCTCCAAGGTCCCAGTATTGTCCGCACTTTTGCAGTGGAGGTCTAGTTTGTGATGTCCCTCCTCGGTCTTCTCATTCTCCTCGATCCTCTACAAATATTTTGTCTAGGACGGCACCATTTTTGGGGGTGAGGTGGGGGTCGAGAGTGACGGAGGAGAGCTTATAGTGTTTCTCGTAATTTCTGTTCCTTGGTTCATTTTTGTGTGGTGTTAGCTGAGGCCGGTGTAATTTATTGGGAAGTCATTTTTCTTGCAGTTTATGTTCCTTGGTTCGTGTTGTGGTTGTCTTCGTGTTGTTTTGTTTTCTTCATGTTTTAAATTCTTTGTGACTGGTTAACCATTTGTAGCTTATACTCTTTGGTTTCCGCATTCAATGATTTTCATTAAGATTGCAGCTGTTTTTATCATTGCCGTCCTTTGTATGGTTTCGATGGTCCCTTTAATTCCAATTTCTACCAGTGTTTTCTATAGGTTTTCTGGGAGTGTGCCTCGTGATCTTACTGACATTCTTCATACTACATATTCCTTTTAGTTCTCTGACTAGGTCTGCGTATTTGCTTCGTTTTTCCGTTTCTGTAATCTATAATCTGTTGTCTGCTGGGACGGCGAAGTCTACGATTTTAAAATATTTCCTCTTCTTGTCGATTATAATAACATACAGTTTCCTTGTTTGTATGTGTTATTCTGATTGTATATCAATATACCAGAGGATTTGGTTTTACTCGTTTTCTAGTACTGTTTCTGATTTATGTGTGTACCATTTGTCCGCGTGTTCGAAATTCAGTTGTTTGCACAGTTCCCTGTGTATTACTTTCCCCACACAGTCATGTCTGTTCTTATATTCTTTCTGGGCAAGTTTGCTACATTCACACTCTGCATTTACTGTTTTCCTTGGTTTGATCTATTTAAGCTTTAATGTAGTTTGCCCTATCAGTAAAGATTCCGTTTTCTGTTCAAATTTTCTTTTTTTAGCTATGTCTAGCTATTTTCGTTAGTTTCTTTTATTGTGAAGCGTCAATATAGCTGGTTTTCTTTCCATTTTTTTCTTGTCTGTTTCTGTCCGGTGTTTATGCTTCTTGCATTGTTAGTTTAGAACGGTGCCCATTGCTGCGGTGATCAGCTTTTTCGTAGCCGGATTTATGCATTTCTCCAGCTCTTTTTTAGTGTCGTCCACCCAGTCTTCTATACTTACCAGTCCTCTTCCCAATTCGTTTCTCTTCGCGTAGAGTCTGTCTGTATCGTCTGTTGGATGTAGTGCGTTGTGCATGGTCATTAATTTTCTAGTCGTCTGGTCAAGGTGCCTGAGTTCTTCTTTATCCAAGCTTATGAAGAGTTCAGAGAATCTTATTAGTGCTACTGCCCACGTATTTATTCATTTGATTAGGTGTCTGCTATATAATTTCGTTTGTAAGAGATTTTTGGTCTTCACATGTATTCTTTTTCAATCTTCTCTTTATTTCTGTTGATTTGATTGTGTCTGCTTCCAAAACTCCCAACTATTTTGGCTGTCTTGTTTGCCTAGCGCCTTCATTTGCTCTTGGTTGAGTAGTTTCATTCACTCAGTCGTCTACAGCTTTCCTTTTTTAATCTCTAGCAATGTATACTTTTCTATTCCGAATTCCATTCGAATGCACTAGCTAAAGATTTTGGTCGTATTTATTGTAGTATGTGAACTATTATTATTATTATTATTATTATTATTATTATTATTATTATTATTATTGTTGTTGTTGTTGTTGTTGTTGTTGTTGTTAGTGTTGGTGTTGGTGGTGGTGGTGTTGTTGTTGTTGTTGTTGTTATAATAATAATAATAATAATAATAATAATAATAATAATAATAATAATAATAATAATAATATATATTATTATTATTATTATTATTATTATTATTATTTCTGCTCACTAGGAGTTATCACACAAGTCATGGTAAGTATTGCTTACCGACAACAACCAGTATTGAGTGGAGTCTCAGTGATAAGAAGCCTTCATAAATTCCCAGTACTGTCCACTTTTTTTTGATTACCACCGCAATTATCTTACGGTATCGCAACAGCCGCCTAACATTGATGGCTCAGTGGCAACGATCATTAACCTCCCCTGCGATGTGTGTGGCAATAAGCCTCCCCAAGATCCCAGCTCTCTCCGCACTGATCCAGTGGAGGTCTGGTTAGTGCTGTCACTCCTCGGTCTTCTCATACTTCCTTGACCCTCTATGCCTATTTTGTGTGGCGTCAGCCCAGACCGGTGCACTCATTTGTGTGTCGTAGCTTATCATATTTCTTGCAGTATCTGTTCCTTGGTTCTGTGCGGTGGTGTTCTTCCTGTAGTTTCGTGTGGTGGTGTTCTTTCTGTAGTAAGTTATTAATATTATTATTATTATTATTATTATTATTATTATTATTTGTACTCACTAGGAGTTCTCACACTGGTTACCAGTGATTTCTCACGCACAACTGGTGGTTTTTCCTAGAATCTGAGTGACATCAAGTCTCCTCAGACTTCCTGTATTATCCCCCTCTTTTCGATAGCCCACAAAAATAACCTTGCCGTATCGCAACAGCAGTTTACTCTTGATTTTTCGCTGGTAAGGACCATTGGTCTACTCTGAGATTTGGGTGACAATAAACCTCCCCAAGGTCCCAGCAATCTCTGCACTTCCAGTGGATGTCTGGTTTGTGCTGTCCCTCCTTGGTTTTCTCATCCTTCTTGACCCTATACAAATATGTTGTGTGGTGACAGCCTAGGCTCGTACTATTTTTTTTTTGTATTGATTTATGTATTTGGAGGCGGGGGACGGGGGCGGAGGAGGAGAGCGGGGGAGCTTATGGTGTTTCTTGCTCTTTCTGTTCATTGGTTCATTTTTCTGTGGTGTCAGCTGATGCCGTGTAATTTAATCGGGAGGAGCTTATGAAGTGATTATTTTTCATTTACGGTTTCTTGGTTTGTGATGTGGTGTTTAATCTGCGGTTTTGTTTTCTTAAGTTGTACATTCCTTGTGGCCCTTCATAGCTTACGCGGGGTTTGTTTCCGCATTCGATGATTTTTCTTATGTTTGCAGCTGTTTTGATCACTTCGGTCCTTTGTATAGATTAAATAGTCCCTTTGATTCCAATTTCTCCCAGTCTTTTTCCAAGGTTGTTCCTAGTGCTTGAACTATTATGTGTATTATACTAACTTTCTTCATGCTCCATATTCCTTTCAGTTCTCTGGCTAGTTCTGTGTATTTGCTCCGTTTTTTCGTTTCTTTGATCTCTATTCTGTTCTCTGCTGGAACGGCAAAGTCTACAATTTTGCAATATTTTTCCTTCTTGTTGATTATTATAACACACGTTCCCCTTGCTTGTATTAGTTTGTCTGTTTGTATATTCATATACCAGATGATTTTGTGTTATTCGGTTTCCAGTACTCTTTCTGGGTTATGTTTGTATCATTTGCCTGCGTATTCGAAATTCAATTGTTTGCACATTTTACGGTGTACTGCTTTCCCAACACAGTCATGTCTGTTCTAGTATTCTGTTTGGAGAAGTTTGCTACATTCACTTGTTATATGATTTACTGTTTCGTCTCTATGTTTACACAGTCTGCATTTTCTGTTTTCCTAGAGTTTAACTATTTTAGTCTTAATTTAGTTTGTCCTAATTGCATTGTTCTGTGCAGCCATCAGTAATGATTCGGTTTCTCTGTTCAAGTGTGCTTTTCCTAGTCATGTATGTCTCTTTTCGTTGGTTTCTACTCTTATCAGTCTCCTAAAGCGTCCATGTAGTTGTTTTTCATCCCACATTTTTTCTTGTCGTTTTCTTTCTGGTGTCGGTGCTTCCTAAGTTGCACGTTGGAAAGGTGTCTCTTGCTGCGGTGATACACCTTTCCGTGTTTTGAGTTATGTGTTTCTCCAGCTCTGTTTTTGAGTCTTCCACACAATCTTCTATACTTACCAGCCATCTTCCGCTTTTGTTCTCTTTTCATGTAGAGTATGTCCGTATCGTCTTTTGGATGTAGTGCGTTGTGTATGGTCATTAAGTTTCTAGTCCTCTGCTCAACGTGCCTGACTTCTTTCTTGGTCAAGCCTATGAATATTCCAGATAATCTTATTAGTGCTACTGCCCAGGTGTTTATTCGTTTTACGAGATTCCTGCTATATAACTTCGTTTCTAGGAGTTTTGTTGTTCTTCGTAAATATTTTTTCAAATTGTTCTCTTTTATTTCTGTAGATTTGATGGTGTCTGCTTCCAAGATATTTTTAGCTATCCTGTTCGGCTAGCGCTTTAACTTCCTCTTGGTTGGGGACTTCCATGTCCTACGTTGTCTCCAGTTTTCATCGTTTGATTTATAGTAGTGCACACTATTCCATTCTAAATTCTATTTGAATGTCCTGACTGAAGATTCTGGTCGTATTCATCAGCTCCTCTAGTGTTTTTTTGTTTTTTGCTTTTTGCAAATAATTTAAAGTCGTCCATGAACATGAGGGGGTTTACTTTTAGTTATGATTGTGTAAACTTGTATCCAGCATCACATTCTCTGGGTATGTTGTTGAGTGGCATCATAGCTATTATAAACATTAATTGTGATAGGAAGTCTCATTGGAAAATGCCTCTGTATTTTCATCTCAGTCAGGTGTTGACCTTTGGCTGTCATTTATTCTTCTTCTTCTTCTTCTTCTTCTTCTTCTCATTATTATTATTATTATAATTATTATTATTATTATTATTATTATTGTTTATTTATTTTTTTTTAGTATCATGCGGTGGATCCATAATCTCTGCATTGTGCATGAAACTCTGATGCTTGGTTTTAATCCAAAAAAATATTAATTAGTTGCTATGATATGTTGTTACGTGTCTGTTAAAATAGATTAAGTCGGAGTCCTTTTTCTCAAATGTTCAACATTTCAAATTTAGTTATTTTTGTTCTATTTAAGATATATGTGTATTGGACGTTTAATAAATATCCCATGCATAGCAATTAAAAAAAACACACACTTTTATTTCTTTTTGAATGAAAAAAGAACACATGGTAATAATTGTAACTTTTTTCCTTTGATATTGTGCTGTATACTCATTTTCATATTTCAGGATGGCTACTGCCAGAAATGACGTCCGCTAATTTACATTTGTAAGAACTATTTGTTGTATTTAAGCGAGGAAGCCCGGATATATAGTCTATTATCTATTTTTGTTATTTTCTGATTAAAACCAGTGCCCCAACTACACATCGAATTACTAATGTTTTAATTCGCAATATTTGGGATATTTCGATTTGAAGACCTTCTTATTTTGAAAATCTTTTGGAAATATCAGAAGATACATTGCAACCTGTCAGAACAGTTAAATCTATAGAAACGCCCCGCTCCGTTTAGAGCGATTGCCTTTCATTTTCTTTCTTTGTGTGTATATTAAATTATGTTTTTATTCCTTACTTTCATCATCTTTCTCTGTTTTTTTCTTCGTCTCCGTCTTCTTTTTCTTCTGAAATCAGTCCTTTCATGCAATTTCGGATTGAAAACGACCTACAATCTTCAACTGATGTATCCTACGACACACGTATATAAACCTGGACGAATACCTGTTTGAGCACATTTAGAATGAATTATCCAAACATAACTTTTTTTTACCAATTTTATGTGACTTTACACAGATGAAAATCAATATATAATGATACTAACCCTTTTGTCTCAAATTTATAATCTAACAGCCATGGAATAATTTTGAGTCACGAAAAACTATCAAATTTAAGGGACAAGCTTAAGGAATCGTACGAAGAAAATGAGATCAAGTAAACCTTGCTTAATTAATATCTAATGATTATGGATTTAATTCAATGCACATTTGAAATATTTACGTTTTAAAATAGGGAGTTTTGCTTATAGCATTTCCTTAAAACCCTGTCACAATATTCCAAATACACTGAAATTCGAGGAATGTTTTTTTTACTGATGTCTAATACCTATTGTAAACATCACATCACCATCGGATGTATCTTAATTTTCATTTAGGGCGTCTATCCCCTTTTACTCTCTTTGCATGAAACTTAATAAATCTACAGATTACCCACATTTGCTCCCTTACGCATAGCAAGTGTGTTGCCAAATTTATAATAATCGGTTAATAAGTTAAGCAGTGAATCCTACCCATACAAATCTTTAAACTTATAAACTTCTCTAACATCATTAATATAGAGTAGTATATTTGTCTCATGACAAAAGTAGAATGCGAATTGTTATCGTTGCTCCAATCTCACAATCTCGTACCAGTGAGACTTTTGTGGGTGTATTAAGAGCTGAGAAATACCCGACTCCATCTATACACTAGATGTCTCATGAGATTAAAAATAGTACGCGATATCTGGGCCAAAAAACCTAGTAAAACTGAAAGTTAATCATGCTCCATTTCTTTATGTTATTCATATATTTATTTATTTTTTTCATTTGTAAATAAAGTAAATCAATATAAAACAGCGTTGTATTCTCTATAGCGTTGCCTAACACAATTACTTTTATATCTTTGCTTTTTAGATTTCCCTTTCCTTTTCTTATCTTTTAAAATACGTTTTTTTGCAATATCTTATGTTTACTTTTTTTTCTGAAAAATGAGAAAAATACTATATTCATATAATTTTAAGTAGAAAGTTTTTGTCTACTTATTTTTATATTGATAAGTTTTTATCAGGTTTTATTTTCTAGCAGCTTGGTTAGCAAGCTCGCTACCATTTCGCAATTTAATGTTTATTCAATATTTTAAATCATTCAAACGAAAGTAATCGATACGTAATAGAATACAAAATAAATTTAAAAAATTAAAACTAATCGATAAGAAATATTAGACAAAATGAATTTATTACGACAAAACTAATAGCTAAGAAAACATAACAAATAAAACGGATAGGAATATTAAACTAATTCATGAGAACATGAAACAAACCAATAAGAAAATAGAAGAAAAGTTTAATTTATAAGACGGTAAAATTAATCGTTAACAAAAGTAACACAAATAAAATTGATACCAAAATGAAAATAATCGATAAGAAACATCGGAAAAAACTACACGATAAGAAGATACACCTTTTTGATAAACATTAGACATAACTAATTCATAAAAAGATAACATTAATTTATAAGGCAAACAAGACACCTCTATACACTAAGAAGATAAAACTAATCGATAAAAAGACAACCAAACTACTTGAAGTAAAAACTTTAAAGCTAAGAAGAAAACAGTAAAAATACTTGATATGAACATAAAACTAATCAATCAGAAAATGGAGACACATATGATAAGTTAATAAAACTAATCGATAACAAACACGATCCAAAACTACTTGATCAGAAAAGAAAACTAATCGAACACAAGAAGACAGCAAAACTGTATTATAAGAAGATAAAACTAATCGATAACAACTAGATTCCAAAACTACTTGATCAGAAAATAAAACTAATCGATAAGAAAAAAAAGACACCAACACTATATGATAAGAAGATCAAACTAATCGATAACAACCAGAATCCAAAACTACTTGATCAGAAAAAAATAATCGATAAGAAAAAGACAGCTAAACTATATGATGAGAAGATAAAACTAATCGATAACAACCAGAATCCAAAACTACTTGATCAGAAAATAAAACTTGTCGATCAGAAAAAGGCAGCAACACTATATGATAAGAAGATCAAACTAATTGATAACAACCAGAATCCAAAACTACTTGATCAGAAAATAAAACTTGTCGATCAGAAAAAGGCAGCAACACTATATGATAAGAAGATCAAACTAATTGATAACAACCAGAATCCAAAACTACTTGATCAGAAAATAAAACTTGTCGATCAGAAAAAGGCAGCAACACTATATGATAAGAAGATCAAACTAATCGATAACAACCAGAATCCAAAACTACTTGATCAGAAAATAAAACTTGTCGATCAGAAAAAGGCAGCAACACTATATGATAAGAAGATCAAACTAATCGATAACAACCAGAATCCAAAACTACTTGATCAGAAAATAAAACTTGTCGATCAGAAAAAGGCAGCAACACTATATGATAAGAAGATCAAACTAATCGATAACAACCAGAATCCAAAACTACTTGATCAGAAAATAAAACTTGTCGATCAGAAAAAGGCAGCAACACTATATGATGAGAAGATCAAAGTAATCGATAACAACCAGAATCCAAAACTACTTGATCAGAAAATAAAACTTGTCGATCAGAAAAAGGAAGCAACACTATATGATAAGAAGATCAAACTAATCGATAACAACCAGAATCCAAAACTACTTGATCAGAAAATAAAACTTGTCGATCAGAAAAAGGCAGCAACACTATATGATAAGAAGATCAAACTAATCGATAACAACCAGAATCCAAAACTACTTGATCAGAAAATAAAACTTGTCGATCAGAAAAAGGCAGCAACACTATATGATAAGAAGATCAAACTAATCGATAACAACCAGAATCCAAAACTACTTGATCAGCAAAATAAAACTTGTCGATCAGAAAAAGGCAGCAACACTATATGATAAGAAGATCAAACTAATTGATAACAACCAGAATCCAAAACTACTTGATCAGAAAATAAAACTTGTCGATCAGAAAAAGGCAGCAACACTATATGATAAGAAGATCAAACTAATTGATAACAACCAGAATCCAAAACTACTTGATCAGAAAATAAAACTTGTCGATCAGAAAAAGGCAGCAACACTATATGATAAGAAGATCAAACTAATCGATAACAACCAGAATCCAAAACTACTTGATCAGAAAATAAAACTTGTCGATCAGAAAAAGGCAGCAACACTATATGATAAGAAGATCAAACTAATTGATAACAACCAGAATCCAAAACTACTTGATCAGAAAATAAAACTTGTCGATCAGAAAAAGGCAGCAACACTATATGATAAGAAGATCAAACTAATTGATAACAACCAGAATCCAAAACTACTTGATCAGAAAATAAAACTTGTCGATCAGAAAAAGGCAGCAACACTATATGATAAGAAGATCAAACTAATTGATAACAACCAGAATCCAAAACTACTTGATCAGAAAATAAAACTTGTCGATCAGAAAAAGGCAGCAACACTATATGATGAGAAGATCAAAGTAATCGATAACAACCAGAATCCAAAACTACTTGATCAGAAAATAAAACTTGTCGATCAGAAAAAGGCAGCAACACTATATGATAAGAAGATCAAAGTAATCGATAACAACCAGAATCCAAAACTACTTGATCAGAAAATAAAACTTGTCGATCAGAAAAAGGCAGCAACACTATATGATGAGAAGATCAAAGTAATCGATAACAACCAGAATCCAAAACTACTTGATCAGAAAATAAAACTTGTCGATCAGAAAAAGGCAGCAACACTATATGATAAGAAGATCAAACTAATTGATAACAACCAGAATCCAAAACTACTTGATCAGAAAATAAAACTTGTCGATCAGAAAAAGGCAGCAACACTATATGATAAGAAGATCAAACTAATTGATAACAACCAGAATCCAAAACTACTTGATCAGAAAATAAAACTTGTCGATCAGAAAAAGGCAGCAACACTATATGATAAGAAGATCAAACTAATTGATAACAACCAGAATCCAAAACTACTTGATCAGAAAATAAAACTTGTCGATCAGAAAAAGGCAGCAACACTATATGATAAGAAGATCAAACTAATTGATAACAACCAGAATCCAAAACTACTTGATCAGAAAATAAAACTTGTCGATCAGAAAAAGGCAGCAACACTATATGATGAGAAGATCAAACTAATTGATAACAACCAGAATCCAAAACTACTTGATCAGAAAATAAAACTTGTCGATCAGAAAAAGGCAGCAACACTATATGATGAGAAGATCAAAGTAATCGATAACAACCAGAATCCAAAACTACTTGATCAGAAAATAAAACTTGTCGATCAGAAAAAGGCAGCAACACTATATGATAAGAAGATCAAACTAATTGATAACAACCAGAATCCAAAACTACTTGATCAGAAAATAAAACTTGTCGATCAGAAAAAGGCAGCAACACTATATGATAAGAAGATCAAACTAATTGATAACAACCAGAATCCAAAACTACTTGATCAGAAAATAAAACTTGTCGATCAGAAAAAGGCAGCAACACTATATGATAAGAAGATCAAACTAATTGATTACAACCAGAATCCAAAACTACTTGATCAGAAAATAAAACTTGTCGATCAGAAAAAGGCAGCAACACTATATGATAAGAAGATCAAACTAATTGATAACAACCAGAATCCAAAACTACTTGATCAGAAAATAAAACTTGTCGATCAGAAAAAGGCAACACTATATGATGAGAAGATCAAAGTAATCGATAACAACCAGAATCCAAAACTACTTGATCAGAAAATAAAACTTGTCGATCAGAAAAAGGCAGCAACACTATATGATAAGAAGATCAAAGTAATCGATAACAACCATAATCCAAAACTACTTGATCAGAAAATAAAACTTGTCGATCAGAAAAAGGCAGCAACACTATATGATAAGAAGATCAAAGTAATCGATAACAACCAGAATCCAAAACTACTTGATCAGAAAATAAAACTTGTCGATCAGAAAAAGGCAGCAACACTATATGATGAGAAGATCAAAGTAATCGATAACAACCAGAATCCAAAACTACTTGATCAGAAAATAAAACTTGTCGATCAGAAAAAGGCAGCAACACTATATGATAAGAAGATCAAACTAATTGATAACAACCAGAATCCAAAACTACTTGATCAGAAAATAAAACTTGTCGATCAGAAAAAGGCAGCAACACTATATGATAAGAAGATCAAACTAATTGATAACAACCAGAATCCAAAACTACTTGATCAGAAAATAAAACTTGTCGATCAGAAAAAGGCAGCAACACTATATGATAAGAAGATCAAACTAATTGATAACAACCAGAATCCAAAACTACTTGATCAGAAAATAAAACTTGTCGATCAGAAAAAGGCAGCAACACTATATGATAAGAAGATCAAACTAATTGATAACAACCAGAATCCAAAACTACTTGATCAGAAAATAAAACTTGTCGATCAGAAAAAGGCAGCAACACTATATGATGAGAAGATCAAACTAATTGATAACAACCAGAATCCAAAACTACTTGATCAGAAAATAAAACTTGTCGATCAGAAAAAGGCAGCAACACTATATGATGAGAAGATAAAAGTAATCGATAACAACCAGAATCCAAAACTACTTGATCAGAAAATAAAACTTGTCGATCAGAAAAAGGCAGCAACACTATATGATAAGAAGATCAAACTAATTGATAACAACCAGAATCCAAAACTACTTGATCAGAAAATAAAACTTGTCGATCAGAAAAAGGCAGCAACACTATATGATAAGAAGATCAAACTAATTGATAACAACCAGAATCCAAAACTACTTGATCAGAAAATAAAACTTGTCGATCAGAAAAAGGCAGCAACACTATATGATAAGAAGATCAAACTAATTGATTACAACCAGAATCCAAAACTACTTGATCAGAAAATAAAACTTGTCGATCAGAAAAAGGCAGCAACACTATATGATAAGAAGATCAAACTAATTGATAACAACCAGAATCCAAAACTACTTGATTAGAAAATAAAACTTGTCGATCAGAAAAAGGCAGCAACACTATATGATGAGAAGATCAAAGTAATCGATAACAACCAGAATCCAAAACTACTTGATCAGAAAATAAAACTTGTCGATCAGAAAAAGGCAGCAACACTATATGATGAGAAGATCAAAGTAATCGATAACAACCAGAATCCAAAACTACTTGATCAGAAAATAAAACTTGTCGATCAGAAAAATACAGCAACACTATATGATAAGAAGATCAAACTAATTGATAACAACCAGAATCCAAAACTACTTGATCAAAAAATAAAACTAATCGATAAGAAAAAGACAGCAAAACTATATGATAAGAAGATAAAACTAATCGATAACTACCACAATCCAAAACTACCTTATCAGAAAATAAAACTAATCGATAAGAAAAAAACAGCAACACTATATGATGAGAAGAATAAATTAATTGATAACAACCAGAATCCAAAACTACTAGATCAGAAAATAAACTAATCGATAAGAAAAAGACAGCAAAACTTATTTATTAGACGATAAAGCTAATTAATTAAAAAAAGAAACCATTTAATTACTACTAATAATACTATTACTACTAAAAATATTACGACAAATAACAATAAAGAAATATTTTCCGTCTATATTAAATATGAAATAATTTCGTTTTTACTAATTTTATTATGATCAGATATTATTAAAGTTAACGCTTCGCCTTTTTCTCATGAGAATTAAATTGGCATAAATGGTTACGGAAACGAGCTGGACGCACGTACGTTCATTTTTATAATACAAATCGATTTTGCAGTATCAAACCGTTGAAAAAAATGTTCTATATAAATTTAAAGCTGCATTAAAATAGCTTGTCTAGAGCTATTTGGTTCTATTAAATAACATTTCAGTTAGAAGTTAAAATTTCATTTATCGTTCTCTGTGCGCGTTAATAGAAAACACTTAAAATGTAATATTTTACTGTATTTACTTCTAAGAAATTATTAAGTATCACTATTGGCTAAGTTAAACTAAACTCGAGGATACTGAAATGAATAGATTGTCAGTAAAAGATTATGCATATTATGAGAGGATTTAACATGATGAATGTAAAAAATTATTTACTGACTAACGATTACGGTTTATAACAACTGTTTAACATTGCATTTGAAGATGAGCATGTCATAGAGAAGCAGCAACGTGTTTCACCAAAAAAATAAGTTCTTGCAAAACACTGCCTTCAATAAAATCTTCTTGATATTAGTCACATGGAGGAATAGATAAAAGTGTTGTGCAATAGTTGTAGAGAGACAAATTCTTTCAGTGAAAGTGTTGCAAGTAGAGACCAGCGATTTCCTTGAGTTAAATACATGTTCCTATGTGGGAACGTAACCCCGAGTTACAAATAAATTTGTTCTTCATGTTTCGAATTTTTTTTAATGAATATTGATTGTTTATTTTATTATGACTAATGTTCTTACATTGACTGTTATTTTTATAACGTTTCGGCCGATGTAATCCCAGACTTTCTTCAGATGAATATTGTCGAATTCTAGTTATATGTATGGACTTTTCAACGGAACACTTTATTTAATCCATGGGGTATCTTGTCGTTTGTAAAATATAACATATAAGATAAAGACATTAGTCTGAATAATTCAAATAATGTTTTGTATATTGAATACTTTCTCAAGCATTATATATATTTCCATATATCTACTTTGCCAGATAACAGTTAACAATTAATACTATGTGTACTTTTCCATACTTTGGTTTGCCCTGTAGGCGGGGCCGCGAATTCGCCGACTGCAACAGGGGCAATCGTGATGTCTGAGAACGGGATCATGGTGGCTGAGCGGTACGTTACATGGTTTAATAAATGGTCACGTGATTTGTAACAGTCTACTTTGGCCCTTACTTCGAGTAGACGGGAAGTAGGGGAGTCCCAATCCGATCAATCGATTAGTTACGTCTTGCCCTATGACTTTTTTCCATCATTTTCCCTGATCGTTAACAATATTGAAATCGATTAACTTCGTAGTTATCAATACTCACTCCAGTTTATAAAGAAGTGCTAAATGGCGGTGGGAAGGGTCAATCAACTTGAAAGATAAATGGCCGCAACATTGCTGTGTGCCCCCGGACGTTTCGCTATGTTATGGTAGATAAATCGATTGAACACAGGTGCTTGTGAGCACGATCGAGTTGACTATACCATTTCTGTAGCCCCTCCAAGGCGATTGGGGTTCCACCTTAGCAATTCCCATAGACTTTGAGTCGAAATGGACTCCGTGATGTGTAGGGAGTAGGGATGATGAATAAAAAAAACCCAATTCATTGCTCCTAACAGAACCACAAAACTATGCATAGGGATACAAACTCCGAACGAGAAGAAGAAGAAAACGACCAACGTGGATTCCCAAGATTTATTGTACTAGAAGCATTAGATTCTAATGATTAGAAGAAGCAAATCTTGCTACGTTATCTCCCATTCGTCATTGAGAAAATAATTTCGGCAAACATGAAGCCTAAGGTTATTAAAAAATGGCCAATGGAAACATACTGGTCGAAGTTGAGAAAAACAGACATGCAGATTTCTACAATAAAAGAATTACACCATACTCCCATGCATACTTAAACATTTTAAAATGAGTAATAAGGAGCAAATAGCTCTACTTGTTTACTATAACAGAACTAAAAGAAGCATTAAACTCCCAAGGAGTAATCGAAGTGATATTAATCTCTATAAAAAAAGAAAACAATATAATCCGAACAGATACATACGTGATAACATTTGATATGCCGAAAATTTCACTAACAGTAAAGATAGGATATACAATCGAAAACGGTTGAACAATATATCCCTAATCCTCTTCGGTGTTACAAAGGCTAGACATATGGGGATCACGAAAGTAAATTTAACGGAAGAAACTCATGTGGAAAATGTGGGGAACAAAACCCTAACCACTCTATGGATGAGTGTAAAAGGAACCATACATGAGCAAACTGTGGTGGTAATCACCCAATTTATGCCAACATTTGTGAGAGATGGAAGAAGGGAAAGAGGATACTGACAGTTAAATACACTATAAATATTTCCTTCCGAGAAGCAATAAAGTTGGTTTAAACAATTAGTAGAGAAAATACATATTCTCATGTTGTGTCCCTGGTGGCGAATAATGAGGGCAAGAAATATTTAAAAAATTAATAGAGCTTTGACCGGGAGATCGGCCAGAATTGAAAAAAGAAATTAGAAAAGAATACGATGGAACTGAAGGCAAAAGTTTGAAAGCAACAGGTTGAACCAAGAGAGGAAAAGAATTATCATTGTGCCTCCTACTCAACCGGTTGCCCCCACCCACGATTCGCCACCACAGTGAAAAACAAGGGAAATGAATAATGCAACTAAATCTACTAGGAAAAAGATAGTGATCGAAAAGATCCAAATAAAAAATATCCAAGAAAAAATCTCCCACTAAAAACCTCCATGCAAAGAACATCCAGGTAAATATCATGAACCTGTGAAAAAAGAAGAATCACTTCAAAAACCAAAACACAAAAAACAAAAATTAGAGTGAACTTGACACAACACCGATTTGAGGCACTGAACATTATGGAAACAGGAGATAAAAACTCTGACGAAAAGAAAAAAACAACCCCCCCCAATAAAAATATAAACCATGGGACAAACAATAATCCAATGGAATTTAAAATGGTTTAAAAGCAAATCTTAATGAATTTCTCTTATTAGTGACGCAGACATCTTCTACAATTATTTGTCTGCAAGAAACCTTCCCCAAACAAGAGCACAATACCAATATTAAAAATTATCAGATATTCAGCCATATCCATGATACTGGACAAAGGGTCTTTGGAGGGGTATCAATTGTAATCAGAAATGACATACCCCATAGCAAACTATCGTTTTTTTTCCAAGAATGAACCAAACATTAATGTTATTGTTTTTTACCTTCCTCTTTGCAAAAGTCAATCATGTTCTCCAAAGCCAAAAAGAAAAACATTTCCCATTTACAAAACAACCAAACCAAACACCATGAATAATTACCTGAACATATAAACAACTTGAAGTATGAACTCTTTTACCAAAATTACCGGATTCTGCATTAAATACCCAGAAAAGGATTAATATGCCGTAAAACAAATCGACCAAACGAAACACCATTAATAAATACTTGAACATGTAAAGAACTTAGAGCATTAAAACTTTTACCAAATTGACCGGAGTCAGCATTAAATAACCCGAAAAGAGTTGACCAGCCGTAAAACAACAACAAAAAAACATAATTGAAAGTCAAGGTTTACTATATCTGTTGAAATTTGAGATATTTCGTAACATGTGAATACTTCAACTAAGTAATGTAAAAGACGTGTGTCTGAGAGTTCGTGATATATTTGTGCAACAATTAAAAACAAATATTTGTTTTTACTGCAATAAAAATGTGTTATTTTTTATTTTAAATTATTTTATTTATCTTACTCCCACAAGGTAAAATGTGACACAAGGCCGGGAAAGTGTGATTTTAAAAGCCAGAGACGTGAGCACTCTGGCCATTTAAAAATTGCCTGGGAAGCCCCGTCGGCATTCCCCGGTAGGGGCGCCTCAGACAGCAAGCAATAAACTTACTCCTCCCTAAAGAGGGGAGGCAAAGCCTGGGAGGGTGCACCTCCTAGAACTGCACAGGACAGACCCATTGACCGGCATAAGTCAAGCTCCGAAGGACAAGACAATACCAGTATGGGGTGCAGTATCCATCGGAACAGATACTACACTTTGATCTTAGCCAAAGCGAAGAAAAGAGAAGGGCAAATTGCCGCATTATTTTTGTATATACTTTTTATTATTTTTGAAAATCACAAGTGACGAAAGAATGATTCCAGGGTTGCATTATTTTTGGATATACATTTTATTGTTCGTAACCAGCAGATATGACGAAAGAGTTATTCCAGGGTAGAATTATCTTTGGATAAACGTTTGATTGACTCGTTCAAACTGCAATATAGAATCTAAGTAAGATTATACTTTTTTCTCAAAATAAAACATGCTGTTTATTAGAGTTCCGTATGCTCTTCATAGGGCTCAATGCACTTTGGGAACTTTCCAGGAATTAAGCTACATATTTAAGCGCATAGCTCCAGCGAGACTGAGGCTCTGATTTGTTCCTTATATTCAACGATGTCACGGTGTTATGCTGAGTAAAACCTACCGTTAGAAAAGTCGGAAATACTGAATTTGGTGAATGACAACATCGCTGAAACGGTAAACGCCTGCCATAACATCGATCGTTAAGTTTGTTGTATAGACAGTCTCAGACACGCGCACAATAATGGGCTGGTGCTCTCGTTACCTGTATGTACAGACCCACTGCATAATCCTGCTATTGTAAAAACGGCAGAAGCTGCTGTTTTAGCATAGCAATATATGTACACATATTAATTATTATTATCTGCAGACCTCAGTGTTTTATGCTTATGCAATATTCGTTGTAGGATATGCTAATTACTGCCGGTCAAGGATTCGAACCCAGTTGCTTAGTCATCTTTGAATTTGAAGCCTGATATTAAACCCGCAGGCCACCATCAATTAACATGGTAATGAAGAGAATTTAAACTCTATAAATGTAAAACTAGCGGACATTTATAGTAAGCTTAGTCAGATAGTGTTAACACGCAGAGGCTAGCACATCGCTTTAAACCTAGTGTCATATCGTGAACCATGTATATCCAGAATGATAACGATGGCGTATAACGCTGAGATATTTATCATATATTTTAGTTCATGATAAAATTAATGCATTGCAAATGATATATGTCATCATAATTGGAAGATACACAATAGATACAAGTTGAGCTATGACGATAATACACGTCTAAAATATTTCTAAAATTCTTTTTCCAATGTTGATTAAAATCTTTTACATCAGTTTGATCCTAGAACCTTTTTTTAAAATGCAAAGCTGAAGCTTGAAAGGTTCCCAGAATAAATAAACATTCAGCTAACATTGTTTAATTGGTGTCTAACGACTATGGATCAAAGTCAATGCACATCTGAAATCTTTGGAATTGCAAATATAAACTCCTCTATGCACCCTTTGCATGGAACTAATTCAAACTAAACACAGCCCACATTACATTCCTTTACACCGAGCAGCTTTTCTACAATTCATAATCACCGGTTAATGAGTTTAGGGGTGAATCCTTTTCATACGCATGCCGAATTTATATAAATAGAGATTATTATTGTATTTAATCATTCACTTCAATCAGAAAAATGTGCAACACTTATTTTATGAGGAATTATCTGTAAAAATAAATGCTGAATTTGTAAGGTTGCATTTTATTACTAGTTTTACATACATACATGCATACATACATACATACATACATACATACATACAGACCTATACTAGATATCACACGTTCTCTTTTACGCGTTTTAGTTTATATCTTTCTTCAAGATTTGTGATAGAAATAATCTTGTAAACTCATTTGCAGGCTAGTCATTGTTTGCATATACAAACCATGTATTCATGCTACTTCTGCGTCAAGTTTTGATGTATTAAATTAATTATTTTAAATGCATGGGTATATGCAATGCTATAATTGTGCTAACAAAGAGATACAAGCCGAATCATTACATAAATCAAATCAAATGTCAATTTTGCCGCGATGTAAATACAGTTTAGTAGAGAAAAAAAACATTTCGATACGAGAAAAAGGTTAACAGAACATATGGAAATACTGAAAATCAATAATTTTTATTGATCATTTTCTTTTAAACGCACAAATGTTTCGAACTAGAATTTAATAGATGGTGTCATATTCTTAATTTTTGTTGTAGACCTCTTTTTAAATAATATATAAAACACTCAATTTGAGTGTGTTTTTACCGTGAAGTCGACAGATAATGATACTTCATTGGAACTGCTTTTAACTTCTTACACACCACACAATATTCTAGGAAAACTGCAACATGATTCTCAAATCAAATTCATTTGCCAAAAAAAGCAAAGTACGATAAATCATGTAAGGAGACAAATATAATATATGTACATCCACGTACATTTCAGGGCAACATTAAACCTGGATATGCTGATCAGCATCACGAACCTCTCTAGCACTCTGTACCAAGACACAGAAACAAGGGCAAAGAATACTACTTTCTTTTCTATTAGAACAATAGCGACAATTGTATATCTTTTACAAGTTACTGCAGAGACTGCGACTTGCTGCTGGAGTTGAAATTACAAATTTTGAAACGTTATCATATGTTGTTGGATACAAGCGATATACATATACAAAATGATATCGAAAACTCGACAAAAAATTAAGGTACTATACATTCATTTTCGTGTCATTTGACAAATAAACATCATGGGTAAAAAGCCATTGTTTCATATACATAAACGTTTTTCGACTTTATTTAGAGTATCGAATTTATTAAATTTAATTGTTCAGCAAACGTAATTATTACCAATCTCGAAAATCTATAAATTAAAGGTGTTTTACAATATTATAAACTTTAATACTTTTACAAAATAACCAAATAAATTCAGTTAAATACTTGATTTTAATAAAGTGAGAAATCAATTGCTATTATATTAACTATTGTTTTCTTAAAAATATAATAAACCCCCTTTACACTTTTCCTTCTTATTTCTATAATATCCACTTATAATATTCTCTCTAACTGTATCAATGAAAATAGATATATCAAATTATAAAAATGTACGGTCCTTTTCTTGATAAATTTCTCGTAAATAAGTATATAAATATGTAATAATGCTGTTTGTAATGCGGTAGATGCCGGAATGATGCAAGAGAAGGTGCACAAAAACAAATAAATAGAAACAATAAAATACGATATTTTCATCTTCAATAAAACTCATGTATTTTTCAGTAAACCTTTTACTTACTGTTTCTACTGTGGATATCCTGACAGTAAACTCTGAACGCATATATATCATAGATCAGGTGAATCTAAGGCAGTAACTTTGATATAGCCAAAGTCTTTGACAAGTAATAGCATGACGACTTCTGATGAATTAAATTAATTTGTACAGTATATCTTGATTTGGAAGGCTGCACATCTAAACAAAATCACATTATGTGCCCTAGACGACGATCCTTGTACCTTTTAATTCTAGATTTTTATAAACAGCTTCCTTGATGCAGTCGCGTTCGGAATATACTGATGGCATATAGACAAATCGAATGGACACATATTCAAGGCAATGGCTATATCCTTAGAATATTACCTCCAATCTGTAGTAGATTAGTGCCGAAAATCGGTAGTTACATTTAATGCTACTAAAAAACAAACATTTCCTGTTAAAATCATAATAAACCTTTCTAATTAATGAGTCTCATGACTAATAGCATCCTTCCCAATAGTCGAACAATGAAACGATTTGGCCTTACACTCACCATAAACAGGAATTGGAACAAATACATTAAATATACTGATAGGTCTGCTGCAACGAATCTGCGCTCCTTCTACCATTTAAGAACACTTATCACACTTGCCAGTATCTTAGATCTCTACAAAGCCACCACCCACATAGGTATCGAGTATTGTACCCATATCTTGGCTGGTGCACCAACCACTATTTTCCCCTTTTTAACAGCCTCTAACATACTAGGTCCTACACTGTCTACCAAACTCTAGTCACTGTCCCATCGCCGCAATATTGTCCTCATGTGCTTGTTTCAGAAGTACTTCAACGGAATGTGCTCCGATAAACTCGCTACAGTAGTGGCAATTCAATGTAGATACCCGACAATCAACAAAACCTCTCCACTTCAGTGCAGAGGTTACCAGATGCCAGAATACTTTTAACTAAAATATCTACTTTCTTCGAACCGCTAGCTTTTCGAATTTCCTCCCTGCTCCCTGTTTCAGCAAATGTAGCAACATGTAGAAATTATAATGTAATTTGCACAAACATCTTGCTGCAACACATTACTTAGGATGCTTTCATAAATCTGGCCCTTAACTCAAATTATTCCTTTGTGTCTCAATAGCAATATGATTTCTTGCGGGCAATAAAAGTAGTACATTTTTAAAAAACATAGAATCTGGGATGGTGTAAATATATATATATATACTCTAATATTTCGGGCTAAACACTCCTTCTCAAAAAGAAATGTTATTTCAGTATAACAATATGCTAACACATGTAAAATATTCCAGAAAAATGGCACATCTTTTTTACCATTAACATATTTTAAAGATTTAGTACAAAAATACTTTACAAATATATATTTTTTTTATTTTGATATTTGGATGAAAAATACACTTCCAAATATTCTTATGACGAAATCATTCATTTGTAAAAGTACTGTTAGAGTTAAAACAATTCAAAGTGATTACGTTTCTGAAATTACTATCGAATTAATATCAAGAAAACAAGTTGCTAAATGTAATGTCTGATGCGATTTTTGAAATGATGAATATTTTAAAGTTTTTGTTAAATAATTGCGAAACAATAGCGCTTTTAATCTCTAGATTATTTATTTACCAGATAAATTATTCATAGCATATTTTTGTACTTTGTTATTGTAGCATATGAATATTCAAATTACACGAATTTAAAAATTGCTATTTATATTTTCTTTTAAACAATACACAATAAAATCGTGTTTTTTCTACTGCTTCGTAGTAAAGAGAGGCTAGTCCAACTACTACATGTAATGTCTCTCTAAAACAAATAAATTTATTTTAGAACCAATAGACTAACGTAATAACGAACAGTGACAAAAGTTATTATCCAAAGTCGAATTTTAGTTTAATTACATAAATTAAACAATGCTAATTTTTAAAATGCTCTTACTAGAGCTTAACTTCACTAATTGCCCGATTTGAAGCCGGAGGATTAGTGTTTTGATCAATAAGGCAATGTTCCGGCCGTTGAGAGAATGCCTTAGAAAAAGATAGTCTTTACTTTAGAAATACAGTTGTTTTTTAATAATATCTTGCATAATAAATCATAAACTTTTCCTCGACGTTTTAATATGGCAGATATGTTAATATCTGTCGGGCGTCCACTTCCTCCTCTTAGGCTATTAGACCTAGGAACCTAACATTTGCGAGAAGATCAAACCAAAAATCACGTTTTACTTGAATAACAAGAAAATACTACAATCAAAACTTGTTCATCATCTAGAATAGAATAAATAGACAAATACTTGCATATTAAGTTTTTGAATCATTCGCATACAAACTTATAGTGATTTTTCTATTAATCACGCATTTAAAAATATATATATTTCACTTATTTGGCCAAATCGTTCGTCCGTATTTTTGCTTCTGTCAGTTGATTGTTTAGAAACATAACCACGTTTATGCAATTCATCGTCTTCATTTAGACATCTTGAGAAACTATGCGATTTTTGTGGTTTTAAAACGGCAATCTACTTCAACTACGCCTTTAATTGAACCAGCGTGAGTATTATGTTGGGTAAAATGTTCGTTCGTTTTATAAATGTAATTTTCCGGCCTTCTAAATATCGTTTTATATTTGAACCAGCCTTTAATTTTAACTGTCGATCATCTTTGGCCGGCCAGAGCAACGAGCTTCTCTCAACGGAAATGTTTATTTTTCAGAATCGAGCAAAGAATTTCTAGCACACTGGTTCTGTAACAGAATTCTCTCCATACACATGGCATAACTTGATGCAAGTTTTGGT
The DNA here is from genome assembly GCA_963556195.1 of Sepiola atlantica. Classification (NCBI taxonomy): domain Eukaryota; kingdom Metazoa; phylum Mollusca; class Cephalopoda; order Sepiida; family Sepiolidae; genus Sepiola; species Sepiola atlantica. The sequence goes on along the minus strand of OY744530.1, from coordinate 46,890,318 downwards.
AGCTTTTTATTCTTTTTTGTAGTAAGAAAGCATCAAATGTCAGTAGTGCTCTGCTTGATCTTCTATTTCACCGCATGAAATACGAACAAAAATGTAAGAACGCCTCTGCTTAAAAGCTGACGTCAACATACTCGCGAAATCAAATACAGGATTTGAAGGATAGGAATATAAAACGATATTTAGTAGGCCGGAAAATGGCATTTAAAAAACGAACAAACTTTTAAGCCAACCCAATACTTCCGCTGGTTCAAATTCTGGGGTGGAAGTTTCAATTACTCTCATTACGATATTTTGTTGACAGTCGATTTCCTTATCACTTTCGTATGATTCATCTTCACCAATGACCATACAATTTTGACCGGATTCAATAGTTTTTTATTATGACCATTCTATTATATCATCATTATATTCTCAAACTTAAAATGCACACGTAAACTTAGAATCATTTTAATGATTTAAAGAGGATCGGACATTATCTAATGAAATAATGATAAAGTCAATCCATAAAGATAATCAGTTTTAGTGACAGTTAAAGACAATAACATATAAATAGTATGTAGAATACGAAATTAACAATGTCCCAACACGTTTAGATAGAAAATCAATTCTTTTGTGTCTAATGTGAAATTGAGTACACATGTTAGTTTTGGCTGGCGCTGCTTACGTTTACGTGTGTAAATGGGAAGGCATTAGGATATATGTGTTTATATTAGTGGTTTCTGTTTTGCTAGTTAGAGAGTGTGTATATGTTTATTTCGGCTAGCGCTATGCACGTTAAGATGTGTTTATGTAATAGCTGTGTGTATGGTTTTGGTGAGAGTTATGTGTGTGCTTCATGCGGGTGTACAGATGTGTGCATGCGGCACTTGTTGTGTTTGTCGAAGCTCTTCGCCCTGTAAATATAATAAGCACGATTACTTCGTGCGCACGTCTGTTGTCTCCATAAAAACGGAGGAAAAGAAAAAGGAAAACGCTGTAATTGGGTGTTATAGTACGTGCCCTATTATTGGTCGCAGGAAACTGTTGACCTGAGATTTCATCCAATCAAGAGTCGATATGTAAAAAGAATAGTTACTGTCTCTGCCAGTTGTAAATCATTCATATTGTACATGAATACACACTTTATTTTTTGAGTAATTTTTGGCAAGGATTAAAGTGTATTATCTGTTCTGATACTACACTTCATATATTCTGTATTCGGTCGGTGCGGGAAATATCTTTCTAGTCTCAAACAATTTTTATTTTTATCCCAATAGAAGTAACTCTTTTGTTGGAGCTGGATTTTCCCTAGATTAAAAACCGACATTCTGTTTAATTATGCCCTCGCAAGAAAATAAAGACTCTTGAGCTATTAAAAGACTATCATCTTAATCAAATCGGAATAGGTAAAACTGCTCGGGTGTACTAGTTCACCGTTATCAAATAGTCGTTTGGTAGACTATACCTGCTATAACACTATCGCTAATTTCTGTCTTCGCTTAGCCAGATTCACATATCAATCGGATAAAATACACTCCTTTGACCATCAACTTAGTTAAGCTTCTGTCCATCGAGATGCGCCCATCAAAGCTAATTTTAAAGAGATAATTGTCATGTAATTCATTACCAAATTTAGATGCTTTTAAAATATTTTCTATACTAAGCGATGTTTGATTAGAAGTATTGACACATCCCAAGTTGTAAATTATTTTGTACATATGTTCTCTTATTTAAGTCTCTTAACATGACTGAAGACTTCTTTATAATAGTTTGTTTTCTGATAGATCACTGCATAGCAAGACTCGGGGACAATTCGAGAATAAGGATTAAAGAAACCGTCGGTTAGATTTTGAGCGGCACCACGTTAAGAATGTAAACAAACGTTCATTGAACATAATATTTCTGAAGAAGAATTCATTATCTAAGAGGACGGCTCATCAAGTATTATCTTACATTAAACTTGAAAATAACCATGTCGTAGTCGGCTGGGAAGCTGTTTATTGTATTTTGTTCTACAGTCGGGATGTTCTTGGAAAGAAATTTTTTTTCATGGAAATTGCGGAGTGAGAAAAGAAAATTAGCTGCTATTGTTGAAGCTACGCGGATTCTTGCTATACATGATTTATAGAGTGGACGAGTAATTAGATCTCGTTTTAACACCTACCATGAACATATCGTTACAGTAGACTGAGGCTATGCGAAAGTGGCTGCAGAGAAAGTCAATCGATGATATCTCACTAGATTGTGAATTCGGTGTTGTACCTTAGCGTTTTAGATAGAGCATGCATGCTATCTAGACGTTGGTTGTTTCGTCACTCCAATGAGTCAGGTGATAGATACGATTTGTATCGCTTAACTTGCATATAGAATCGACGTACTTCAAGAATAAATAACAGAGGGCAAATAATGTATTTTAATAATCATGTCTTTTAATAATCATGTCTTTTAATAATCATGTTTTTTAATCATTATGTTTTTTAATAATCAATTCTGTACATTTTCGTTTTCTTTATGAATCTTTTATGTCGATCGTTTCTTGAAGTTAATATTTTATAATATTTTCTCTAGGGCAAAATGTCTACACTTTCTCTTTTAGTTTCATCTTAGCCTCACTTAGCATAAACTCTAATTGATCTTTTCGCCCACTTTAGTGGAATTAGAATTCAAGTGAAATGAAAACAAAAATAGCGGACTTGTTTACTCTATTGCAACATACTTTCGAGAGAAAAATATAAAAAGGCAATATTAATATGAGAGTCGTTTATCTGTCTTCGTGTCTGTTTTTGTGTATGTTTACTCTTATTTCAAGATGGTAAGCAAATTTGTAAGAATTCGGAAAATACTAAGCTTTAATTTTATCGGGGAGTTCGTAGGGGATCCACACAGCTTATTTCCATTTTCCGAGCTTTTTGAGACAAACAATGAGGGCATGGTCAACTTTAAGACTCGGCCGACATTCTCGTTGTCACGCTATTATCCCTTTTGTCCGGCTTCGAAAAAAATGCCATTTCGTTAGTAGTTGATCTCTCTCATCGTCATCTGCGAGGTCTGTAGAAATTCATAGCAATCTTTTTACTTTACCATTTTTGTTGATTATTCCTTCACCAAAAATGTCATTGAGTTCGCTAAATGTTGCATTGCAACTTTTCTCTAAGTGGCAGAGCATACATTGACGAACATGGATAAGATGTGTTATAGTTTTTTTCAGAGAGGATTATTTGTATGAAACAAATAGAATCCACCACCAATTTTTATTGTTTTTGTTGAATAGAATTTGTAGAAAGAAAGCTTCAATGATTATGGACAACCCCATAACTTGTGCTTATTATGTATACGAAATCTAAACTTAGTAAGAATGATATTTACGCTTATAATCATAAGGAGTTTATACTATAAATTTCTCTTGATAAATTTACAACGTTAATTTTTTCCCTCGAATTTAACATGAATTTCATAAATAAGACAATGCTAATTTTAAAACCCTCTGATTTTATTTAGTTATTGGTTTGTTATCCCTCCTTGAGCATCTCCCCATTAACTATCTGCTCAATTCAACTGGTAAAAAAATCAAACTCTAAGCACCGTATCGATATCCAGATCAAATTCTGTTAAATATTTCATTTGATAACTCCCAAAAGTGCCCCCTCAATTTCACCGTCCTACCACTTTCTCAGAATTCATCACACCTCATCTTAAACTGATCCACGCTATTGCTGTTGTTAATATTGGGTTTAACTTAACGATTTTTCTATCTAAAAGCGAATAATTAGTACGTTGCCCAAATCTGAAAGTAGATCGTTGGTAGAATGTCGTTTACAAATATTCTGAAGAATACTTTTTGTTTTTCAATAATTTATTGCATATCAAATAATTGGTTTGAAAAGACGTACGAACTTGTCTTTAACATATTGATATTGAAAATATTTCACAGAAATAAAGAACCCTATATTTTACATGAAAGTGGTTTCGCACTTTTTATTTTTCATATTACTTCACTTTGTTCTCGGAAATACAATTCCTGGGCCTAAAATTTGGTTTCTATATGATATACATAGATATTCGTGGGTTCAGTTAAGTTCGTGTCTTCTTCTTAAATGGATATAGTAAAGGAGTGAAAACACCTTATTTTCCTCTTCCGAATTGACCACTTAAATTTGTTATAGTTTATCCGTATTACGGTATTTTCTTGGTCTTGCCAATTCCAGAACAAAAATCCTTCTTGTCTTGTGGAGTATCAAAATAAGTGCTACAACTTGATATAAGAGCATTAGGACTAGATGGAACATTCCTTGTGCGATGCAGTGTATAGCTGTGTCGAGAGGATCTTTTGTGCGCTTCGAATACTGTGTTATTTTGAATATTTGGTGAGGGTTAACTTGTAGGGTACAGTATCTTCATGTCAGTTTTTCTCACAAACCCCCATACAGAGAGGCCGAAGACAGATACGTATTATGCGTACTAGGCATTCAAACTCCCTCTGACATTCAAACTCTCTTTTCCAATATGTGTATGTCTGGTTGCGTGTCCATTAACCTCTCTTAAGCTATTAGACCTAACATTTGCAAAGTGAACTCTATATTATACAAATTGTCCTGTAACCATATAAATCATTTTTCTTCATGGAAATGATATTCCTAAAGAGCATAGAATCTAACTTAATGGTTTTATATACGTTTTAAGATAATGAGATGTAAACTTATCAAAATTACATCTAGTAACAAATATATGCGCCGTCTGCTCGGTTATTCATATTAGCCTGAAAGGATGGGATAATGGCTAAGCGATGAAAAACTCTTCTACCCTAGAAAGCAGGAAGTAATGCCTGCTAAAATGGTATAACGAACGCAGATATACTACTCCCCCCCCCCAAAAAAATAATTAGCACTTGAGATTATTTTCTTATGACCACAGAAACTACACAACACTACCCACCGAAAGATAAGGTATTGTCTGTAAGGATTGAATAATTACGAACATATACTACACATACCCATAAATGAAGAAAATATTACTCAGGAGCATGGTCTAATGACAGTAAAAGAGATACTACATTACCCTACCAAAAAAGGTGGAACTAATATCTAGGAGTGTGATATTATCAAATCACAACATATCTTACATTATCTCACCTAAAATAGAACATTAAATGATAGTAAAATATTAGATTAATAAAAGTAATGGTGTAGTTTTTGCTTCAGAGAGACATAAATAAAACTCTTTATTTAACAGATTTAAATAACGTGAGTATATTCCAACCTATATAATACAAACCTATTAGAGGGGGGAGCACGGTCGCTAAGTCGTTAAGGACGCGGACTTATGGCCTGGGTGTGCCGGATTGAAATCTAGTTTGTTCCACAGAAAAAATCATAAAAACACATACCTAACCTCGTGTCTGACATACTGGAGAGAGGGTAAACAACTTATGAAACCTGCTATTCTAAAGTAAATGTGCTTATGCCCTATCTGGACTAGTATCATTGCAAGGAGATATATCAGTTGTTAAATACTTACGGACACGTATTCGTCTATACAACCCTCCATATATATATATATATATATATATATATATATATAGATAGATAACTCAAACGATATATCAAGTAATAAAAGTCGTGCAGATAGAATATATGAATAGCTGAGCAGCTTAAGTCAAAAATGATGAAGAATCGTGCATTTTGGTAAGCAAGCATGAAACTTGGCACGATTGCTCACAATGGTCTACTCTTCCGAAAAAACTTTTGGGCCACTCAAAAAAATCCAAAATGGCCGCCATTTTTCAAGATGGCGCCACGGATGGTAAAATTTATCATTTTGTGAACTAAATGCTTCATTTTTGACCGATTTCCACATATTATATATCAATTTATATGTTTCTGATGTCAACAAAGCCATTTCTGACGACAAAATAAAGATTTAATACCATTTGAGTGTAATAAAGGTACACACTTATGTCAGTTTATCCCGCATTTTTCTCTTCTTGTTCTTGTGGTTTCATCAGGATTCACACGTTCAACACTCGCAATTGCAGCTGCATAAATTTGTACATGGAAGGCCGAATTTATAGCATTTGCATCTTCCAAAGCATTGTGTCTTGCATTCGCATTTTGTTAGTTCCTTGCAGCTTTCTGCAACTGGCGGAAGTGTTGTCCAAAATATCTTCCATGTATTGCCGTGCTTCTTCCACCCCCACTCGCCAGGACTATCAATTTCCATGTGACAGCATGTTGCTTGACTCCAAATGCACCCTGCTTGATATGTTGTACGCTTTGTGTGTTCAGTTAAAGCTGCTTTAGTTGGAGGTATGGAGTCATAGGGTCTCTGTTTACGAGCAAACATGTCCAATCTTACAGCATCTATTTCTGTGAGGGAGGTAGATCTGTCATACATTGTGATGACAAACTGGTCAATAACTGCTTGGTCCTCACTTGTTATGACTGGTGGATGACTGCTCAGCTTGACAAATACGTCCGTCACGTCAGGTAAAACATTACATGTCTGAAATGCTGTCTTTTTAGCTTTATATCGAAAGGCTGACACATTGTCACAACCAGTAAAGGCATGGAAAAAGAACAAGCCTTTAACTTTTTCAGGGCCAAGTACGCTGATGACTTCATGTACTGGAATAAACCTTGTGTCATTTCCTTGACCAAATTCAATGAGCATTGCCTCCAGGCCCAACTCTTTCAAGACTGGAAATACAGTGATGGCAATGACAAGGACATCTGTGTCATTAGCTTTCAGCAGTACTGTTTTGTAACCATGATTAACTGCATGTTTTGCGTGTACAAACATCCTTGTGTCTGATTCCTCATGGTTGCAAGGTGCTAGTCCTTCAAAACTGATATTCTGATTGCTAACAACATCTGCAACTCTGGTGATTACCACGAGATTTTCATGATCCTTTGCTAGTGAAGTGATTTCCATTCATGAGCAAGCATGTGTCTTCGCAAAATACTAGCAGCTTTATTGAGTATAACAGCATCAGAAAATTCTGAAGCTTTTGACAAGATTGACCCTGTATCCTCTGTAAAGGACAAGATAACATCTCTCCCACTCTTGTGAGCTTCAAGTGCTGGTATATCTGACAAAAGCTTCTCTTTCAGTCTTGTTGAGTGAACATATGAGGCAAGTTCATGCAGTTCCAACTGTTCAAGTCGTTGCTTATACAGTGTGATGAGATCTGCAAGTTTAAACACAACTGGTGCATCACTGTTCGTATTACTTTCAACTATATAAGCAAGAAGCTCTGAATATACCAATGGATGGATTCCTTTTTTCTGAGAATCTTCATTTTCCTGTTTTTGTAGAGCAGCAAGGTGACATCTTTTCCTGTTGTAAAGAGTTGTTAAACAATCTCTATGATACTTCAACTCTTGTGCAATGGCATCACCAGCACTCAATCGGGCAAGAATTTTACATTCACCTAGAGTTGTGGCACATTCATTGAGCCTACTGCTGAGCCCCATTGTCATGACTTCACGTCTTTGTCCGTCATCTAGAAATTCTTTGTCGCAGATGAAACATTGTTCTGGCTTTAAACTCACTCTTCGAGTCTTTGAACAACTCTTGTCAGTATGTTCCTGAGCGTCAGATGCCCTTTTCCTGGCCCGATCAAGTTTGGTATTTTTGAACAAAGCACGGCAACTCTGATAGTACTGAGCATTGTTTTGCCGAAATGTATCTTCAATACCATCACCTTCATCGAGCCTAGCAGGATTAATAATCATGGGCATCTGACAGAGTTCTTGAAAAAGAGGAATATTTGTAGCCAGCATTGAATATCCATCATATTTACTGCGACCTGGAATGGGACTACTGAGATCCTCTCCGGTTTTATCTGTCTGACATAGGCAGCATTTGCTCCAATCAGTTTTCACATTTGACGTCTTCTCAATAGACATTCTGTAAATGTTATAGGCTTCAGGCCGAGGGTTTATCCTTTTACCACCTATAACCACAGTTACCGAATATATTTTGACACATTCAGATATGGGATACAACTAGGTTCAGAAAGGTAGGTTCCCTACACCTAGCCCGATCGTTCATCCAGTATCATTTAAGTCCCGTGCGATCTGTACACCATCCAGGTAACTATAGCCCCGTTACCTTTGGCTCGGCTCTCCCGCGCTGGCATATCCTGTCAATTCAGGTGCGGCTATCTAACAGACTGAACATTATTTTGTCCATGGGGCTTATTAGACAGCATTTGGGACACTGAAACATGAACAGTGTGTCCGTAATCAGTTGATACTGGACCCCATGCTGAGTTTCACAGCAGTGATGTCACCGTTATGCCCTGGTTGTGTCATGACAATCACTCTCTTACATATGACATATTATAAGAATGAGCTGAAAGGATTAATTTTTATAACTAATACATTCAGCTCACTTGGGGAATTGAATATCAAGTCAATGTTTCGGTTTAATGGCAATAAAAGGCAAAAATTGACAATATTTGCTTAAATTCATCTCATATATGTACCTTTGTGGATTGTAGGACTCATTTATCGGTTATTTTTGTGTCATTTACTGCTTTCGCATCCCCTAAAACATATAATTTGACTCAAAAATTGTGAAAATCGGTAAGATACTTTGTAAACTAGCAATATTGGATTTAAGAATGGCGGCCATCTTGAAAATGGCGGCCATCTTGGAATTTTTGAGTGGCCCAAAAGTTTTTCGGAAGAGTAGACCATTGTGAGCAATCGTGCCAAGTTTCATGCTTGCTTACCGAAATGAACGATTTTTCCTGTATCTGCTCAGCTAGAATGACAGAGAGAAAAAGCAGTGTGGTATAAGAAGAAATGTAAAATATACAAACGGAGATTTCACATTTGTTATATCTATATATATATATATATATATATATATATATATATATATATATATATATATATATGTATATATCATTTATATACATATATTATACACACATATATTATATTATATATATATATTATATATTATATATATTATATATGTATATATATATATTATATACATATATATATATATATATACACTTATTTATATATTCTATATAATATATTGTATATATATTATATATTATATATATTATGTATTATATATATATTATATATATATATTATATAGATCGTTATACATACATACATACATAAGTACACATATATATATACGTGTGTATTTAAGCAGCATTTTTTTTATTGAGACATATGTACTAAAGAATGCGGAGAGTTTTTATGAAAGTTTAATTTTTAATTTTTCAGATATTTTCTTTAGTATTTTATTTAAATTTGTGCATGTTAGTCTCGTGAGTATTTTTATTTCTTTTATATAAAAAAGTAACGTCGATTTCTTCCTTTCATCATGGGATACATTGACCGTCATTATTTCATTTTTTCAATTCTTGCTATTGTCTTTTACCTATTCTACTTGCAATTACTAAATACGGAGCGCTACCTACAAACTACCTGGTCTGCTTTTACGGTATTTGTTTTAACATGATCATATCGTCGAAAAATTACATAGGATTTACAAGACCTTAACAAACAACCATTGAAAATGAAATCTAGCTTCTCATAATATAGATTCAGTAATATCAATTATTGCAAAGAACTATATAGTTTTTACGGTTCAGAAACGTTGCCTTCTCTTCTATCTAGTTGGTTTACAGTTCTACATTGACAGTTCGTTTTCTTCTTGATTTTTCTTGGAATTTATTTTAGTCTCGTCTTCGTCCATCATTCTTTTTAGCGGGGCTCGTTAGAAACAATTTACACTGTACTTTTCTTAAATCGCATTTGGTTAATTAAGAATAGAAAGAAGCGAAGCAAAATATTATAGTTCACACATAGCGACGATGAGTGTTTCCTTCTTTTTCGTAGGGGTGGGATTATATTCACGCCTATTTAATAGTATTCTTCTTCTTCTTCTTCTTCTTATTATTATTATTATTATTATTATTATTATTATTATTATTATTATTAAAAAACTCCCTCCTTAGTTACTTGTTGTCTGAATTTGAACCCACGTTCAGCTTCCACGTCGTATAAAATAACTTTTTGACAATTTTAGCGCATCATTATGATGTTTACTTTTTGGTATGTTTATTTCCTTCTTTTACAGGGGGTTAGACAGAAGGTCAGGTTTGCATTTCCCTGTAGGGTCAGTTAGCGCCTACTGTAATTAGCCATACACTAATCCAAAGAAAGTAAAGCCTGGTCTAGTCAACTCCTTACGGCTGAGCATAAACATACCTCAGGCCGGCAGCAACACAACAGCTGTAAAACTGTCCATTTAACCTACCACTAAGCCTAAGTCTGTGTGGTATAAAACTACAATATACATTAAAACAAACAATTCGCAATAGTAAAAAGAAACATTATTCGCTCACTAGTCTGCATTAATACAATTTAATTCACAAATTTCATAAAACAAATTCGTATGACAAGTATAATGTTTATAGAGCAAATACAGAAGTGATGTTAGTCAAACGCATTGTTTTGCTTTTCCTATACGTTTCTGACGTTTGTCATTACAACAATTAATATTTACTATAAATGATGAGCCTTTTTAGAACTCTATTTGATATTTTTATTTGTTACTTAATAACCACACTTTTCGATAAACCTACTACTCTTTCGAGGTACCAGTAAGATCCAACAAGAACAACAAAGAACAGAACGTATATGGAAAAACTTTGGTTTTCTTTATTTCTCATCACCGGGTCGTTTTCGCCGGCTACGCACACACATATAAAGAACATCTTTTGACATACTTTTGTCACATTAAAGTCTTTTTTGCTGAGGTCACAGACTTGGTTTCCGCTAGAAATTCGTTCATATATTCATCCGATTGGTAAGGAATTTTCTCTGCATTGTCTATCCGAGCGTGAACTGTTTGTTCCGCATGCACTTCCAATTGTCTGTTTGATGAAATACAAGTCAGATGATTCCTTCACGGTACTAACTTGCTTATCAGTCGCATTTTTAGTCAGCGGACACAAAAGCCTAACAGCAAGACGGGCTGGGGTACCATAGACAATACAGCTTCATCGGTGGCATAAACATCGGTAAACTCCCATTCTTCTGGTACTTCGATACTCCGATCACCAAGCGCTCCGGCTCTTAGCGTTTGTGAAACCGCCACCATTACAATTTCGCTCCTTTTTAACAGTAATCAATTCTCTTTTTTTCTTTCTCGACGTTCTACCCACAATGGACTCGTCCACGATTCATGTTTGCCACTCTTCTTTATCTTACACTATCACTTACTCTATATCTATGTGTCCCCAAAAACAACCGTCAGTGTAAATGAACCCAACACTTTGAACAAAATCAAAAGATACTTATTTGCTACATAATCTGCATTAGTACCCTTTCATCCATACATTTCATGAAGCAAATTAGTATTACCGACATAAATTGGTTAAAAGCAAATACATTTGAGATATTCGTCGAACATCTTGTTCTTTACCTAATGTTACACGCACCTTTTTCTCAAATGCATAGTAAAGCTTAGTAATGTTTTCGTCAATAATTTCAAAATTGTATTTCCTGCAAATTGATTAATGATTTCAATCATAATGATTACGCACAAAAAATCATATTTGCAAAAAAAAAAATAAATAAACATCAGCACACTTCAAAAAACAAACAAACTAAGGTGGACTATTTCCTACCGTATACGCTTGAAATATATAAGAGTAAACTAATCGCTAAAATTTACAAGCTATTATTTGTGCTATTTAGTTTGATTGTAAACATAAATACTTATTTCTGGCGGGTAGCGGGTTACTATTGAACACTTTACTGTTGGGAGCGAAGACTCCGCTAACTCGCTTTTATTTATTGATTTAGAAAAAAAATTACAACATGTTAAATGATTTACAGTGAAATTGGTTCTTTCTTTTTTAAGTTTAATTATTCTGTATATGTTCTATGCGCTATGCCGCATACAGGTCTTGCTATTATATATATATGTATACATATATATTATATATACACATATATATATATACATATATATATACATATATATATATATATACATATATATATACATATATATATACATATATATATACATATATATATATATATACATATATATATATATACATATATATACATATATATACATATATTTATATACATATATATATACATATATATATATAATATATATATACATATGTATATATACATATATATATATGATGTATATACATATATATATACATATATATATAAGATATATATATATACATACATATACATATATATATATCCACATATATAAGATATATATATACATATACATATATATACACACATATATATATATATATATACACATACATAGATATATATATACATATATATATATATAATATAAAGCTCCCACCCCCCGGGTAGAGCTTATGTTTGTAAGGGTATCGCCAACTGCCATTAGCGTAAAAAATGCAATGCTCATTAGGTAAACACTAATTCGAGCTGAGGCAATTGCAATGTTTACATTGAGATACAACTTACATTCAGTCAGTGTCGCCATGATGGCGTATGGGTTAACATCGCCGACTGTCAGCTCGGCTTTAGGCACTAACTGTGAAACAGCGAAACAGTCTGTATGTGGATGACTACATATATATATATATATATATATATATATATATATATATATATATACATATATGCATATATATATATATATACATATATACAGGGTGGGCAAAAATAAGGGTCCTATTTTAAAAAATTCATAACTTTTTTATTTATTGATTTTTTTTTTTTTAGAATAAGTAAAGGACTCCTTCCGAAGCAAGCATGAGCCGTATTAGCCCTAAGGAACGTACCCTCATTTAGAAAACATTATTTTTGCTTAAAAAACTCAAAACAGTGTAAAAAACAATACTTTAGTTTTTGTAAGTTTTAAAAAGTGTTTTTCGGCTTAAATTTGTTTTGTTTATTTCAAAAAATCTCGGAAGGGTCAGTCTACACACACATAAAGTTTGGTGAGTTTAACATTTATTTTGTAGAAGTTATTAAAATTCAAGTTATTCAGATTTAAAGATAGGACCCTTATTTTGGCCCACCCTGTATATATATACACACATATATATATACATATATATACATATATATATATATATACACACACATATATATATGCATATATACACATATATATACATATATATTCATATATACATATATACATATATATACATATAAATATATATAAATATATATATACATATAAATGTATATACATATATATATATATGCATATATATAGGCAGCATCTTGTCTTGCAGGTAAGTATTGTATTGTATGTATATATATATGTATATATATATGTATATATATATGTAGGTGTATATATATATATTGTATATATATACGTATATATATGTATATATATATATATATGTATATGTATATGTATATATATATATGTATATATATGTATATGTATATATATATATGTAGATGTATATATATTTGTCTATGTATATATATATATATATATATATATATAGATATATATATATGTCTATGTATATATATGTATATATATGTATATGTATATGTATATGTATATTTATATATATATATATATATATATATATATATATATATATTTATATATTTAATTTAATCATAGATAGCTTCTTTAGTCTAATTAATATGCCTGATGGAATTAGAATTCGTTTTTAGTTTTCTACACCGGAATAATACTTAAGATATACCTCCATGTATTTTGTATGATGTCTGTAACTATTATCATTAACATCGTGGTCTTACAGTACTCTAAACATAATCGGTGGCACGAGTTCATACCATTCTTGTGCATATAGATGCGTACATTAATACCGCATGTATTATACTAGGTGCTATCTTATTAGTTGCCATCGATAGCGATTAAACCATTCACGCCTCAAATGCTCGTTTTACATGTATAAAAGTGAGATAATCTTTTTTAACAATTATCGATCTGCTTTCACATTCTTGTCACTGTATACAGTGGGTTCGATGTCGAGACCTTCTGCGCGCGTAAACGCGGATTATGAACCTGTTTCATGTTACACAGATCTCGCTGAGGGCAAGGTCTTGTTATATGCTTTCATAATTTTCAGGTATGGACGAACTGGAGATTTCAATCGCTGTACGATATTCATCTAATTCATTTTTCCATCTTTGCTCTCTACAAATTAAAAAACGTAAAGAAAGAAAACTCTCATCTCCGTTTGCATTAATCGTAGTTCATAGCTAATTCTAATCGAATTAATGTTTATCTTCGTCTATTGTAGACCTCTACTTTATAAGTGAATGCGTTTAATTCAATTATTATACGAATTAAATAAATGATGAGAAGTTCACAACAGAAAACTGTATGAACATATATATGTATATATATATATATTCATGTGTGTGTGGGTGTATATATATATATATATATATATATATATATATATATATATATATATATATAACAAGTTCAAATATATTGATAAAATGAACTTAAAACCATCATTTTTTTTTCGAAAGTGCTGAATATAGTTTAGAGCTTAATAAATACACTTTATATGAACATTTAAAAACAAAACATGTCGTCTTAACGATTTAATGTTGAACTGAGTGTATGTATGTGAGAATTCTAAGTCGTGATAAATGTATATGCTTGTTTACTGATGTCTAATGACTTGTATGTATGCATATATATTCTGTTTATGAATGTACATTGCGTGCCTATGCAATTTTCTAATGTGAAAGTTTTCTAGAATATTATAAAGGGAGGGGGTTAATTGAATTCAGTCGGTGTTGGGTAAAAGATGACACGCTTAATAAATCTTCGCCTCCCATAATAACTTTCATAAAAATCGAAGTTGCTAGCAACTACTCCTGAGAACTATAATACCTTGACATCTGATCTTCTTTTTTGACAGGTTTACTTTTGTTTTCTATTATGAGTTGGTTCCAATCGAGTGCACTTGAGCAGTGAAATATGAATTAGCTTGTGTAGAGCTTTTACAAAGTTTATAGAAACTTATATATATATATATATATATATATATATATGAAATATGAAACTAAAAGTATACTTTTAGTAGAGAGAACCTATAGTTAATTGATGTAAGCTCAATATAAGCGATAGAGCAATTATAAAGATAGATAAAAGAAGAGGGATAAACATGTACGAATGACAAGTTTATTTCAACTTCGATTGGTCAATGCAAAGTGTACTCGGTAAAAACATGTTTATTTTTCTTACCTTAAGCCAAGGCTTTTCAAAGATTAAAATCTTATCATCAGAGGAATTACATAGATAGATAAGTTGGCAGTGGAAGAGCAAAAATTCAAAATTTGAAAAAATATTGAGTGATGGAGAGTGATAATGTACGGGTAAAAACACATCTGGGGTCAGTCTAGTTGGTAAATGTCCGTTGATAAGGTGTTCAGTGAAAGGAGATTTACAGATCGAAAAGAAGGGTTTCCGTGAAGGCAGCATTGAAAAAGTTCAAGGAAGAATAAAATCCAATAGAAAGATGTGTAGTTCAATGGTAGGTTAAACGCACTTATTCGGAAATAACTTTGAAAAGCCTTGGCTTAAGGAAAAATAATAAACATGTTTTACCGAGTACACCTTGCATTGAACAATCGAAGCTGAAATAAATTGGTCATTCATACATGTTTGTCCCTCTTGTTTCATCTATCTATCTATCTATCTATCTATATATATATATATATATATATATATATATATATGTATATATATATATATATATATATATATATATATATATATATGTAAAGGAGTAAGGCTACCAACATTTGTAGAATGTTTTTTTCAACATTTATTTATTATTTTGTGGTTTTACCATTTTATAATTTTATATAACGCGTTTGAAGCGGTGGTCCGCTTTCACTAGATATGAAAATGGATTTTCATATCTGATGAAAGCGGACCACCCCTTGAAACGCGTTATATAAAATTATAAAATGGTAAAACAACAAAATAATAAATAAATGTTGAAAAAAACATTCTACAAATGTTGGTAGCCTTACTCCTTTACATATATACTTTTCTCTCGTTGGAACTGCACTAATACTGCACTACCCTCTTTTCTCTCTCTCTCTCTCTCTCTCTCTCTCTCTCTCTCTCTATATATATATATATATATATATATATATATATATATATATATATAGTAATCCAGGTAGAGTAAAAATCCACAGGGTAGAAATCCAAAGGAAATCAAACCGGGCTTATAAAAGAGTGCTCAATAAAGATATAGAGCTGTATTGTAAATGTTTTTATTCGAACATGTACAAGGTCTGCTACACTGGCGTGTCGAGGTCATCGATCTACAGCTATCAAGAGCTGAGGTCTCATCAGGCAGAAAGTATTTTTGTGATCCGACCAGGTCGGTGAAGTTCAGGAAGAACCTTCCTGGACATCAGCTGTAGATCGATGACCTCAACACCCCAGTGTAGCAGACCTTGTACATGTTCGAATAAAAACATTTACTATATATAAATATATATATATAAATATATATATATATATAAATATATATATGTATATATATATACACATATATATATATATATATATATATATATATATATATATATATATATATATATACACAACACGAACTACACCCGTTAGCATCATCCTCATCGACATAGAGACTAGAAATATATTTATTTATATGTATATATATATATGCATTAATTGAAGAGTTATAATGACAAACGCGATAAACCCAATTTTAAAATTGTTAAACTACTTCTATTTCTTGTTATATTTTATACCTTTGACACACTCTAAATCAGTTTTTTTAAAATAATATTATATTTAATTAATATTCTTGCTTTTAATTAAATAAAACATTTACGGTCAAATTTTAGATTTTAAATATTCAATTTTGTAAAGTCTACTTTCTCAATTTGAAGGAACTGGATTTATCGAGTTTTTCATTCTACTCTTCAAATATATTTCTGTTAATATAATGGCACCTATCTTTATAAGTTTATATATATTTTTAGTGCAACATTTACTCGTAAACTAATGAACCAATCATTATAAATTTTGAACCACATCTGTAAGATTCAAGGAGTCGTAATATCGGTTATATTTAGTTTCATTTAGTTTTATGCTACGTGGTTAACAAAGTTGTGGAACTCCTTCGTTAAAAATTCAAATATCTCTGATATGTTTTTAAATTTTAAAAATAGATATGATACATCAATTAATAGATATACCCAAATAACGATTTCTTTGTACTATATTAAAACGCTTTAACGGCATAATATTGGCAGAAAATTCCATTTAAAAAGATATGAATTAAATTGGATCCACAGCCATTAGAAATCTATTAAGCAAGTGTATATGTATTTACAGTTATTCTAAAGACCCTTTGAGCGTAAATCTCGAATTTTGGATACATATTAGAATCCGACTCAAGTATACTTATTCCGTTTTTTATTTCAAATACATCAAAGGCTCATAGAAACTGAAATGTTTGTAATATGTATTAATTAATGTGAAATACCTCTGGTTTAATTGTATCAAAATCGGGTGGTATGTGTATTCATATATATATATATATATATATATATATATATATATATATATATATATATATATATATATATATATATATATATATATATATATATATAAAGAGAGTAATAGTCATTCATAGAGGAGAATTAGCGTGCTACCCTTTATTTGGTTTACTTAGTTTGGAGAGGCCTACGTAGCGGTATAAAAGTAATGTGTTGGTAACGGTTATAACATTCTTTAAATTTTATGGCAACACGGTAGAAGGAAGTAGGCGTCTGAAGTAATGTGCTTCGATTCGTTTGATGCATTGTTTTTTAGTTTACTCTAACTTAATTTGATATGAAAATCAAGTCTAATTTTCATATATATATATATGTGTGTGTGTGTGTGAGTGTCTGTCTCTCTGTGTGTATGTGAATGCATTAACAATGCAACTGTGTTCAAATGTTACAATATTTAGGTTCTGGTGTGCAAAAGTAATGTAAAAATGAAAATTATTCTACTTAAGTATATAATTTATGTGAGAAAGTAAATATTTTCATGAATACTTAAAATTTAAGAATTAGGAGTACGTACCAGGATATTTCCCCATAGAAGAGAAGATATTTTGCTTTTTAAGGTGAACGATGTCAACGGAACCAGATGTCTTTTGGGGGGTCAATCAGCCACAAAATAGTGGGTCGAGAAAATACGATTACTCTCGATATGCTTTGCTATAAAGTGATGTAAGCAAAGCCGCATTAGAAAATTGTTGAGTTACTTACTGTACTTGTAAGTTCCTCCCATGATGATAGCTTACAGGAAACAAAAAAATACAAATAATTTGATGATGTCGCTATTTAATAAGAAAACGACTATGTGTCAAAATGTTACGAGTCACTTATTACCACGGCTATGATATATCCGAACATCAATTCACGCCGGGGGATTACACCATAGCATATTTGTAATCAGTATGTTATATTTTGTCATCTTTCAAATATATTTTTGGTAGGGGAAGTAATAATCGTGAAACATAATTTATTGAAGATTCTTCCAATTTCAAGATAATCTAAGTATTTTAAAGGGATGTAAAGGTAAATAAAGTGTCCACACATTTCGAAAATTTAATATCTCTGATTCTCATGAACTTTGAACAATACAGTTTAGACATTAAGTAAACGAGATTCTCAAAATTCCGAGTTTTTCAAAGAATTATAATTACGCGGATGTATGAGCTCTGTATGTTAATTACTATTGTTTTAGCTAAGAGTATGATGTCTATTTCTAGGCTAGTTAGTTTTGTTTCTATTCCAGCCATTTTCAAACCTCTTTACAACAAGGAAGAAAAAAATGAATAGTATTATGAGTCGATGTAAAAAATAATAAATTTCTGGGTGCTTCCTACCAGTAATTATTTACAACCAACTGAGAACAGCTTCCGAAGATGGTCATGATTAATGGATTACTTTAGATTTAATGCTAAGAAGAACAATGCCAAAATATTATGTTACTAACTATACTCATCTCTGATACACATGGGAAGTCAATCTAATACATCATGTCGTTGTTAAAATCTTCTTTTGTACTGGATAGAATATTTTATAATTAGTCACTATTAACTATATTAACCCATTCACGTATTATATAGTAGTTTGTTTAATAGAACATAATACATCATCCTTATGAAATTGGCGTTTTTTTCTGTTTTTCTTTGTAAGTTATGTATTTACCTTTTAAAATTATGATTATACGCAAGTAAAACTTAATCGTTCTCTTTAAACACTGCCTTTTCAGTGTGACTCTCTTTAATGTCATGTGGTTTCGTATCTTTATACTTTGAAATTGTTTCTTTTGAGTTGCACTCTAAATTCCATTTATAATATAATGATTAATATTTGTATATTGATAAATGATTTTTTCCAAATTATATGCTTTCAACTAATACACTATAAACTCCTTTGGGCAATACTTGTCCGTATTTCCTCATGGCTTTACTTCATCAAATAAGATAGCTACACTATATGTCTCTCTCTCTCTCTCTCTCTCTCTCTCTCTCTCTCTCTCTCTCTCTATATATATATATATATATATATATATATATATATATATATATATTACTATTTCATGTATTCACATACAATTTTATCAGATATCATTTTGTATGTATCAATTTTCAGTACTAACCTTAACAGTGCTTGATACGTAAGTAGAGCAAGGTAGTAAGCTATAGTAATATATTTATGGCAATTAAGCTACACAGAGGATGCCGCGTCTCATCCCCGGGGAGAATCTTCAGGCTAAAATGCATGGAGTTTGTTTTGTCGGGTGTTTTTATATACACGGCTAGCTAGTAAACAAATCAGATTATTTGTGGGAGAACAACGAATCTGATTTGTTTACTAGTTAGTTGTGTATATAAAAACAGACGTCAAAACTAACTCAATGCATTTTAGCCTGAAGATGCTCCCCGGGGTTGAAACGCGGGAGCTTCTGTGTAGATAATGGCCATGAAAATACTTCTCTAGCTTACTATATATATATATATCTTTCCTCGCGGGACAATGCAATCAATGTGGGTTGCTTATTTTGTTATGATCTGTGATGCTTTGCTGTATATTTTTTATAAAATATAACATTGTTTTTTATGAGTCGATAGGTAAAAGATCTGGTATGCACACATTATTTCAGATGTTGTTTCTGTGAGAGAAACGGTCCTATAAATGTACCGAAGTCTTCCGATTTAAAAAAGGACCGAAACATGTAAATCCGTCTATCCATCCCTCTTTGTTTTTATATATGTATTTATATATACACATACATACTTGATACCTATCATTACTTCCGAATAATACTATGCATTAATACGATCGGATGTTATTAATATATAGTGTTATCTCTCCAAAAACAATAATTTTTTTACATCTTTCATTATATATTTTCTTATTTCTTCTCTAAAATACGCAGCATTATACCATATGCACACACACACACACATATATATATATATATATATATATATATATATATATATATATATATATATGTATACAGAATTATACTATATATATGTAGATAATTATACTATGTATACACATATACATAATTATACTATATATATATGTATATATGCAGCTTAATAGTATATATATATACAGCCGTATACTACTATATATATATATATATACAGAATTATACTATACATATAGAGAGTGAGAGACAGCATCATAGTATATATATATGTATATATGCAATACATCATCAGGTTATATATATATACGGATATATGTATATATACATTATTATACTATATCTAGGTATATATATACAGCATTGTACTATATATATATATATATATACATATGTGTATGTATATACAGCATTATACTATATATATCTATATACATACATCATTATACTATATATATATGCATATATATACATCATTTTAACATATATATATATATATATATATATATATATATATATGTATGGAGAGAGAGAGAGAGAGGGGGAGAGAGAGAGAGACTGTTACTCTGTATCAAAGCGATTTAGTGCGGCTAGACAAGTTAGTTCCCAAAGCCGGGATTTAAACTCAACCGTCGAGCGAACAGTCGGTGCCTCTTCCTTTGCCTTATTATACGACACTTTTTTGCCCAATGAGCTATGTCTTAAAGCTAATGGCAGTTGGCGATATCCTTACAAATAAGCTTTACTTAAAAATTTTTTTTAACATAGTTCACCCCAAACATACAGGCCGGCACTGTAGACGTAAGTGGCTTCTTAGAAAAAGGGTAAGATTTTTTTTTTTATTTTGGGGTCAACCTAAATTTGGAGCTGTGCAGCGAGATGTCTGTTTACATTAGTTTTACATTCTTGGATGTTAGTACCGTCTGGAAAATAAGGAGCAGGGAGGGAGTTCCAGAGTCCAGCAGCACAAGGTAAGAAGCTTTTGGAGTAGAAAGCTCTTTGGTATCTGGGGACGTCAACAGTGAATGGGTGGGATTTGGCTGATTGTCGGGTTGGTCTAGTGAATTTGCGTCGTAGAGGCAGCAGAGCAGCAAGCTCATCAGAGCACAATCCATTGAAGTACTTGTAAAACAGGCACAAGGAAGCGACATTACGGCGCTGGGATAAAGGCTGGAGCTTGATTTATAGTGAGGGACTATTGAGTAAGCGACTCTTTATTTAACCTTGTCTAAGAGAGAGAGAGACTAGCTGATGATGCAACAATCCATATGTGGCAACAATACTCCATGCATGGGTGGATGGTGGCTTTGTAGAGATATATGATTATGTCAAGTGTGAGAAGTTTACTAGCACGGTAAAAAAGCACACCTTTGAAGCAGTCCTGGCAATGTCCTCAATGTATTTGTTCCAATTCTTGTTATCAGTGAAAGTCAGGCCGAGGAGTTTAATTATGAACTCTCAGGTAACGTGTTATTTGCCATGACAATCGGTGGTTGAAGAGGTTGCCTGTAATTATTGAAATAAAGTAGCTTTGTCTTTTCGGCATTAAAAGTTACCATCTATGTTGTACCCAATTCCACTACAGACTGGAGGTCATTTTCTAAGGATTCAGCAATTGCCTCAGATATGTGCGCGTCGGTTTTGCTCACATGACGAGAGTAGAGTATGGTCCGTCAGCAAATATTCCTATCTCAGTCTCAATTACATCAGGGATGTCATTTATGAAAATCAAGAACAGTAGAGGCTCTAGGATTGATCCTTGGGGTACACCAGCATTTATGTTATGTTGCTTAGATGGACGGCCATCGATAACAACCTGGATCTTTCTTTTTGTTCAGAAGGATTTGATTATATTAAATATTTGTCCAGTAATACCATATGAGTGCAGTTTTAAAAGAAGTCCTTCATTCCAGACTTTGTCAAAGGCTTTTGATATATCAAGCGCTACCGCCCTAGCTTCACCTGCCTTCTCCAGTGTATGATATATGCGTTCAGCAATGACCTTTAGGATATCTGCTTGTCTAAATCCGTATTGATGATCAGAAAGAAGTTTATCATTAGCTAGGGGACGAACTATAGCAAATTTGATTAATGATTCAAAGATGTTAGCAAATATTGGGAGTAGACTGATTGAACGGTAGTTTAGATGATTAGTTCTATCTCCAGAATACTTGAATACTGGTAGCACAGAGGCAATTTTCCAACTATCAGGGAAACAAGATTCAGCAAGGCATTTGTTGTATAGTTTGGAGAGGATAGGTGCCAGCTGAGCAGAACATTTCTTTATTACTATTACTGGTATGAGATTAGGCCCACAGACTAAAGGCGTCAAGGTTTTGTATGATGACTTTGGCCTGAGATGGGGTGGTGACCAGCTTTTGAAGTGTGGCTTCAGTCCGCCATGGGAATTTATGGAGGGGATTTTTTGCCGAGTCAATAATAAAGTTTAAAGCGAAACGCTTGGCCAGTAGTTCAGCCTTATCAGTTTAACTAAATAATGAAATACATTTTCAATATATAGTATTTTAAAATCAAAGTGCATGATACACACCATATATACATATATATAGAGAGATATAAAATATAGATACATATATTTCTTATGTTCGATTCATATGTACCTCTATGAAGACCATATGCCCGATAATCGGTAAGGTTACGCTGATTTCACGTGAACATTCGAAGATAGTCAAACACATTTGAGACTTAGGGAAAGTGTTAATAATTCACACAATTTCCGTGGACTTTTCGGCAAATGTGATTATTCGTAGCGTTCATATCTTAGCCAATATCCCCCTTTGTCGCAGAGATAAGACCCGGGATCAAAGGGCATCACTGAAACGACGCCATAAAACATAATTGCGAACGAGAGAGATAACACCATGTTCTCAACTCGCAGAAGAGATTAACAAGCAAGTTTATGGGATTAGGATCAGGGGCTTATCCTACGAATCAAACATGTGACGCATTTCGAGGCCCTTTCAAAAACTATTGGATTTTGATTAATCAGTTATCGATTTTTTTGCGTGAATATTTTCACAACGACAATGATATAAAGACAAGCGAATACTTTTGCTTTTAGTTTGTGTCTGCCTGAAAACAAGACATTCATAACGAGATCGATATAAATCTTTGTATACACACACACACACACATACATATATATATATATATATATATATATATATATATATATATATATATATATATATATATATATATAATATGTCTGTGTGTGTCTATACAGGGTAACCTGATGAACGGATCATAATTACGTTTTAAAAAAATACGGTGAATAACATAGCAACATAATTATTTTGTAAATGTTTATATTTACGGAGGTGCGAATGAAGTTTTTCTTTATTTATTTTTAATAAACCGATCATTATGTATTTTGAAATTTATATTCATGGTAACCCAGTGACAAACATGGGTAAAATATTAAAAAAAGCAACTTTACCATTTAGCGGGTGCACCCACCTAAACATGCAACAGCTTACAAAAAACATTTACTTTTTTAAACTAATTAAAGTATTATTATTAATTTGGGAATACGTATTCTAGGAAGTAATGTGAGAAAAATAGGCATTGTTCGTTACATATGGGCATACATGTGCAAATTTAGAGGGTGAATATATATATATATATATATACATGATATATATATATATATATATATATATATATATATATATACAGCATCTACAATAAGTGAGTACACCCAACGTATTTTTTACTTTTTACTTCATATAAGTTTAATTTTTCGTAGGATTTGAATGAAACTCGATGTGAACATAGCCATGTAGTGGTTTAATAGCTGTATAAACTATGAAGGAACAAATATCTTTTCAATGCAAAAAAATTGAACAAAAACATTTGGAACAAGTAACAAAAAGTTAGGACACATGAGCATTTTAAACAAATAATCTCATGTTTAATACTTTGTATGGCCTCCATTGTTATCAATAACAGCGTACAGCCTATTAGTCATTGATTCGACTAGTTTATGACATGTGTCCGCCGGAATTGCATTCCATTCACACTTGATGACCTCCTTCAGTTCGTTATTATTTCTCGGATTTTTCCCTTCAATTTTCCGTTACAGATCCTCCCACAAATGCTCTATTGGATTCATGTCAGGTGACATACTCGGCCATGGTAAGGTATTCACCCGTTTACTGTCTAAGAACGCCTTCGTAGCCCGAGACGTGTGCTTAGGGTCGTTATCTTGCTGGAAAACACCACGTCTGCCAACACTTGTTAGACTTGATAACATTTTTTCCTCCAATATCTGGCAATAGAGTTTGGAATTCATTTTTCCTTCGATGAAAGCAAGTCGTCCAACTCCTTTAGCACTCATACACCTCCAAATTATTAAGCTTCCACCTCCATGCTTTACAGTTGGCACGACACACTTATCCTTGTAAGCTTCCCCTTTTCGTCGCCACACACGCTTAACGCCATCTTATCCGAATAGATTTATTTTTGTCTGATTAGACCAAAGGATTTTGTCCCAAAACTGCATGTCTTTGGCTTTATGTTCATCTTTTATGTTCATAGCGCTTCTTTTTGTGAAAAGTGCTAAGCAGAGGCATGCAGCCTGTAAACCCGTCATCATGGAGAATGTTGCGCACTTTCTTAGCACTCGCAGTTACGTTTAAACTGTGCGAAATTTCTTCTGCGATGCAGCAGCACTCCGACGTCTGTTTCCCTCGATTAGTTGTTTGATATGCCTATTAGTTCGATCAGAAAACTTATTTGGTCGACCAGGACGGCGGCCATTTTTGACAGTTCAAGCTTTTTTGTACCGTTGAACAACTTTTGCTACCGTATTTCGCCTGATATTTACATTGTCACTAATTTTCTTATATGAATGACCACTCTTGAATAAATTAACAAAAGTTTCACGAGATTTTCATCTAATTCATTGCGATGAGGAGCCATTTCCAAGAATAATATGAAAAAAACTTTGGTAGCAATAGATCCAAGCAATAACAGGGGAATGTAAGCAAAAAGCCGGTAAAATGCCTTAGGTTATCTATTAGGGTACAATAAAAAAGTGTCAACAGAAAGTTCTGCTATTTATAGCTAATTGAGTACATATTTATTCATAAGTGACTTTCATAACTGTGTACTCATTTATTTTACTGTGACTTAATGGACTTTTTTTCCTATTATTTGTAATAAAGAACAAATTCGAACCTGAACACTTATGCATATTTAAATTCAAATATATGGCTATGTTAATTTAAATCCTACGAAAAATTTAAATAAAGTTCAATGAATTAAAAACTAAAAAATTCGTTGTGTGTACACACCTATTTTAGATACTGTATAGGATATATGTATATATATATATATATATATATATATATATATATATATATATGATTAAAGATAATATTTCACTTGCGCTTGGTTATCTCTATTTACTTTCATCCCATCCTAACCTCAAAGGCAAAGTTATGTTTTTAAAGTGGTAAACCATATCTTCCCAGAAAGCGATACTCCAGATTAATAAGGAAAATACCTGTGTAGTAGGAGTAATGTTAGCACTCTCTGGAAAATGGGTACGTTTCAGGCAATACACCCTAAACATTCGTATGTAGCAATTGTCAGAATATTATTAATGATGATACGTGCGAAGGTTTGATAAAAGGTAGAACACACGACACTCAGGTTTAATAATTGTTATTTATATCCTGGATGAAGCGTACACAGCGAGCACTTCTATAACATTAACGTTGACGGATGATGAGGACGACACTCGGGAACGAGAATAGGACACAGCACTTGAGAGAAAAGGAAAAGATATAAAGAGAGTGTGTGTGAGAGAGAGAAGGAGAGAGAGAGAGAGTGGGGGGGGGAAGGAAGATAAAGAAAAATAGAAATTGAGATATAAACACAAATAAATACATATATATAGAGATAGAAAAAAGAATGACAGATGAAGAGAGAGAGCCAGATATATATATATATATATATATATATATATATATATATATAGAGAGAGAGAGAGAGAGAGAGAGAGAGAGAGAGAAGTGGAATATAGACAGGGTGAGATATAAAGAGTGAGAGGAGATGGAAAAATAGACAAAGAAAGAGTAGAAGACTATAGAGAGCGAGAGATGGGAATTAAGAATAATAAACAGAGTGAGAACGAATAAATATATTGAAATAATTTGTTATAAACATAAAGGAGTATCACTAAAAAACCCGCCTGTGAAAAAATAGAGATAAAGAGATAGACAGATATAGATAAGGAGATAGATAAAGAGAGATTAAGAGAGAAATGGGTATTTAGAGAGAGAGAGAGAGAGAGAGAGAGAGTGAGAGAGAGAAGGGTGGAAAAAGAAAGAAAGAGAAAGTGAAAGAAAGATACAAAGAAAGAAATAGAGGTAGAGATACAGAGAGAGTGAGATAGAAGAAAGGGAGACATGGATGAATAGAATGAAAGAGAATTAGAAAAATAGAGAAATAAAAAGAGACAGATGGTCCTCTGAGGATATGATTTTCTTTGAAAGCTCATGAGTAAAGGACTTTAAAGTACTTTGCTTGAACTTTGAATTCTAATAAAATTCGATTCGCACCTTATTTTATTCTTTCACTTAATCTAGTGATATATATATATATATATATATATATATATATATATATATATATATATATATAAATATATATTTATACATATATATATATATACAAATATATATAAATATATATATATATATATATTTATATATATATATATATATATATATATATAGTACACGTATTGTATTGGTTTCTGTAGATGTAAATCCGTTGAAACTACAGTGTCTATAAAAAGTGTTCAATAACAAGTAGAGCTGTTCTTTAATATAAATGTTTATTCATACAAACAGTGTTCGTTACATATGTGCATACATGTTTCGGTTGTACTCTTCACATACAGTCAGCCTTTTTTGCCTGGAGAGGTTGACTCTCTGTGAAGAGTACAACCGAAACATGTATGCATATATGCAACCAATAATGTTTGTATCAATAAAAATGTATACTAATATATATATATATATATATATATATATATATATATATATATATATGTATATATATATATATTGTGTGTGTGTGTGTACGTGTGTGTGTATGTGTGTTGCAATACCCATTACTTCGGCGGACCCGGTAGCATCAAATAAAACACAACGATAAAGTCAAGGACGCGCTCGAAAAACTCTGTTTTTTTATTCTTCACCACCAGCTGGTGTAAGTTGGGTATACACATATATATGATTAAATATTTCTTTGTTTGCAAAAGTCCTTTGGCATTATTGTTCTTTTTCTTGTCCTACTAAAAACATTTTTTCTTTACCTTGACGGCGGTTAATTTTCGATTCTACCCAACGTAGGTTATTTTCACGAAAACCCGGCATAGTGATTTACCTTGCAACTTAGAGGGAAACACGACACTATGGAATCTAGGGAACGCTTGTTTACGGCAGTTCGGTCGTGCAGGGTATACCTTTCTTCAGAGCTGACCCACGCCAAATGTTATTCTATATCCTCCTACCTCGATATCTGCTGCGTAACCGGTTCTTTATTTCTTTCGTTTAAAATCGCCGTTTTGATTTCTGACTTTGCACTCCGGGTGCCTACTTTTGTTTTGGCCTTGTGCACCTGACGTTTTAAAGGTTACCGAGTCGTTTTTTTACGACGTAATACTCTCAAATGAAGCCGTCCACTTCACACACCTGAGCTCGTTTAAGACACTTTAACTCAATAACTTTCTACTCTTTGTGAGTTTTTCTGATGATTTTGTAATGTTGCAGAGACGATATTGACATAAAAATGTTGTTTGGCACAAGACAAATGAAACGGACCATAAAAAATATATCTTACAGAAATGTTATGTTTTTTGAAAATGTGAAAAAATAAAAATAATGAAATAAAATATGGTTATTGGAATATAATATGAACTTGGCTTATATTTGCTCTGTTGTCACTAATTGAAAATCATCGAGCGAAATCCTTTAATGAGACTGCAAAGTAAAAGGACACTGCTAGTATATGCTAATACATACGTTGCCATTTATATATATATATATATATATATATATATATATATATATATATATTTATTTATATAAATGAATGAACGCGATTATTTGGCTCATTTATCGCCCGAACGGTAAAGTCCAAACGGTCTATTTCCAATTAATTCAACTTTTTTAATAGGGCACTATATGTTTTATATACCGTTTATATACGTGTGATATCAGATTTATAAGGTAAACTTATTTGCATACTGGTTATTTTATTAATTAACTGTTATTTGTTATTGTGTTTTTCTTTTATTTTAACATAGCAAATGCTCTGCTATGCAATTTTTTTTTCTTTTCTTGACAAATATTTAGTATTTGTGTTCAAACGTTGTGTTTTAACGTCGTTAAATGTTTCAGAAACATTGAGTCGATCGCTCTTTTTTTTTAAGCGACCGACTCGATTTTTCTAAATTGTCAGTGGAATGGCGAATTTGTTTCTTCTTTCATTCTTTTCTTTCAGTCACATTTAAAGATGTTTCGAAATTACCAAAAGGTTAACGTTTCGTGTTTGAAAAGTTTATTATTTTAAACAAGCAGGGTATTGCCCAGGGGAATGCTAATTCATTTTTATCAATGAGAATTGATTTCTAACTGTTGTCACACGCGAGGTAAATTAACCGAAAATACTCCCCCTAAAAAAAAAACTTAACAAAATAAACTAATCTCATCTCTCATCTCTAATCTCTCTCTTTCTCTCCCTTTTTCTTTCTTCTGTTAACGACGACGTATTATTTTTATTGCTTTTATTCTTTGAATCAATAGTTTCATTAATTATAACAACACTT
Source organism: Sepiola atlantica (assembly GCA_963556195.1). Classification (NCBI taxonomy): domain Eukaryota; kingdom Metazoa; phylum Mollusca; class Cephalopoda; order Sepiida; family Sepiolidae; genus Sepiola; species Sepiola atlantica. Next base: position 46,860,965 of record OY744530.1, on the reverse strand, counting down.
TAAATTATTTATTTGCACAAACTATGAAAAATTAAATAACGAACAAATTAGGCACAAGGCCATCAAAATTATGGGGAACCGAGGTCGTTGGACATCCTTGGTTAAAAGTTATAAAAATGTCTATCTTACTCTTAACTAGAATCATCTTAGTCACCACAATACCACATTTACTCCTACTTAAAATATCCCCAAATTGTTGAACGTTTTTTTCATGAACACATTTATTTACAGAAATTAATTGGGTTAAAATGAGAAGTGGGATCTTAGGGAAAAGAGCTAAGAAACTATAAAAAAAGTTGTTTTTATGACTAGGCATTTATAAATAGATGACCCCCCCCCCAAAAAAAAAAACAACTGATTTAATCTATTATTATATAATCTTTTTACGTTAGTTATTATCTTTTAATACGTTTTAATACGCTTGTGCAGTATTGGTTCCTCTCAGGAATTACCTCATCCTTTTTTAATAGGATGGAAGTAATCCTTCCAGGTCTTACATCTTACTGTGAGGTAGGTTTAATGTAGTATCTGTTCTTTTGTCATGATACCATCTTCCCAGGGCCTACTTTTTTTTTGGGGGGGGGGTGGCAGGTTGTAGTTTAGTATTTTTTTCTGTTGCCATAATACTATACTCATAGGCATTACCTTCGGCTTTTATGGTGATATTTTCTCAGGTATTACCTCCTCTGTTTAGAAGGGGTATTGAAGTACCTGTTCCCTTGTCATGATACCACCCTACGAGACATTATCTCCCTCTTTGAATATTAATGTACTATATGTTCGTTATTATCACCTCTTTTGGGCTTAATGTATGTAGTTCGTTCATCATATCATCTCAGCCTAGCAAAATGCGACCGGAAGAGTATATATTTGCTAGTAATATATATATATATATATATATATATATATATATATATATATATGCAATCAAATAATATTGGGCGAATTGCTGTTATTATTGTTGCTTGTGTTTTTTTATTATATATAATTTTAATAATATAAACGACGAAACAAAATAATGAGACGGGAAACCAAAGAAAGATCATTTCGATGTGTTTTTCTCAAAGAAATGTTTAAACACAATTAGTAACGGAAAAGGTTACATAAATATAAATAAACTTATAAGCTATGTTTTAGTCGACTCTTTTCAAAGCAAAAGTCGACAGTGATTAAAAACGTAGAGAAAATACCTTAATAGTTATCGAGGGTATATATATATATATATATATATATATATATATATATATATATAAAGGAGAGAGAGAGAGAAAGAGGAATTCTCATCCTACACCCATAAGTACAAGATTGTGGATGGGCACTTTTGGTTTGCACTGATTGTTTTTTGTTTGACTGTCGTAATTTAATAGCAACCATTCCGGGATTTTGAGATGACTTTTCGAACGAGCTCTGTACAAAATAGACAATGCTTCATCCGGTGTAAATTCGGCATTGCAATAAATTGTCACCACTGGCCGACTCGTGTACTTGTGAACGCCCGGATGTCAGCCATTGTCTGTGCCTACGTATCGAAGAAGTGATATGTTGGGAAATCCTTACCTATACGCGCTGGATATTACGCCCGACGTAGTTAGCCTCGCACTGACGAATACACCGTTAAAATAGGATGTTATATTGAGTAGAAGTGATTCTTCTTATGTTCCCCATATCGTAATAATGTTAACTCATTTATAATATGAAAATAATATATAATTTAAAACACCCCTCAACCAACGCTAACAATATTATTTGAGTGTCTATTTAAATGTTTTACCTACACAAATCTATTTAAATAAATAAATATATAATAATACTTATATATATATATATATATATATATATATATATATATATATATATATATATATATATATATGTATATGTATAGCCTTCTAGAATTTTGTAAATGTTTGAGCAGCGGCCCTCCATATATTGCATCGTACAAGAAAATGCATGAAAGAGGAATCTGAATTTTCACGAACATCTTCTATTATCTTTTTTGATCTCTTTGCATGAACTTAAATTCAAATAAATATAGCCTATATTACCAACTTTTCATAATGATCAGTTAATTATTTCAGGAGTTAAATTCATATACAGAAATATATAAATATATACATATACGTAACGTTATATACATGCACCGCTAAATGCAAAAAATAATGCGCCCATGTTATACTGTGTTGGCGAGAATATATATTCCAAAATTAATAATGATCGTTTTATAATGTTATCCTGTACAACGAAATATATATTGAGACATATAAAAATACCTCCAGTTATATACATCAAACCCCTTAAGTTTAAAGTTTACAAAAAATGATGCAACTATGTTACTCACCGTTTTTACTAGAATAATATTCATTCGTTGAAAAATTAATCCGTACATCTAAAAATAGAAACAGGAATACATATCTAACTGTATATAGATAATGGGTTTTAAAGAACTGTTTGAATTATCTAGATAAATCGCTTTCGCTTATTGAATACAGATTATTAGTTGCTATTTGAATCATAACTGAGCAAAGAATGTTCATACATTTCTCAAAGCGTTTAAAATGTAATACAACGAAGTAGATGTGATGGAGTGTGTGAGTTGCGAAGAGCTTTCTGTTCGGATTATGAACATGACTATAGGTCCATAGTGTCTTTAGTTACGCCGGAAAACTTATTGACCTCTATTTCATCTGAACTGTGAGAAAATAGGTATTTGGATTCAAATACAGCATAATAACTTTGAAACACTGGTTCACGTTAAAGCATCGAAGTACCGATGGTTGACTATATGTGAAAACAAGGCGTGTATGCCAGCTGTACTTACAGCTGTACTTACACAGCTTTTATATTCCCTAGAAACTTCCTCTTTTCGGTGGAAGCCGGATGCCCGTTCAGCGCACATATCAAATCAGGTATTACCGAATATATATATATATATATATATATATATATATATATATATATATATATATGGTAAAATCCACGATATGTCATGAAAATTAAATGCCGTGATAGACAAAATGTGTAAAAAAAGACAAGCGGAAAACAGATTTAAATACAGGGAACAAGCAAGAAACAAGAGATTTGACTGGTTTCGTTCATATACACGAAAGTCTTCCAAAAAAGTGAAGATTTGGAATTTTTTTATATTTCGATAGCGGCACAGACATAGGAAAAGGAAAAAAAATTACAACGAGATGTGATTGATCCATACGATAAATTTTAACAAGTATAAGAGATATGTCTGGCAAGTAGGCGATATTTTTCCGCTCTATCTTTTTCTCACACCTACGAGCTAGTATTGGGATTTGCATGACCATGTGAAAGGGAAAGACAAGCAATAATGCCAACAAAGAGGCGTTAGAGAGAAAGAAGGGGAAAGTTAATTCAAACATGTATACATAAACTAAAACGTATATATATATATATATATATATATATATATATATATATATTACATAGTTCGCCCCAAACAATGCAGACGTCACTGTAGACGTAAGCGGCTACTCAAAAAAAAGGGTGACAGTTTTTTTTACGAGGAAGGGTTAACCTAAATTGGGAGCTGTGCAGCGAGATGTCCGTATATATTAGTTTTAAATTCTCGCATGTCAGTACCATCACGAAAACAGGGAGCAGGGAGGGAGTTCCAGAGTCCAGCAGCACGAGGAAAGAAGCTTTTGGAGTAGAAAGCTCTTTGGTCTCTTGGGGCCTCCACAGTGCACGGATGGGATTTGGCAGATTTACGTCGTGGGGCACCAGAGACTCAGAGCACAGTCCATTAACGTACTTGTAAAACATGCATAGAAAGAGTTAAGAGGGACGTTTTCTTTTAAAAATCAGGATCACAGTGGCGTAATATATTGCATTGTTTTAATGCGGTTTTTGCAAGATGTTACTTAATATATTTTCCTTTTGAAATCTGATTTGTAAAGCTAAATTGGCTTACTTAATGTATGGGGTTAATGTTTAATTGTGATGAGAGAAGTATTGTCGCGCTTTCAATGCACTTGCGACGAGAGAGAGGGTTAACCGTTTTGAGGAGAGTGCAGTTTGTGAAATCCAAATTTTAGGTAATACACATAAACCCTTTTACCCACATTTTTGACTTTACAAAATATCAATGTATAATATACCGGTTTAAACGTGTCATTTTTAATACATGTTTAAAAACTATGTTTTATTATTTTTTAAATTATTCGATGAATCTAGTGACAAAACTATGCATTAAGTAAGCCAATTTAGCTTTAAAAATCAGATTTAAAAAGGAAAACGGTTTCGAAGTTCAACAGTTATGTAACAATACATATTACAATCAGTAAAACGCAGCGTTGCTCGATATTGAATAAGGGATAATTTGTCCTTTTCTCTAAACACCTAGCAGTATATTACTTGTTATTGTGATTTTTACATGTTAATTTCTGTAAATTTATAATATTCATCCCACTCGAGCCAAACCATGACCTTCGTTAAGAATGCCTTTTCGGTCGGAAATTACGTTATACATTTTTGTGTTGTCGATAATGAATTGTAGTGTGTGTAAAAAAAGTATTAGTAAACGTAAAAATTGCAATAATAAAAGAGAAATGACTATGACCTGATTTATACTGAAACTTATATTATTCAACAGAAAAAAATGATAATTTAAAAAGAAAACTAAAGTTTTGTGTTCAGTTTTGATCATAAATAAACATTATGTTTTTTCATTATTTTCTGACAACTAAAACTCTTTCGATTATTTTGATTCTGAACAATATGATAACAATTTTCTTTGCAGAACTTATTAAAATAAAATATACAATGTCCAGAAAAGCTGATTATACTTTTTTTAAAGTTACAATATAAACCTATTAGTTTTATAGAAAATATTGCTTATTACGATGTATGCAATTGTGTATGATCCTATTTAATTTCCTGTTCACGATAATAGAGTTAGACACAAGGTTGACTTTTATTGTGGGGTAATCCAGCTCCTAAAAACGGGGTCACTGAATTGGGACAACAATTGTATTTTGCTCAGCTACAAGGATTTCCTCTTCACTGACCGATAATAAACAAGATAAAGTGTAGTATCAGAACAGATACTACACTTTCAATTATTTGTGAAAATACTATTTTAAATTATAAATCCAAAGAACTGTGAATTTATCGAACAAAAATACAGTTAAATAAACAAACAAATAAAAAAAATAATAATGTAAAAAATGTAACGCTTAAAAATAATTAATTTTGTAAGTTTAATAAAAGTTAAAAACTATTCAGAAATATATATATATAAATATATAAACATTTTACTTTGTTTAAATTTTATTTTTTGTCTTGAAATAGAATTATTTTTAAAGTGATCCAATGTAAAATTCATATTATGTTTTAATCGATGTATTTTAAGCACCACCCATATTTGAAATATTTTACAATTTGATTAAACAGAGAGTACTTTTTGGCACACAAACTAAAGTTGAACTTTTTTATACAAAAAGAAATAAGCTTCAACAGAATTTCTAGTCGATAATATCTTATTGATAACAAATTGTTAAAAAGTATATGGTGTCGATAAAGCTGAAAATTAAATTAGAATTTTGTATCAGGACAGACAAAACGTTTTATGTTGTACATACTTTTTATTATGTAAAATATAGTAACAACTGAAGGTAAAACAAGCAAGTATTAGTTTGTTATTTACTATTTTCCTATCAAGACAGGTCTGCCATCTATTTTGAATTTTAGTCTAAACGAGTTTTCGTAAAGTTTTATGTTTACATCACTATCAGAATGTTTCATTTAAAACGACATAATTTAGGATGGCTACCATTGTATTCTGTAGAACATTATACATATAAATACACTTTTAGTTTCATGTAGATTCCCTAACTTTTTCTATAAGAGCCACACACAAATGCATTGTACATATATATATATACATATATATATATATATATATATATATATATATATATATATATATATATATATATTATACCAGGTACATTTAATCGTTAAAATGAAATAAACACAGATATTGACATTCATACTAATACTAATAGGAAAAGCAGACATTGTTCGGGATTTCATGAAGATATATATGTTCTTCTCTACCTACTTCCTAACACCATCTTATTTTTCCTTTTTCTTATAAAATCAGAATAAACTGAATTTATCTAAAAACTCTCCGAATCATCTTATATCCTATCTTATTATATATATATATATATATATATATATATATATATATATATATATATATATATATATATATATATATATATATATATGTATGTGTGTGTGTGGCTTGAATTTAATGATATCGGATATACGTAATTGAAGTTTTAAGATGATTCTACACCAACAACTTTCTCAGGGAGAGTACATAGAGATTCAGCACGATTAGGGGTACGTAGAGATGTAGAAACCCTCCATTGTCTTTCCTGGAAAAGTGTGTACATATTATGAATTAATTCCATCACAATGAGTTATATTTGAAATCTTCAAACGGTTTCTGCATCCATTACATCCTTTAAAGGGGTACTTAGAAACTAAATTGTCTTTCTTGGAAAACTCTTTCATATAAATACACATTAAGTTTTATGTAGATTTTTAACTTTTCATTCTATAGGGAACACACACAGATGCATTATATATATATATATATATATATATATATATATATATATATATATATATATATTGTACTATGTAGATGTATTCGTTAAACTAAAGCAAACTCGAAACTATTTATGGGATTTGAATTTGAACATCTTGCAGGACGTATTATATATGTTGATTGCACACCGACTTTTACTTATATATATTTCTTTCACAAAAATGTAAACTTATTAAATATAAATTAAAATTGTTGACACACGAACATCATGTAAAATATTAAATGAGTCAAATAGCATTGCAAATGAAAAACATTATTAGCAAAACCTGCGATATTAGTCTTGGTTTATATATTTTAGAATATATTTTGATCAGAATATGTAACTTGGTGTAAAATATTGATATATTGATATTTGTTTCATTTTCATAGGATAACTTATTTAGAGAGACAAGAAATGAAAAAAATGTATTTCCTCCATTTCGTCGTTTAAATAATTTTCGATTTTTTTCACATTTAAAGGATTCATATATTGTAGATGTGCCTAAGGAATAATGCTATCTGTATTTGCGCACAATTTTTTTTTAAATAAAGAAAATCAACGCTTCATTCATTCGTTTTTTTAACTTTTGGATTTTGTTATTCATTTTAATTGATTTTTTTATAAAGTTAGATATGCTCAATATTTATGTAATCGTAGGTACAGGATTCGTTCGCAAACTAACATATCATTATAAATATTGGAACACAGCAGCTAGTCGTAAGAATTTTAAATATGGGATAAAATTATAAAAAGAGGGATAACACTATTCGTGAAAATTCAAATACCTCGGATTTTTTAAAATGTTATAAAATAGATAATTGAGCATCAATTAATAAATATTCCTCAAATGTCAGTCTTTCTATAGTATTGAAAGGGTCTTGGGTGCTTTTAATATTTATATATACACAGATTAATGCACGAACACACACAATAATACATGACACTTCTCTATTGAAGCAATCGAGGCACGTTATTAGAGCAACCTCTGGTCCTTTTGGTAATCTAGACCAGTCAACTCGAAGTATCTGAAATATTGCTTGCTGTATTATTTGAAATAAAAAATAAAACGGATTTATTCACAAATCTCAGTGGTAAAGATTATATAGAATCCGATTCATGTATTTAATATTCTCCGTTAAGTCTACAAAGATTGTTGATTTACGTTTTACGAAAATGTTCAGACTACTTCTAAATCAAACAAAGTTATTTTGTCATTTATCAGATATATTTTAGGATAAAAAGGATGCTATGCTATTTAACTGAATAATAAAGGATAATTTTCGGAAATACTGTATATTGTCGAAAAAATCTTTCGACTGGTTGAAGTGTAAGAATAGTAGAAGTGCTGTTGTCTTGCGAAACACTGCCGATTCGCGACTTCGCACCGAAATCGGGGAGTCAGTTAACAAATAACTAAATATGGGGAAGGGGGTAGCTGTAAGCTTGGTAACAAATCAAACGATTAACTGATAACTGGTTAACACAGAAGCAAGTCCAAAATGTTAATAACCTCTCCGGTATTAGAGGAAGACTTTATAACCACTGAATGCCTTCCCTATTAGTATAAATAGATGGAAGGCATCGGGTTTTACCTTCCGGTCCTCTGGTTTTCTTCACGTGAGTATCGTCACCTCTTTTTTTCACACACTCCCGAACAAGAGGAAGAAAAAAAAAAAGAAAGAAAAAAAGAGGTGAGGTAGGCTATAGTTTGAAGTCGTACTCAGGACCTTTAATTTATGCTGGAAGTAAGCTGGGTCTACCCCACCGGCGTTTGCTTGGAACGCACTCAGGACAGTACCATTTCTGTCATTGCGGTGGAGCCCTTTCCACACCCGCGCATCTAAAATGGAACCATTCGTTGCACCGATCACAGGCAATCATGTTCTCCTCTCCTTGAGGGGAATTGCATTTTGGGCATAACCACAGTGTGGCTTCCTCTCCATTGGAGCTTTCCCTTTCACCGGAAGAGACTAGAAAGACCGCAGACTCATCGTCCCCTCCCAACATTCCGAGCAGCTCCATAGGAGAAGAGGCCACACTGTGGTTATGCCCAAAATGCAATTCCCCTCAAGGAGAGGAGAACATGATTGCCTGTGATCGGTGCAACGAATGGTTCCATTTTAGATGCGCGGGTGTGGAAAGGGCTCCACCGCAGAGACAGAAATGGTACTGTCCTGAGTGCGTTCCAAGCAAACGCCGGCGGGGTAGACCCAGCTTACTTCCAGCATAAATTAAAGGTCCTGAGTACGACTTCAAACTATAGCCTACCTCACCTCTTTTTTTCTTTCTTTTTTTTCTTTCTTCCTCTTGTTCGGGAGTGTGTGAAAAAAAGAGGTGACGATACTCACGTGAAGAAAATCACAGGACCGGAAGGTAAAACCCGATGCCTTCCATCTATTTATACTAATAGGGAAGGCATTCAGTGGTTATAAAGTCTTCCTTTAATACCGGAGAGGTTATTAACATTTGTTCATCCCATCCTAATCCTCTTTTCCATAATTTGGCCATTAATACTCGGCTCCGCAGGGTCACAGGGAGGCAAAGAGACAAAGGATCAAAGATTTTAGCGGCTTCAGCCAGTATTCTTCGCTTAGTTGAAGCATCCGACTGGCATTTCACCGGGTTGACACTCATTTCTTCTGTAAGTGGAGCATAGCGATAACCTAATACTCTCTCCCAACTGCCTCCATGGGTGCTGAGAGTGCCGTCCTGACTTATTTTTTCTCTGAGGGTGGCACAATTGGAGTTGCAGGCTTGCAACTCAAAACCTCCCTCCTGCAGGCGAGCTTTGGAGGTAGAATACAATTCGGTAATGATTCCTGGTTCTGTTCCTGTCATTACCAGGTTGTCCACGTAAAATCGCTCCTCCATCATAGATCGACAACGGTCCTGAGGAAACCGTGCTGCATGGAACTTCAATATGCAACTCAGGATGAAGGGACTTGACACAAACCCAAAAATGATCGTTGTGTATCTGTAACATCGAAGTCGATCCCCATCCCGGAGAAAGAAGCAAAACTTGTTTTTATCAGACTCCAGTTTCAGACGAATCATCAAAAATGCCTTTCTAATATCTGCTAACAACACATATTTGTTAGACCGAAATGCAAGTAAGAGATTCAGCATATAGCAGTTCAGATTAATCCCGGGATAGGCTTCCTCGTTTAAAGAAACAGAGTTTCCAACCTTTAAACTGCAATTAAAGACAGGTCGAATCTTCGTAGTACAAGTTGGGTCTGTCTTCATGACGGGTCGGTGAGGGATCCATATGTAATCTTTGAATTGGTGAGGAAGTACGTTGATCTCCTCAATGGTGCCATCTAGCTCCTGTTGACGAAATACCTCCCGGTACTCTTCATACACACCCTCTTTCGTTAGTTTCTTAACTACCCGGTCCAAAATGCGGAGAGAGACAGCGTGATTGGAACGAACACGAGATAATTTCTCCATATGCCAAGGCAGTTCCACATAATATTTGTTGTCCTTTAGTATAATGGCCTCCTGAAAATATTTTATCTTCTCCTGGTCAATTTCAGCAAGAGATTCCTCATTGGGGAGCCCCAGCGATTCCATGCTGAACATGAGCTCCAATCCCCTCTGCACCTGGCTGTCCGGGAAAAAATCTCCTAAAGGATCTGTATTAGTTGATTCAGACTCCAACGCAAAACACAAAAGAGATGACTCAACATTCTCCGTAGAATCCAATACCCTGCGGAAAGAGAGGCCTACATTTTCCTGGAGAGATGGGTTTTGCTCGGGGAGGAAAGCATCTTCTCTTCCAAAAGGAATGAGTCCGGATGGCACTGAAAAGGCTTGGCCCCGAACGCAGGGCACAATTTGAAGGGGTCTCAAATTTTGGATGACATCCAGTCCAAGAATACCTTCAATTTTAATTCTGTTGGTGCCCCTCGCGAAATCTCCGGCTAGAGTATATCCCATTCCCCTGAAATTATCCAACAGGTCATCCAGGTGTTCCAAATGTGACGAAAGATCCAAGTTCTCGTGAATTAGAATGGGTAGTATCAGTAGTTGTTCTATTCCCAGACTGGTCTTCAGAGCGACCTCTCGATAGCACTTCCTATGTTGTCCCTGGAATGTGGTGAGCGAAAGCTCATACTCGCGACCCTCAGAATCAGGGATGTACAGAGGCTGTAGAGCTTTTTTCGAAACAAAAGTACGCCCACTTCCGGTGTCCAGCAGGCAGTTAACTTGTACAGTCTTGTTTCCCCAAGAGAAGGAAACGCGCATGACAGGAGGAATACTTCCTATGGTTTCAGTCGAGGTAAGGAAGGAGGTATCTTTACGAGGGGTAGAACCTCCTGGTTTCCGTGAGGGGGGACCTTGAGAGCTGTAGAACCTCGGGAAGGTAGGACGGGTGGATCTGCCCTCCTTGACACACAGTCGTTTGATTGCTTCTCCAGTGTCACGAAGTAAAGAGGACAAAGTAGGGATTCTACGTCCGGTTAGCAGGATAACTTCACTCTTTATTTCCTTGGGGAACTTGATGAACAGAATCTGGGCCATTAAGCGAGCACCTGCTGAATGATCATCGGTAAAGTCACAACCAAAGGAAACTGCCAGTTCAGTGAGGAGGGCAGCGGTTTTTGCTAGGAATTCCCCTAAATCCATAGAAGGGTCATCACGTCGAACCTTATAATCTAGGATATCTTGAAATATTTGCTGTATGATTTCCTCTTCATCCAAATACTCCGACTTAAGGATGTCTACCGCTGTTTTGTAGTTCAAGTTGCATACACTCAGGTGTTTGATGAGCAGAAGAGGTCGGCCAGTTACCGAACACTTAAGAAAGTTAAGTCTTTCGGCATCGTTCGCCATTCCTGCGACGCAATTCTCAAATCGAGAGAGAAAGCTACGAAAGCTCATAATGTCCTCTCCCATCTCTCGACCACTAAAGGTAGGCGCGTTTACATGTACCTGAGGAGGGTTCACTACAAAGGAAGAACGAGTCCTGCGAGGAAAGGAGTCAGATGGTGGAGAGTGTGGAGGTAGGCCAAATTCGTTATCAGAATTTGAGGGGGGATGAGTTATACGGAGTTGGTTAAGAGAATCCAAAAACCCTGCGTATTCAGAAGACCAACTCTCCATCTCGTCACGAGAGGAGGGGTCGTGAAGTCTTATGTGGCTAATGTGAGAGTCAATCTCCACCAGATAGTTAATAATCTGTTCCTCGAACACGGAAAATGTAAGTGAAGAAGTCCTTCCAGCATGCAAACTTGCAAGTTTCGTCTGAACCATATCCTTAATGACCGAAATTTTGTTGCGTACTGTATCAATAGTTTCCGCCATTTCGCCTAAGGGGGTGATAAGTAGCTGTAACGGTAATTCTAAAAAAAAAAGCTATGAATGGGCAGTAATCAGACAACCAAAAAAGGTCCAGCCAACTTCACACTGTTGCAGAATTGTTTCGCAATGTGTCGAAAAAATCTTTCGACTGGTTGAAGTGTAAGAATAGTAGAAGTGCTGTTGTCTTGCGAAACACTGCCGATTCGCGACTTCCCACCGAAATCGGGGAGTCAGTTAACAAATAACTAAAGATGGGGAAGGGGGTAGCTGTAAGCTTGGTAACAAATCAAACGATTAACTGATAACTGGTTAACACAGAAGCAAGTCCAAAATGTTAATAACCTCTCCGGTATTAGAGGAAGACTTTATAACCACTGAATGCCTTCCCTATTAGTATAAATAGATGGAAGGCATCGGGTTTTACCTTCCGGTCCTCTGATTTTCTTCACGTGAGTATCGTCACCTCTTTTTTTCACAATATATACTAGATATAAAAGACTTAAACAATGTTTTTTTGTAACCATAACTTTGATAATTATTTTTTTCAACAATTTATAATGAAGCTTGTTCTAGCTATTCATTTCTGATTTTAGTGTCCTTTTTACTATATATATATATATATATATATATATATATATATATATATATATATATACATATATATATATATATATTACAGACATAACGTGATTTTCTGACCAAAAAGTCCATTTCCATCGGACGATGAAAAAAGAAAAAGAAAAACACTCTTTGAAAATGAGAAGTATATTCTCGAAAGCTAAGATTAAAATACATTTTATTTATTTTACACCACCATTGTAGTGGTTTTTTTAAAAAAATATAATACTATTACGAAACAATGGTTTAAAAATATGTCTAAACACCCTTTCTTATCGAAACCGGCGTATCCTCGCCTACAGACATAACGTGATTTTCTGACCAAAAAGTCCATTTCCATCCGACGATGAAAAAAAAGAAGAAAAGTATAACACTCTTTGAAAATGAGAAGTATATTCTCGAAAGCTTAGATTAAAATAAATTTTATTTATTTTACACCACCATTGTTATGGTTTTTTCAAAAAAATATATATATATATATATATATATATATATATATATATATATACATATATATATATATACATATATATATATATATATATATATATATATATATATATATATATATATCACATAAAATACTTCACATATTTAGGTGGAAAAAACGTACATATTTCCAGGCAAGGCGTCATGGGCCGAACGTAAAACGCCAGACTATAAACATTAATATCGAACGCTCGATCATTGTATGAGTTAGCCATGCTGATAGCCGCTGTGAACAAGAAACACGTGTCCATGGATTACATTCATGTTCGTATTACATTGATTAATATATATATTAACGAAAAGCTGTCCTATAAAGTTAGGGGCGACTAATAATGCAATCTTCTGCATTAATCTGTATCACTTAGGAAGTGTACAATCGAAATAATCGTACGCAAATTAACAAACGCTACCATCACCTATAGAAACAATTACATAAAATACATTAAATATTTAGCTGATAAAAAAACGTAATATTTCCAAGATGACATGGTCCTGAGGTAAAACGCCAGACTATAAACACCAATATCGAACTTTCAATCTTTGTCTAAGGTAACCATGATTATGACGGCTGTGAGCCGAAAACACGCGTACATGGATTACTTTTATGTACGCATAAACTTAATAAGAAAAAATAATGTTGCTGATATAAACAGTAATTAATTAACGTTAAAAATTAGAAGGATAAATTACCAAAACGTTTCTAAAAAATTTAAACGACAACTATGTTTAGCAGTTATCGTTGTTGATAGTACAAATACGAAAATATGAGCACATTTTTTCTGATGCAGTCAAGAAATGGAAATATTTCAATTAAGTTCTAATTGTAAATCTAAAATTTGTCGATTAATTTGCAAAAAACAAATTTCTTTAATTTATTTTTAAATGTTGTGTACGTTTTCAGCCTCTTTAATTATCATCCAAATACCGATTATTCGATTTGTAATGTTAAAATTGCATGTCAATTTACGACGTAGAAAGGCAGTAAGGGCTACTCATGAAGATTTAATTTAATGTTGTTTTTCTCAATAAGAACTTATTTTCCTTCATATATGTAGCATATTTATTCTCTATATGAGAGTTAAGAGTGCTGTTTTCCACTGATATTGAAGTTAGAAAAACGAAATACTAAGTATTCTCAACAGAGAGAATATATATTTAATTAAATCTTTTTTAATATAAGTTACTACATCTTTAATTGCAATGTCATTTTATAAACTAGAAAGCGGATAATTGTTCGGACTTTCGACTTTTGAAAAAATCAAATTTGGGACGCTGAAAACCTATTCACTCCAAAAATGCCCCTAAACGAATGTGTGTTACACATAGATAGTTTTACCATAATAAATCGGAATCGGAAAAATCAGATGATTTGGTGTATCAGAATCGATATCGAAATCGAAACAATTCAAGCCTCATTTTCGATTCGAAATACGATTATGTTAATTTTTTTCTTGGCAATAAAAATTAAATAAATTCTTATTATTTACAACATTTAGAACGAATAGCTACACAATCGCAAGTTTGGAAGCCAATTCCCAGAGTTAACATTGACTCTTTTCGCCTAATTTATTTTGTTATTGGTAAATTATGTGTAAAAAAGTTAATATTCTACAGTTTACATACGTCTATTCCCTTATCAAACCTTTTCCAATGTCCATTTGTGTTACACCTATTTAATAAACGACTATATGACTCATCTCAGAAAGTTTACAGTTAAGTATTAAAAGGTTCGGGGCAAGAATGTTCCTTTTTACCGGGGCCGCCCTGACCTTAGTCGTTGTCTGTTCACCACGTATATATTCTCTGAAAAAATTAATGATTTATTTTTTTATTTTTTGCAGGTTGAACTTCTATAAACCTAATACTTATTTCCCTTTGTTATTAATTAAATCAAATTTCAATTCATGGAGAATTTGAAAACGTATGACTGCTAAAGAATCTCTAGAATTCTTATTTTCACTGAATTAATGTCACAACTCGATAAGAAGGTAGAATCGGACAATTGAAAATGTAGATGAAGATCTCGCCATGAGATTATCGAAATCTTGTGTATAATAGATAAAGGGAAACATTCAAAACTTTGTCAAATTGAAAACAAAATTATATCTATATTTAAAAGTACCTCCTCCACAAAACTGAGATTATTTTTCTTTAGAAGAGTAGGTGTGAACATGATGCAAATACAAACAATTATTTTAGAATTTTTAATGCCAGCATAAATTTAGCGTTAAATGATCTCCGATTTCCGGGCCATTCTAACTTCTTGGCGGTTAACTAAATTTTTTCGTAATTCGCAATTCACCATAAGTCCGACTGGCAAAGTGATGAAAACTCACGTAATCGCTTTATACTTCGTATTACCACACGGGTGTAGAGTTAGTATTTTTAACAACAATTCTTTTTATGTTTCGGAATTTTTTGGATGAGTGTTGATAATTTGTAGAATTTAGC
The DNA here is from genome assembly GCA_963556195.1 of Sepiola atlantica. Classification (NCBI taxonomy): domain Eukaryota; kingdom Metazoa; phylum Mollusca; class Cephalopoda; order Sepiida; family Sepiolidae; genus Sepiola; species Sepiola atlantica. Next base: position 46,845,471 of record OY744530.1, on the reverse strand, counting down.
TGTTTTTATCACCACGTTTCGGCCGATGTGACATCCGACCTTCTCCAGGTGTATCTTGTCGAACTCGAGAATCTGGACGGAATTTCAAACAGAATCCTTTATTAAATCCACGAAGGTAGCATGCTCTCGTTCCATCTGCCATAACTGGGAATAAGATTTCAGTAATTCGCAATTTTTCGTATCGCCCGCATTAAGTCTTGAACCTTCAACCTTCAGATGACTGTCACTTAGATACTATATCCACTGCGCCTCGGTCCCTTGCGGACAATTAACCCCACTTTTCCCGACCTTGGGTCACATCTTACTTGTGGGAGTAAGATAAAAAGTGGCCTTGTGCCTAACTCCTGGAGAGGAGTAAATCAATACTTATCACTATGGATCACAACTCATCTATTATTTCTAATTATAGGTTCTCAATTGTATTAACTTCTATACTAGGTCTGCTTAGTAAGTCATTGTCACCTAACATGTGCTGCTTCTTTGAGTCTTCTTGCTATCCACCTTTCTTCTCTATCTATAATTTTTACTTCATCCAATAAATATAGATGGTTTCCCTTTTTCTTCTATATGTGGTCAGCTATCTACGACTCTTCGATTTCTTCACGTATTACGGCTTTTAAGTTTTCTTCTAGCATTCCATTTAGTGGACGACACGTCTAACCTTTGTATACTTTTCATCACTTACATGGATTCGCAAACACACAGTTCTTAGTCAATACTTTTTCCGTAGGGGGGGTTGACTCTCACAAGATGCTTTCGGAGAGTTGAGTCGCTCTTGAATACTATCCCGATATCATATAGAAGGAAAAGGGAAACCGAATATACCAAATTCTACAATAATTTATTTTATACTAAAGTCTGATCAGGAACATTACAATTTTCACGATTAAAAAAAAAACTAATTGATTACATGTCCTTTAAACGCTGTTAGGTACGAAAGGCTGATCAATTTATGTTAAATGTATATGCGAAATTGATTTTTTGTTGTTGTATTCATTTTTACTAGTAAGTTGTTCAGGTTGTTTACATGTAATCGCCTAAAAAATAGTTTCCCTATATTTATGACGGCCTTTGCATCATTTTTGTACTCTGCAAGATCTTTCAAGCTGAGCCGGTTGAACAATAGAAGGCAGGCAAAACAGTGTAACACTGTATGGTCCTCATCTCCATATTTACAAATGGTTGGGAAAGTTATGTTGCCACCCTCCCCCATATACCCATAGACACTTTTGATCGTCCCATTTCCGTTCTCAGGCGGTTTAATATGACCTATATAATAAAGTAAACTCTATTTTCTCCTTTTTAATCAGCCATTATTGACATCTAAACACAAGCGATATAAAGAATTCCGCTATGCTCAACCGTAATGCTTGTTTTCGGAAAATATGTGTCCGTTTTCTTCGCTTTCAGTGATGTCTACATTTCGTCCGGCTTACCTTTCGCCCCACTTAATATTCATACATAGAGGAAGTTTGAGTAATTTTCACTCATACTCTGAAATATTCTTCCATACCACCAGATTACACTGGGAAATATTATTCATAGGATAAATTGACTTTAATTTTTTAATTTCTCATTTCTTTATTCTCTTATAGATTTAGTAACTAAATACGAATTGCTCATTACAACCAAGGCCGTTTTGATTTGCTATAATCTTATGGTAAAATAACCGTTTAGAATTGAGGAACGTTAAAAAAGCAACCATTGAAATTCAAAAAAAATGCATATCATATATATCCCTTCAGTAGTAGCAATTATTACAGCGAACTATGCTCTTTTCGGTTCAGAAGCGTTTCACTTCTTTCTTTCTTTCCTTTTTACCTTCCTATTTTGACAGGTGTAGCTTTGCTGTCCTATATTTTGCATGCGCCATTTTTTTCAGTCTCATCTATTTATTTCTGTTCAGCGGAGTGGTACCAACAAAATTATTTTATCTAAACTTACGGTAACAGATTATTAGTGTTTGACTGCTTTTTGCCGTAATATTTTTTTTTAAGTCTGAAGTAACATTGTATCTTTACTTTTTACAATGTTATTGTGTTACAAATTCAAATTCTAAAGACAATTGCAATCCGTTTTTAAAGGTTTAGTCCAACACTTTTTGTAACGAGTAAACAAACATTTCTTCAGACTTAAGAGAGAATATTTTTTTTGGAAATCGAGTTGATTTTTCAAATATCTTATTGGGTCTATAATCGAGTTTTATATCATTTTTACGATTGAAAGTTTTGACTTAATCCGTTTTACTTATATATTAAATAATACCGCAATAAATATGTCAGATACCTCGGGCTGAAGGGTTCATTTAGGATAACTAGCGGTAGGAATGTGAGGTTTATCGGACGACGGGTCTATATTGCCTTAATAGAGAATAAACAGCCCTGTTGGTCGTGAATTGTCGTACCATGTTGAGATTACTTACATAAATAGTAAATCCCGACGTTTAGATAGGATAATATGGGGACAACCTCCTATGTGAAAATTCAAATATGTTAGATTTGCCTAGCTTTGATTTATAGTAATTAGACATTGATTAATCAAGATTCTTTAAATTTAAATTTTAGATATTTAAAAAAAATCGAAGTCATGTAATGGATTTTGATCAAAGTTAGATAATGAGTGCTAGGCTTAAGGTTTAGTATCGTTATATGATAGTTTTAATCTTCGTAAGGGTGCATACACGTGTTTCTTTCGGAAAATAATTTCACACGTCCTGAGGGGTATTTTTTAGCATTACTATAAAATCAATGATGACAACATTGTTAATTGATAAATAAAAATATATAACTTTTGTAAAAGGATATAATTAAATTAAGTTAATTAATTCTATGTTAGTTTATGTATATTTAAATAAATATGAAGTATATATTTTTATAAGAATAAATTATACTAAAAGACATAAATAAGCAATGAATCTGATGAAATCCTTCCTATAACTTCTTAAGATTATGTTTAATTATCATTTTCTGTAACTCTTTGTAATTGCAAAACTTTTTCTTCACATATTTTCCATTTTTGAGCCTTTTTATGTGTTCAATGGAATTACTACTTTTTTATAGAAAACGCGACTGTAAAATAATTACAAACATTATAAAAAAGAAAAAAAAACAATTACTGTTTCGGAGAATTTTCGTTTTCATCAAAGTGCTAAAAAATTCTCCAATTATATTGTAAGAATATGGAACCTATTATTGTAAGCTGAAATCAGTAGGTCTGGCGTTGCTGGTATTTGGTAAAGTGATTTCATTGGCCAATCTTTGTCCTTTACTTTCTTTTGTGCGCACGTGTTCTTTTTGTCAAATTAGTCTTATGTTTTGTTTAAAGAGCTTAACGTCTTACTAATTACTAACGAGTAACGAGGCCGGAATGGTGCGAGAAAAAAGTTCATCGTTTAATTATAGAGACTGTAAACAATGCATCTTCATTTTTACCCTTTCCTAAAATGTAATTATATTATAAAGTAGAAGTATCACCTACATAAGGTGTAAACGTAGTTAAACAAAAAGGGAAACATAAAAGCAATCTCCCAAAATCACATTACGAATACTTTCCTCTTGTGATAACAACTTTGTATTTCTACTTTCAATTTCTTATCATATTTCTTACACTTTTCTACTCTTTCTCGGAAATAAAATAGAGAACACTAGATATACAAGCGTCAACTATTGTAATGTTATTGTGAAATGTTCGTAATTTTAGAGTTTACTTTCTCATGAAAAACCCTTATTCTACTTCATATCAAGATATATTACATTATTTTGAACTTAAAGGGTCTAAAATTTGAAATTCAAATAATCTTGCATAATTGATATCTAATGACTGTTGATCAAAGTCAATTCAAATATTATATATTTAGATTTTTAAAAGACGAGGTTATGCACATACTATATCCCAGGAAATCCCTTTAAAATGCACCAGGGAAAAAGGGATTTTTCGAAAATGTATCTTTGATTAACCATACTTATAGTTAATATTAAACTAAAATCAGACGAATATGATTTTTTATGAAGGTATTCCACCCCCTTTTTATCTTATTTGAATAAAATTAGTCAAACTAAATTTAGCCTCCATTACAACCGCTAACGACTTGCAGCTTTCTTTTCAAATCGTGATCAATTAATTAGTTTAGGAGTGAATCATGTGAATTAATATATAAACATATATATATATATATATATATATATATATATATATATTAGGGTAGCATAATATAGAAGGAATCTTCTCATTTGAAAATGTTAATATTTATATATTGATCCATTACCACTAGACACTAATTAAGCAAACTCTCTTGAATTTCACTTTTTTTCTTAATGCTTATTAATGTGACGCTTGATATTTTGTATATTTTCTGTAATCAAAATCATGTTATGAATATTAAGGAAAATTCAAATAAGGATTCCAGACATAACGTCTATTATCATAATGTCTTTGTTTTAATCTTTGTAAGTCTATATCAATGTTTCAAACCTGTCTGTTATAGGAAGTAATACTACCCGTCCTGTAACGTGTATGTTTCTAGTACACACACACACACATATATATATATATATATATATATATATATATATATATATATATATATATATATATATATATATATATATGATAAACAATCAAAGATTTTTTCTTTTCACTTTCTTTTTCATTTTTTTTATCTAAAGATAAACTAAAAATTTAGTAAACCATATTAAATGTTTTTCTAAAATACCTGTTTTTTTTAGATATAATACGATAATTGTAACTAAAGTTCATTAACACGTCGAACACTCAAATAAATACAATTATTTATAATCTTATAGAAGAGCTCACGTAAGGAAAACAGCCAGAAAGTTTGGTATTTCAAGAAGTACTGTCCTTAAAGAAAGGCATTTTTTAGACACAGGGACCACCCCTTTCTTAAAACACAACATTCAGGTAGGTACTGTCAGACTCATGTGTGAGTTATTAGAAAAGACTCCACAAGTACAATTCTTGACGAACTGCAGAGCTTACTAACAACTTCGAGTACTCGTTTCCCGCCGAAACTGTTTAAAGTTGGAAATAACATGTTTCGTGTGAATACTTTAATGAGCTTACAACTGCTTCAAGAAAGAAGCCTTTCAAAGTCTTTTGAGTAGGGGCAACAAATTACAAAATGTGTTCCTGCATCAGTATTAGAATATTATTTTATTTGATGAGTCATTCATTACGTTATGCCCGACAAAGCAGTCGAATATACGTATGGAGGCGGTTACAGTTAATATTTGACTCAGACTGCTCTCTCACATTTGTGAAACAAAGATTAGCATTTGGTCGGCAGATTTCAAACATCAAAATATCTTGGAAATACGCCGACCAAATGGATTTCTTTAAAAGAACAAGTAATAATCTCGTCTATTTAGTTTCGAAACTGTTTCTTCGTAGGCTGGAGGAACGCAATATTTCAGAAAGATTATGCAACTATGTTGACAAGTAGACAAGTTAAACATCAAATCTGACTACCATAGTTCCAAAAGCTTAATATCATTGAAAATTTATTGTGTATTTTAGAAATGTAAATAACAAATAAAAATCGCAATCGTCGACATTCATGACTACAAGAACAGGATAGTGTTTAGCTAGAGAAAAATATTTTGTAAACACTTGGAACGTCGTACTGTTCCATATTTCATAAACCTCAACCTGTAATTCATGCCAAAGGCGGTCTTACCCTATAATTTGAGATTCATTTACGCACAATTTGATTGTCTTTCCATTTTTATGTACAATCTTTCTCTCTTTCTCCCACTCTCTGTATCTCTCTTTATATAATATATAATATACATTATTAGAAATAATAATAAGTAATTTTAACGTCATACAATGCCTTTTAATTTTATTAACTTTTGTTTCAACTTAATTATCGAATATATATTTCCGCATCAGAATCTTAAATAAAGATGCATTAAAATACCTTTTTTCTCTCATCCCATATTTTGGTTTGCATTCAATTCGTCTGTTGTGTAAACAAATGTGGTATGAGAGTCTCTTTAGCCAAGAACGCAACACGATGCATCATTATTATTTTTAATAATTCATATTACCACAAAAACAATGTTTTCTAAACCGAGAACAACACTTCTTATTCAATTTGCACAGCCTCGTACCGCGCTTTTTTTTGAAAATTCATATACTTTCCATTTTAAAAAGAAATTACAATATATATTAGACATCAATTAACAAATATTCCCGAAGTTTCAGTTTCTCTGGCGTATTTTAAAGGGTTTTTCAAGAAGCATAATTGAAGCACTATCATTTATTTGAACATTTAATTTTGTAAAATTTGCATTTAATTAGACAACAATTAAGCAAGATTCTCTGAATTTAAATATTTTTAGTTTCAAACTTTAAACATTTTAAAGAATTAAAATGATGTAATGGATGTTTAGCAAAATTTAAATGAGGATTGTAGACATCAAGTTTTGTATCGTTATATATTGATTTTAATCTTCGGAACTAGACATAAAAGGTGTCACAACACTGTTTTGTACAGATATATTTGTTTTTCCTTTCGGGGACGGGTATTCTAGTATATGTATACCCAGCAAACTAGGTAAGTCTACACCCATGAGGTAAAAATACAGATAATATTTTCTGTGGTTATATTAGAATGCTGAATAATAATAAGGGCTTTTACTAAGTATATATAAATATATATATATATATATATATATATATATATATATATAAAAGGTAGAAGAAATAAGAGTGATAAACATGTACGAATGTCCAGATTTATTTAAAACTTAGATTGTTCAATGCAAGGTATATTCTTTAATAAACTGATGTTTATTGTTCTTTCCTTAAGCGAAGGCTTTTTAAAGATCGAAATCGATTGAAGGAGTAACAGAGGAGCGTAGTAAAATGCGAGTTAAATGGAAACTACGAGGAAGATATTGTCGGTAGAGAGAGGCATATACAGGGTCGATTGAGAGGGAACAAAGAGGAGATAAGAAGGAGGTGAGATTAGAAAGCATAGGAAGCAATGGAAAAGAGTATGCGGGTAAGGTTTTGCCTTTTTCACTCGATTTTTAATAATATTTGTTCAAATGTTTGAATTTGCACTTTTCTACAGCCAACTTATCTATCTGTATATCTCCTCTGATGATAAGATTTCGATCTTTGGAAAGCCTTGACTTAAGAAATAAACAATAAACATTAGTTTATTAAATAATATACCTTGCATTGAACAATCTAAGTGTTAGAGACATGTATGTTTGATATACTGACATTTCAATACTCAGAGCTATATCACCATCACACCAGACACTATATTTTAACTTGCTAACCACCTCTAATGACTTGCTGATTATTTATCATAAGATAAAGTTCTACGAAGGTAAAGTAGATAGTTGATAACCGCAAGATGCTTCCTATATACAAACACATACTGTTCAACACACAGATAACAAGTTGTCGTAATCTGTAAATACATGCATGAGAGCAGCTATCAGACAAATTGAGAACACTGTTGGTGCAGGTATATCACTCTGTGTCACTCTATTATCAATGGGAAGTTCCCCTGAGAGCCGACTATTTATGCAAATGCGACATTTCATACAAGTATGACGTTTCCTAACTTCTCCGTAAAATAATGTGAACATCCAAAAACTCTCAAACATATTCTAAAGAGCCTCAAGTTTGACTGTGTCAAATGCCTTGGTTTGATCCACACGCACCTGACAAGGAGATACGCGCTGTGTTGTACATTTTTCTGAATGTTTTTTTTTTGAGAAAATATCATTCTACGGTCACTCTCTCGCATCTAAAACCAAACTGTTATTCAGGAAGTGCATACAGACAGATATGCTGCTACAATTGATCTATCATGAGCCGTGCAAATGCTTTTCTAACTTTTGCAAGCAGTGATACACCACGGTGATTTCTCCAATCTAACATTTAACCCATTCCTTTGTACAACATTATCATGATGACATTTATCTAATATTTGACACTGGACAACCAAAGATTGGACCGTACAATGAACATTTATACCACTGTGTCTCAACAGATCAACAGGAATCTCATCTCGCCAAGGAGTTTTATTTGAGTTTAGATCCTTTATGCAGTCAGTTGTTTCTTCGCAAGTTGGTACAGCGTCAAGTTAAGGACGATCTGTACACTGAGGGACATCATCTATTATGGCACTATCAACGTAGGATGTGTTTTGAAAGAAATATCGAAAATGTATATGTCATCGAGGTATAATTTCATTCGAAGTCTTCAACAAGGTTGTTTTATCTTAAACAAGCATAGTGTAGTTGGTGAAGATCTCAGACAATATGGCCGGCAAAGCAGGTCACAAATAATAGAAGATGTATGATATCATAGACAGTGTATAGTTGTTTATTTTTAGAGCACACAAAAGTTAACCTTATATATAATGAAAAAAGAAAAAAAGACAATCGTTCATTAGTTCATCAATTTTGGTTTTTATATTTCGCCTTTATTCTCACTAATTGTCGTCTGAATAATGGTGTGTTTTATATCAGTATTATCCTATACGTCGTTAGGATCTACATTACCATTTTGTTCAATGATCAAGAAGTTGCCGCTGAATCTGTGATATACAAAGAAGTGTGCAATCACCCAAGTAGTAGCAATCTGTTTAGTTACAAGTAATATGGATTTCGCCCGGCAAGGTCAAGAGCTTATGTAGTAACTGTAATATCACACAGAATCAGTGAATGTATCGACGCGGTCTTCCTTTCTAGGGCGATAGTTCTTGATATATCAAAGGGATTGATAGAGTCTGGCACAAATGTGTGTTTAACACGCTCATAAGCTATGGAATATTCGAAAATGTCTTCTCGACAATCAACTCTTTTTTCTCTAATAGGAAAAATACTTGTGTATGTGTGTAGATCTAAAGATCATAAATACAAAGTTTTGGCGCCAACCCTTTTCCTGATCTTCATTAATTGTCTTCGAAATAATATTTTGAGAGCATTTGTTTACATCACTGTTTCTACGTCACAACTTTCTACTGTAAAACTTCGAATAGGACTCAATATAAGAACCTTGCCTTTAATTTATCTTCACATCTGCATCGAGTGAGGCAATAGGGGTTACAGTTGCTTATCACCTTTAACACGTCCACCGCCAACGCTCAAATTGTCGTTTTGCCTCAGATAAAAGGACTTGCTCTTTCCGTTAGAAAGGTCCTAGCTTCTAAGACTCACCAAAAACTTTAAATGGAAGACTTACATAATATCCGTTGCTAAAGTACAATGAATAGTGGTTAGATCATTCTACAACTGTAGAATATACGTGACACATGTTGCAATCTTCTACTTATATAACAATCAGATGCGGAAAAGTAAGAATTGCTGCTGTCTAGTGTTTTGACGATTCATCGGAATCGGAACTGAAATCGGAAGAGTTGGAATTTTGAGTGTATTGAAATTTGTATCGGAACCGGAAAAAATAAGCCTACTTACCAATTCCTAAAACTATTTAATTTACCATATTGCCGAAGATTGCCAACATTATATTAGTGTTCGCTAAAATTCAAAAACTTTTGGGGAAGCGGAGTGTAATATAATTGAAAAATACGTAATAAAACTATTAATGTACCAACTAAATTTGATCAAGTAGAGAAAATTTATTTTCCTCCCAAACCCTGTTTTGGCTGCGGGCAATTGCATCTGTACAAACTTATCCATATAAAATGAAAACGAGTTTAAATTGCGGTTACATAAGAAACGACACTTCACAATTTAGAGTTAAAATATAATACAACACAGCTTTATTAAAATTGCTAAAAGAAAGTTACAAAGCTGAAAATATTAGAAATTAGTGCAAGTACAAATATTAAATAAAAATATAAAACTATAACTTTATTTCGGCACAGATCTGCTAATGAAAAAAATCGAAGCGTGAAAAATAATTGTAAAACAAACTTTGATGAGAACGAGAACATTAGCTAAAAGCGTCACTAGCGAACAAAGCAAATTTGATGTCGGATTAATCTCTAACGTTACATACAACAGGAATACTTTGAAATAGAGAATGTTCGTAAGTCACTTAAAACATCCCGTGGCACGGACCGGATTGAACATTTTTTATCATTGAATATGCTCATGAACTCTGTCTGCCAAAGTATTGGAACTTTAAATGCCGAAGCAGAGAGACTTAAACAAAATTAAAGAAATCACTTTTCGTAAATGTCTCTCAAATCTCACCGGACGATGTAAAAAGATTAACAACTAAGTTTGAATTAAAACAAAATATTCAGACAGTTTTATTTAATAAAAGAAATGTTCAATTCGCGTCATTAAATCCAATTGAGGAGAAATTAAATAAATTCAACAAAATAGAAGTGTTCTCGAAAGTAGAATACAGCGAGTTGGCTTCGCCTATAATCTACGTATAAAAAGTGATCCGTGTTTGTGAAGATTTATCCAGATGTTGAACCATGTAATAAAGCATTACCATTACCAAACAAAACTCTAACTTTAACCCTAGTTCAGAAGAGGTTTTTGGTTAACTACACAGAGAAACATCTTTTTCAAAGATCGATTTAAGTCATAATTATCTATGAAGCCTTGTGCAAAAAGAGTTTTCAAAGCTACTTTATATAAATACCCATACGAGTTTGTACAAATTCAATAAATTAGCATTTAGTGTTAAGGTTGCAGCAGCTATTTTTCTAACAAGTAATGCGCACATTGCTGAGCGAACTGGAAACTGTTGTATCCTACCTGGATGACATTCTAGTAAACGGTAGTAGCACAGAGTAACAGGAGTCACATCTACACGAAGTATTTAAGAGAATCCAGCACTATGGAAAGAAAGGAAAGTACAATCTGTTCATGGTAAAAAATATCTTCGTAAAATTATAGATAAGTCGGTCGAAGAACAGACCCAGAATGATCTAGTGCGATATGACAATATGCCGACTCCGGAAAACGTATTGTTACTACAGAGTTTTCTCGATTCAGCATATTACTATAATGTGTATATTTAAAACATGCACAATTAGCGAACTATTCAAAAAGTAAATAGTTTTATATGGACGACCTTCTCATAATCTTTTTTTTACGAACTACAATCCATATGTCTAAACTATTGTGGCTACTGATGCAAGATCGTACGGCATTGAATCCTGCATATATAGCTTAAACCTATCGCCCACCCGTCACGTACGTAACCCTCTGTAGAACAAAATATTTACAAATCGAGAATAATTGGTTATTATTGTTGCAGTCACCAAATTTCATCGATTTGTTCATGAAGACATTTTGTGTTGCAAAAAGACAAAATACCACTGCTAACGATGTATGAATCAGAAAATGGGTTGTAATGCATACTACAAACAGACTGCAGTGCTGGCAGACCATTCTCGTAAATTACATTTATAAAATATAGCTTATTCCATTGTCAAAATAAGTCATGCAAACGGATTATTTAGACTAATTCTAAAATATGCTGACCCCCTTGAAGATCTTGCAGTTTCATCCCTACAAACTGAGATAGATGTAAAAATACATTGTGTAACGCCATTAGGGAGCTTTCGAAAACACTCGAAGCAATAAGAAAATATTTTAATAGACGATTATTTAGAAAACATTAAAAATATAAGATCTTGGAAGTGTATTTAATCTGTTATGAAGTAGTTATGTACGTAGATCAGGTGGTTATTCCTGCAGCATTACAGAAACACCTACTGAAAGAATTTAATGTCGATAACCTTGGAATTATGAGAATGATAATTTTCATTAGAAGCTATGTGTATTTCACAAGTATGTACGATTACATTGAAAATTAAGTGAACTATGCAAACGTTCTTCTTTGGCAGCAAATTCACCTGCTATAAAGTTCAGACTGTGGTCGAAAACTGACCAACCTTTGTCAAGGATCCACATAGATTTGACTGGCCCACTGGATGGTTTCTATTACTTAAAAGTAGTAGACGGTTATTCGGAATTGCTGGAATTATGAAAATTAAAAAAAACAACCACGGAACTCAGCATTAGTTTTATATGAACTGTTCGCCCGGTCCGGGATAGTTTACTGTATTGTATCAGACAAACGAAGGCATGTCGGGACTATTGAATTAAAACTAGTCTGTTAAATATATATAGTGAATCATATCACGATCGCTCGGTTTCACGCAAGAAGCAATATACAGGCATAAAGGTTCGTGAACACGTTCAAAAGAGCGCTTAAGGAAGCGAGGGTTACACCAACCAAAAAGGGCATTAACTAATTTTAGAAGCTATATAAGATGACCCTAACTAACAATGTTCAATATTCCATCACGCCAGTAGAAGCAATATTTGCTAGGAATAGTAAAACAGTGTTTGATAAAGTATTGCCAACACATGCGAAACAGGGGCATGAAAAAATGTAATGAGGGGACGTTTCAAGGTTGTAGAAAAAGTTTTCTTTCGGATATTCAAATAAATACATCTAACAGGGAAATAAGGATAGTCTATACACAGCTTGAGAGCATGATTTACATGGAAAACGGACCCAAGTTTATCGACAACAGCACATTAACCAGATGAGGAGACACTATTCAGATGCTGTTGAGAATAATGTCCTGGAGGACGAATTATGAATGCCGTGTTCGACATAATTGATATATACATCCCTCAAACAGGTTTAATACAGCGAAGATTTTAAAGGCGTAAAATGAAGGATCTTATCGTAATCCACCCTAAAAAAGTATTTAATTCATACGTACCAAGGCTTAAAAGGGAGTATTATGTTGTGATGGTGGTCTACCTGATTCTTTGACTTTATGCGCACTTCTAGACATTATGTATAGAGGAGCCTACAACGAAGGAGGGGCAGTCTTTTTGTAACATACAATTCTGTACTCATGTAAATAAACACTCTTGTACATATACTATAGGGTTTTCGTATTTATTGTCGGCTCTTTAAGGTACCATCGATTAACAATTATTTATGTGGAATAACATATAACAACCACATAACATAATTTCGAATACCTATTCTTTGGTTACACTACTATTCTAACGACATTCCTGTTGCATTAAATTAATTATATGTCCTATTGCTTATAAATGTATCAACATATTTCATGAGGATCGTCACAAAGCCATGACGAACAGAGAACATATGCAGGAGTTGGGTCAATATGGTGCGGGCAACAAGCCCGATCTGATAGATAGATTTCATGACATATAAGTAACTGTACAGTGTAAATATAAACTTTATTTTTTTTGTCGTACTTTGAATCGTTAACCACCATATATTATGATCAATGTACAGTGTCTATGTAATTCATTTTTTTAATTCAACTTTTCAAATGTAAATAACTTAAGACAAGTGAGCCATAGAGGTTTAAAGTTACACTGCTGCTCAATGATGACAGATGCAATTAGAAAACCTATAGTTGCAAATATATTTCTGCTTCCTTTAAGGCTTATATTATTCTGTAAAAACACATTTTATTTTTCTTTATTCAACTATATCAAGTACAGAACGCCTATTTTATAATATTGATTTAATGTGATGAAAAAGAGTTTAAAACAAGTAAGTATATACAACAGCATAATTATTTTTAGACATAGACCGCTTGACAGTTTTATTCACATGCAGAAGTTTTCGAATTTTTCAAAGAAAGCAATAATCAGAAACTTATCCTAAATGCAATATTTCCGCATATCATAAATAGTTAATATAAATCATGTCTGTCTTTTACGTTCTTGTAGGTTTTTTATAATTGTATATATGTTACATATCGATTTTCCTAACTTTGAAAACTTTCTCGTCAGTATCTTTATACCCATTGTTTTAAAATACGCAATTGATAGCGATTTATTTCTTAAGGGAATTTATTCTCATACTAAATCAAGTTTACGACAGTATACTCTAAAATATTTTATTCAGGTACATAATTTTAAATATGCTAAAGGCTTGAATAACTTTAAAACAAAGGCTAATATATATATATATATATATATATATATATATATATATATATATATATAAGTGTAAATTAGTCGTCCAAGGCTATAGCAATGCGATGTGGTTGCCGTGAGATGGAAAAGTGAAAAGCAATAAACGCAGGGAGAGAGTGAAACTCAAAACGATTTATTAATAATTTCACGAAAACTGATTAAATACCAAATAGTATTTTTTTTTTTTTTGGTAAGTAACAGATCGGCAAAGGGTAATCTTAAATTTTCATTATCAGAAGACAACAATAGAAGACCGAGGGGGTCGGAAAAACGTGGAAAAACCGGTGTCAGATGATCGTATTATAGGGGAAAACAATTGGGAGTAGGAACGCAGAAAACGTCAAAATTCAATTAAGCAATCATATAACTAAGGTTAAAACATTATAAACATTAGTTTAGTAATATACCAATTTTTTAAATTTTATTATGTTTCATTTTAAATGACTCATCAATCTTTATTTATTTATTTATTTATTTATTTATTTATTTTTTTTCATTTATTCTCTTCAAATCTAAATTTAAATTCACTGTCAAAGGGAGATAACTTATTCTAAATAATATGTTCAGACCTTAGAAATGAGATGAGATATTTTATTCTAAATATGTTCAGACCTTAGAAATGAGATTGGAAACTTGAGAAGGAATTTGAGTTGTGAAGTGGATTAGGAACGCAGAAAACATCAAAATTCCATTAAGCAATCACATAACTAAGGCTAAAACATTATAAACATTAGTTTAGTAATATACCAATTTTTTTTAAAGTTTTATTATGTTTCATTTATATATATATATATATATATGTGTGTATACATGAAGAAAAGTTTAAGTTACTAAACTAAAAAAATCAAGAGTCACCTTTGTGGCGGTTAATTCATCTACATGCACCATTTAGACTGTAATATTGTTAACCGTGTTTATTTTCAAACTTATCATTTATATAATTTATTTAGGCAATTAGTCTTACTTAATTAGCAGTAATTCAATTACTGTACATACAGCTACACAATAACTTCTTGGGAGTTGGGATTAGTTCATTGGAGTAAATAAAAATAATAAATACACATAAACAAGTTGGCATCGAGACCCGCCCATGTGGTAACTGGGTTTAAAAACCATTACTTATATCAGAGGAATGTTTACTTCACTACCATAAACCGTATTATTTGATTTTATCTTACGTTACCATCTTACTACTACTAATTATAATTATCTACTTAAATCTTATACTTTAATTAACCACCTTCTATTTCACCTACTTTTGTTGTCAATTATTGTTATTGTTTCCCATAGCTATTTAACGACGTAGCGATTATTCCAAAATAGCGACCTGATTACAATACTGTGATTCTAGTGTCGGGTGGGGGATCACACGTGTAAGTATTGTCTGTTTTCTGTTGTTTGTATCATGGACTTTGTGCTTGTCATAACATCTTGTAAATGTCTTTCATTGTGGTGTCCGTAAAAACAGCGAGTAATTGTGTATAGCTGAAGCATATGACTCGTTTCAGAATAATTCGAGCACCAGCGTAAAAAATAAATGATATAAAGTAATGACTCAATTTCAGTAGTTGTGATTTCAATAATTATATATATATATATATATATATATATATATATATATATATATATATATATATATATATATGTATGATTATTCAAATTACAACTACTCAAATTATATATGTGTTTGGTAAAATATTAAACTATTGAAATTATCATTATGAATTATAGAATATATATTTTAAGAAACAGAGTGACAAACTTTACTATTTGGAGAAGGAGCCACTGAAACTACACATCATACTTCCTAAAGAATGAAACACATATGCTCTGCTCATAGCCATTCTGGAACGAGTATTCTACTAGTATACATAGCACAGGGGTAAGGCTAGCCTTGTTAATCCTGCCCATGGTCTCAATTTCTCCGACTGAACAATCATGTATACATTTAAATGTAATGCGAACAATAATCATGTAGCAGAACTCCCTACTTAGGATGCCTCCAATATATCTGGCGCTTAATCACAGTAGCCCATTACGTTTCAACGGACATCTGCATTGTTTAGAGCAAACGAAAGTGAAAAAAAAAGATAACTAACATTGCAGATTACAGTTACGGCTTCTTATCATTTGGATTTTCGATTCTCGATTTGGATACGCTTGCTTAGTCAAGCCACATTGGCGATTGATGATGCAACAAAACAATGCAGCTGCTTGTAAATGATTATATTTCATATATAAGCATATCTGTAAATATGTATATATCAATATATGTATAAATATATAAATATAAATATATATATATAAATATAAATATATATATATATATAAAAATATAAATATATATATATATATATAAATATATATATATATATATATATATATATATATAAATATATATATATATATATATATAAATATATATATATATATATATATATATATATATATATAAATATATATATATATATATATAAATATATATATATATATATATATATATATAATATATATATATATATATATATATATATATATATATATTGAAAGAAACAGGCCTCTGCTGATAACGCTGTAACTAAAATCATGATTTCCATTCTCTTCCAGTTTACGTCAACAACCATGTCGAAGTCTGGAAACTTTCTGACAAATCAACAATTATATTCTGTATGATTTTCTTACATTTTTTCTTCGTCCTGACGAAGTCTTTCAATAAAGATGATACATTAGGAAATATATAAAGCACATAGTTTTTGGCATTTCTTTTTTCCATCTATATATATATATATATATATATAAATATATATATATATATATATATATATATATATATATATATATATATATATATATATATGAGTTATTTTTTACTGATTGTTCACCGTTTATCAAGGTCTGGGGGTACTCCAAAATCAGGATGATAAAGATCGCTAGTTGGACGTTGTTCGCCGTCAGGAGAGGATTGGAAACATTGGGTCGTATATGCAGTGGATCACTTAGATATTTAAGTGAATACCTTGACAAGTATTTGTTCACATTAGACTTGAAGTCTAATATACTGTAGTTGCTTGTAACGCAGACTCCATGTAGCTTGTTCCGCAGATGAGATTTTCTAAGAAAGAAAGTATGTTTGTGGAAGTTCCATTTCTTTCTCTCTTTCTCTCTCTCTATATATATATAGAGAGAGAGAAAGAGAGGGGAGAGAGAGAAATAAAGAGAGAAACAGGAAAGTTATTTACTCAGAATGTTTCTAGACGAGTTCTTGTTTTGAATGTTTTACAAAGGAATGGACCTAAGTCGAACAACCACCATACACATAAAGATACAGTAGAGAAAGTCTAGCAACATCACCTTGTTTGAAAAGGGTTGCAGCGACGAGAAGAGATCATCCCCTACCAGATTTCGAAGTGGAGTCTGTACTCTATCAAGACAAGAAATATTTCACCGAGCTAACCCTCCCAAGATATGACAGCAATACAGCATTTTATGACAAATGTGACTTTTATACAAGTACATGATTGTATAAGGAGTATTTTTTGGAGCGGTAAAAAGATCAAACAACTTTTTCAGAAACTTTAGCAACAGATCTGATGTAAGTCTCCCATTTCCGGTCTAGAGTGAAAGTCAGCCCTAGAAACTTATCAAAAGCGAAAATTCTATTGAAAAATAAGCCATTTTGACTGGGGAGAACTGAAAGACCTAGTATAAGTAGGTAGTGGAAATATAGAAGAGAGGTTTCAGAGCAGTATAACGTAATAAGCATTTTTTTTCTATTGCACAACGTGCACCTAATCGGAAGAGAAAAAGAGTCAGAAAGACTTGATCATCAATGCACTTTTAAGTGCTGACATAGATAGTGTTTTTCATCTGCATATGTGTAAACGAATAATCTCAGAATGTATTTTGGAAGATCATTGATGAAGATCCAGAAACGAGATAGCCCAAGAATGGATTCTTTGAAGCACGATGGCATTGATGCTGTGTAATTCGGATTTTCCCCTATATATATATATATATATATATATATATATATATATATATATATATATATAGCTATCTAGATAAATAGATACATTTTCATATATATATATATATATATATATATATATATATATATACATTTTTAGTGCTCTAGTCTTCGATTTGTTTTCATTTCGTGAGTAAGTAATAATTTGAATAGACTATACCGACCATTTTAGAAACAATTAAAAGTCAGTCTATTTCACTGAACCCATGCATAAGTCTCTGAAGTATGAAACGTGTAGTTTTCAATAAATAATTCGTATATATCTATATCAATCTCTCCCTCTCTCTGTCTCTCTCTCTGTCTCTCTCTCTCTCTCTCTCTCTCTCTCTCTCTCTCTATATATATATATATATATATATATATATATATATATATATTGGTAGGCATAGTTTTGATTAAATGCATACACTTGTAATTTTGTAAGTTTACTCCTCGGTAAAACAATTTTTAAGTCAATAAGACATGTTTTAAATACGTAATTAATATATTTATCCAAATATATTCATCTACGATTTAAAAAAAAATTATGTCAGTTTGTCGTATATTTTTTACACTCAAGGTTATAATGACCTAAAACCGGGTATTTAGCTTACAATGAAATACATAAGAGGAAACCGGACACAGAAACTTTTCTGTATCAGTGGTTACTTCTCACCAACGAGTGCTCTATACAGGCTTCCTCGAATAATCAAACCTACTGCAGCAATTATGCTTATATTAGTTAAAGTAATGATATAGCCTACACGGAAACACTCCACGTCAATTAATCACTACACTATCGCCATTTTCGTTTGACGATTTTTAATTATAATATATCATTATTTAATTTAGTCAATGAACATTCAATTTTACTATTATTACCTGCTAGTGTAAGCATATAAATCGTGTTTGCCCTTACGAATTACAAATTTAGTTTTATTTTCTGAACGGATCATTCCGTTTTAAACTAATTCACAGGTGCGTGTGCGTGTGTTTATCTTATTCCCACTCATGTCTCATTTAATGTGTCTTTTTTAGAACGAATCATCGAGAGCGTGTAACTAAGGGGGGGGGGGAACCCATTCATCATCTCTTCAGACTCCCGCTGTTTCTCATGTCGTGTGCTCATCGATCAAGTGTAAAAGAATTACAAATAAAACACATTTATTTTTTGGATTATTTCAAAAGACTGTTATCGCAAATCGAATCTTGATACATATACTACTTTCACAACATCCCAAATATGAATGACTTCATTTAAACTTCATTTCACTTCACAGTCTGTTTAATGAAGTATTCCTTATAGCATTTATTTGTGTATCATTAATGCCAATAATGTATTGTATGATATTGAATCTACATGTTTGTAACAAATTCTTTCAATCTCTAGTTCGCTCTGTAAAATATTCACAAAATGAACTCGTCTAGCTACAATAACTGTAAAGTATGTTCCTTATTTCTCTCTGTGTACCTTAACCAAACAAGGACTTCCATGAACAAAGTGTTTATAAAGAACTTTACATATGTACAATACAATAGGACTGGACCTCTTCCCAGCTGACTACAGCATGATCGTATTTAAATCTAATGTTAACAAATTCTTGTCGAGCAATTAACTTGACTAATCGAATTCTAACCATTTAACTGAGTAGATTCCAATCTTCTATTTGTACTGTTCATTGCCACTTAAACATCTCATTATTTGTTATCCTAGTCGTGTTTAACCCTTGATTAGCAGTGAGCCATTAGTATATATGTATATATATATATATATATATATATATGTATATATGTGTGTGTGTGTGTGTGTGTGTGTGTGTGTGTGTGTGTGTGTGTGCATGTGTGTGTATCCGGGCAGCATTTTTTTCTCTAAGGCACGTATTATTAAAAATAACCGACAACTCGTGTCTGGATATTTTTGTATGCATCCCTTCCATTTTCCGAATTAAAGTCCTAATCTCGAATGAGAATTGGCTGATGAATATGCCGTAATTTTCGTTTAGGTCGAAATAATTTTCTGACCTATCTGGGTCCATCTTCAGTGGAATAATGTGAATCAGGTAAAGACCTGGAGTGAGTTTATAGTTAATTTTGTCGGGAAAATTTTAATACAAAACTATATTTATTTAGTATAATAAACAGTTAACTATATTATTACTTGTGCTAAAATTAATCCTGTTAATAACCGGAAAATGGAATGGATCCATACAAATGAATATAAATATATGATAATTATGGAAATAATATTTCAAATTAATGGAGAATGAAAAAGGAAAACCCCAAAAATCATGTATATACCCATCAACGTTTCGTCTTTAATTAAGTGTACACTTTTTCCGTTTACATTCTGAATATATATATATATATACATATATATATACATATGTATATATATACATATATATACAAATATATATACATATATATATACATATACATATATATATACATATATATATATTTATACATATATATATACATATACATATATACATATATATATATACTTATACATATATATACATATACATATATATATATATATATATATATATATATATATATATATATATATATATATATATATATATTTATTTATTCTGGTACAGAAAAATTAGTACAACATTCGTACCGTCGGTTTCAAGCACCGACGGTACGAATGTTGTACTAATTTTTCTGTACCAGAATAAATAAATATTATGCTCTTAATTTTTAACTTTGATTCTTAATTAATCGAGCACTCTGCTGGGATTTTTCCTACCATTCTACAAAGAATTTATATATATATATATATATATTCGATATTTGATTAGTAGATCACCAGTTACTAAATCGTAACCGATCGTTTAGACAAAACCTGATCAGTGATGTATGATCCGTTTTATTCTTATTTGGTGAATCACCTCATACTTTTTTAGCACGCTTATACCTGTATGACGTCACCATTTAGTGACACACTCTATTCTGCAACGTTATCCGCAATCATTTAAAACGTGTATGTCACTATTTTGTTATGTCATCATTTATTACGGCATAAATTTGCGAAGTTATTCAAACAAACTAGCTAACAAGAGTTTTAGTATATATATATATATATATATATATATATATATATATATATATGCAAACACACACACACATACAGACATATATATATATATATATACAAACACACACATATATATATATATATATACAAACACACACACACACACATATATATATATATATATACAAACACACACACACATATATATATATATATACAAACACACACATATTTATTTACACACACACACACATATATATATATGTATATTACTATTTCATGTATCCACATAACATTTTATAAGGAGATATCAGTTTTTATGTATCAATTTTCAGTATTTACTTCAACAGTGCTCGATACATAAGTACAGCTAGTTAGTAAGCTATGAAAATATATTTATACCAATTAAGCTACACAGAGTTTCTCGCGTTTCATCCCCGCGGATTTTAGCCTGAAGATTCCCCCGGGGATGAAACGCGGGAGCCTCTGTGTAGCTTAATTGCCATAAATATATTTTCATAGCTTATTACTATATATATATATATATATATTGTAACATTTGAATTATATTCCTTAATGTATAACTCTCTTATTCTGATTATCTGTCTCTGCGTTTGCAAATAAAATAAAAACTTGTTATATTTGAAATTGTGGCATTTCACCAAATAAAAGTGTTATATTTCTAAGGCATTGTTTGTCCTGAAATACCAGACATCATAAATATTATTAATATATTCCTAAGTGTAAAATCGCGACAAAAGAAGCTGATTCATGTCAGTAAACTTGTCCCGTATGAAGATTTCTATTCAACTAACTTCGATTTTATGTTAGTTATGGCAGTAGAGGTTAATAATTTTTAGATGCGATCACGAATGTCTATAGTGTCGTAAATATATATATTCGACTTTGGGAAAGATAAGCCTATAATAAGAAAATAACGGTAGAAAAATCACGATTAATCTTGTTTGATATTCCCGGACTCCAACAACATAACATCTTCAAACATTAGTCTACTAAGGTGATTAGTATCAGTATAAGCTGGTAAAGAAATGTTCGTCAAGCCCAATTTTCCGAGAAAGTTGCTCGGATCAACGTGTATTTATTCAGTTAATGCGTTTCATATTTTCTGTCAAAGGAGGGGAAATCTTTCTAGACGTAAACATTTTTTTTCTAATCCAGAGTTTTTCTTTTTTGAGGGGCTAGCTTTGGATTTTCCAAAACCTTAAACACCAATAGTGTGTCTAAGTCTGCCTTCGTGGAGAGGCATGTAAATACGAAAAAATTATTCAGTAGAACAATAATAAACTTTAATTACGTAAACATGCGCAACAATTCTTCACTTTATAATAAAGAGCAATGTGTATTTCTCTTCCTCTCTCCCTTTCTTTCTCTCTCTCTCTCTCTCTCTATATATATATATATATATATATATGTATATATATATATATATATATATATATATATATATATATATATATATATAT
The DNA here is from genome assembly GCA_963556195.1 of Sepiola atlantica. Taxonomy (NCBI): domain Eukaryota; kingdom Metazoa; phylum Mollusca; class Cephalopoda; order Sepiida; family Sepiolidae; genus Sepiola; species Sepiola atlantica. The sequence continues at coordinate 46,822,977 of OY744530.1, read as the reverse complement.
ATATATATGAAGAAGAATGGAAAGGAATTAGAGAAGCAAAAGCCAAATCAAATTTCAATTCAATTGCTCAGAGCAAGGTATATTCCGCAAAAAGGCAATTTATTCAAGTTAAATTTTCCTTAAGCCAGGCTTTTCAAAGATCAAAATCTTATCATCAGAGGAAGTCGCTGGGATAGATAAGTTGGCAAAAGCCAAGATTTAAAATTTGAAAAAATAAAATAAAAGTTGTAGGGAAAGAAACACAGGGCAAAACTCTGCCCGAATGCAAGCAAATGTCCGATTGCTAAAAAGTCCGGTGTCGAAAAGTCCCGCGGAGAGAATGAAATGTAGATAGGTAGGTCGTTAAAAGGCACGAGAGGTTGTGAGAGAGGATTCAAAGTTAAATTCCAAGAAGCCACAACTTCAGGTGCGGCGAAGATAGAATGAATCCAAAGGGTAAAAAGTCCAATAAGAGGTACGTTCGTAATAGCAGGCAAGGCTCAGTATAACGTGTGGTGGAAAATATTCGCCATGAAAAAGACTTCCTGGGCTGAAATATCATGGAAAGGGTTTTAAAAATAGGAAAAAAGACAGCGAAAATATTTTAAAGCTAGCCCGTTGAGAAAGCCGACAAGAAATGAAGAAAGGCAGAAATTCATATGCGATCAGTAGGCAGGGAGGTAACGAGTAAGGGGTGTGGAGGAGGAGATAGTAACGGGTTCGAAGGAGGAGAAAGGGAACGGGTTCGGTGAATGAGTGCGGTTAAAACTAAGAGTGTGATTGGGGGGGGGGGTAAGTCGCTTAAAGTTGAAATTGGATGTTAGCGCGAATTAGGGTTCAACTAGAAAAGAGAAAGGATGGGTGGGGGTAAGTCAACGGGTGCTGGGAGGGAGAGTTAAAATACCAGAATGTGTCTATGAACAGAGTTCGAGGTTTAGTTGTTTAATCAGATGACATTACTTATAAACAATAAGGCAAAATATATTTGAAGGGTAGAGCTAGAAAAATAAATAGTAAGAATAAAAATTAAAAATTGAACAATTAAATAAGTAAAATTAAAAATAGAAATAAGAAAATAAAAAATGAAAAGAAATAAGAAAATTAGTCTTAGGCTCGCAAGGAAAATTATGGATTGAATGATAAAAAAATAATATAAATGAGGGAAAAGTCGATAAAATTGGAGCTCGAGAGTGAGTATTAAAATAAGGAAAAGGTAAATTTGACCTCGAAAGAATATCCGGAATGGGAATCCCCAAGGTGGTTAAAGATATGGGTTGAAATAAAATATGTTGTTACGGGATGCTAGTGCTTTATAGATGTGGGAAAATTAAACTTTGAAACAAAAAAATTTTCAAAAAAAATGTATATGGAGGTTGATTAAGAAAAAAAGCTATATGGAGGTTGATTAAGAATAATAATTAAATAGGTTAATGATGGCAGAAAAGAATAAGAGACATACAAGGTTAAAGTAGTGACAATAGATTAAACCAGAGTGAGAATGGAGATCGCAGTTGAAAGTAAATATTATGGGGGTTAAAAGATGTAAGATGGGGGCGGGTTGGGGGTTGAGCATGGTCTGAGAGAAGTGAGCGAAGGGCAAGGTAAACTAGGGGGAAATAATCGAGGCTATTAAAAGAGTGAGAAGTACTACTTAGAAGTAATGACAGGAGGGGAAAAACAGTAATTAGAATGAACAGAGAAAACTGTAAGGAGTTCGATATCGAAGTGTGCAAAGGGGATTAAGAGTAGGTAAGGCGAATCATCAAGTAAATTAAAGGGCTAGGGTATAATGTTAATATGGTGGGTTAGTTATCAGGTTGAGAGGGAAAGATAGAAGTTTGGAAGTGTTGATGGGAAGGGACGAGTGTATTAAAGGAAGTTAAAGGGGAAAGTAATGGAAGTCATATAAAGGTTATACGGTTAAGGAGGTTAAGTACAATGATTTAGGGGGTAATGGGAGAAAGGTATTTAAAGCTAAGGGAATTGTGAAGCTAACGGAGTTTATGGGTAATTTTTTAAGTTAAGAGAAAGGCTATAGGGATGAGGGAGATATATGCAGAGATTATAGAACAACAGGAATTAGAACTATCGGAAAGGAAATTCGAGATGTAGGGAGGGAAGATCCTAGATAATGGGAGGGTATTTAATACAATGGGGGAGGGGTGTCTGGGGGATTACTATGGTTGCTATACTTGAATTTACGTTCATGCCTGCAACTGGAGATAAGTTCATTCTTAGAATTAATAATATTTTTAGATTTAGTAGCAGTAGCTATCATAAAGGTTTCTAATGTACAAAGTTGGCAGTGGGATGCACCCGGGGTATATGATTTGGACTTTTAAAGTATTGACCAGTGAAGTGAATAGGGAGTATTTTTAAGATTGAGGTTTCTAATTAGATTGGAAAGTGAAGTGCCAGTGCTATTATCGTTGCTATTTTTAAAGGAATAGATATGGTTAGAGATCCGGGTCTTAATGGGGAAAGAGGACGCCCCAATATATGTTTGTATCTTGAAGTGTGGTGCTATATTAGCATTGAGATTGCTAGTGGTATTAGATGAGATTTGGGTTAGGAGATTCAAGTTATGTGAGGGAGGTTGATTGAAGAAGTAGGGCGGTGCGGATATGGGGGAAATGTCAGTTAGCCCATGGGCACTATCTATTATTGGGGGTGCTTGGTTAGAGGTATGGCTGTATATGTGGGAGTCTTTAGGAGAAGCGGATTGGGGTTGTGTGGAGATGCGGAATTCGGGTGGAGTATGGGAGCTGTGATTGCTCACAATATTGGTGGAGCGGGGGAATTGTTTCACAGTACAAGCGTATATTACGTCCTTCTGTACACAATTGTTGTTTAAGGGACAATCTCTAGGTTTAAGGCAGTTACAAGTGGTGAGGGGTGCGGTGGGTGGTTGTTGTTGGATATGTTTGATTTTCCTATTGTTAGAGGTTATGATAGTTTGTTCAATATTGGGCATAGTAGAGTAAGATATTGTAATAGAATTTTTGTTAAGAATAGTGCTATATCTGTGGGGGTACTTAAAAGATCTGTCTAAAATTTGGAAAAATTCCTTTGTGGTTAATATTGAGAGATTTTACCGGTGTGTAATATTAAGAGATGGGTTCTTTGAAAGATAATGTGTTTGTATAGGTCATGTGCAAGAGTTTTAGCCAAATTACGTTAATTCGAAGATTTATGTTTTAGCAAAAGTGCTGGAGAATTTAGGTATTCATCAATGTACTTAGGAATGATACGAGGAGAGTGTTGAAAAGATTTTATAGTACTTTTTGGGGTGACCTTCTCGTTTATGCATTTAATCAAAAAAGTACTCTTGTTGTTATGGGAGTTGGCTGCGAATAGAATGTTGTTATATTTGCGCAGGTTCTTCTTGTAAGTATGATCTTCCATTCCGACAACATTAATAGATGAAAGGTTAACACATCCGACGATATAAAGTTAAAAATGGATTGAGCCATGACTGTAAGAGGCGTCTCAGCCCGTAGCTTTGAAGTCATATTATAATCAAGACTCTTCTGGAGAAGGACACTGCTCTCTCAGGATTGGAGCTTCTGGCCGCAAGAAGTACGCGAGCATCATGGCACACGCACTTTGTGAATGTTTCCACATCGATTGATTGATCACTAAAATCATGTCATGAATCGTTTCATTTTTCAAAGTTGAAGCAAATTAAACATCCTTATCGGATGAATGTTTCTTAGAAACATTTAATTCAGCAATATTAAATGTCATGTCGATATCATCATCGATCAAAAAGAGAATCGTATCTGTGAACTCGGTCAAGACTACGGACAATAAAAAAAACGAATACTGTTACGTATTAAAATATATAATACACAGTGTATAACACAACTTAGGAGTTAAAACCGCGCATCAATCCGGTCTAAGAAACCACTCAACAGTAATTAAAACGTCATAATAATTTTGAATTATTTAGATGAGGATGGATAATTTGTATACTTTAGATGATTCGGACTACTGTTATCATCAAGGAGTTATTCTCACAGCGTTTAGGTCGAAACACAAGGACCCATAGCGTAGTAGATTAAGTTAGGGAGGGTAAAACATATTTGGGAGGGGGCGGACTTTTTTCCTGGGGGTGGGGGCGAGAAAACATTTTTTAACTAGGGTGGGGAAGGGTACAAAAGAATTTGGGCGGGGAGGATAAGAAAATGTTGGGTCCGAATCAAAGAAAATCAATGTCTCACCACCCAAGAAATATGACTGGGACACCATCGGTTTACGGGTGTGCGTTCATTTCTGACGCGGCAGCCTAGCAAAAATAGACGACCGTAAGGAGACTATTTTGCTAGTCTTGTTAATATATCTTTTGTTCACAATGTTAACTTTAAAACACTTTTTTCTTATTATTGATTCAAAAATCGCCATATTCATCATGAGTGATAGAAGGCCTATAATTATTGGTACAACCTATTCCCGTACATATATTACACATGTTTGAACAGAACATCACTGCTTACCGACATCCACAAAACTTTAAACACTGAGCTGTACACCCACAACTAGTAAAGATATCAACATCATTGCTCACACCACAACGACGAAAGCAACAAGAAATTTAATAACAAGTTTATACTTACAATTAAATCCTAGAATTGTTCTTCCGAGCAGCATCACGCGTGTTTTGGAGTTATGCAAGTTTAAATGAACAACGTAAAGCAGGCTTCATTACTGAACATTTGTAAACATCGTATCCGAATATTTCAAGTGTGTCTGCCGTATTAACGCAATTCAGTTTCTCATCAGCCGCTACAATATGTGCTCGATTAGTTATGTATAATCTCTACATAGAACTCTCGAACAACGATGATATTGTGTTGCCACCAGTAATAGCATGTATCGCAGAAAATTAATTTGGTATCGTCTCAAGTGCTTTTTGGATTTCTCTTATATTATAATTTGATATGACTTATACATGTTAGCACGTGTAACTTCCTTTCATTACCTCCCAATGTAAATACAATTACAAGCAGCCAATATAAGCTCTTACTTGTACAGTGTCATTTTGTTGCAAGATCGAAAGCTGTTTTGATTATTACGGTATCTGCATTAATCTCTATTTAATATCTCGTGATGCTAGATTCCTTAAGCTATTCAAATAGAAGTTTAATTAACTGTTATTTGTAAGGTGCAATATCTAGGAAGTTACTTTGAAAATTTGTAACTTGCAGATGAAGCTTAACTTTTAGATTAACTGAACACCTGCCTTTTTTAGACGCATTTGCTCCTGATTTTTCATTTTCCATATTTTAACGTAACCGGCAAAGATAATGTGCGCATCTCTGCGAACATACATGTCTATATAAGATTGATACTGTGTATACACATAGCGATACTTGGATCGTTTTTGGCATATCAAAATTCAAATCACGTAGCCATCATAAAGAACGGTACGCGTTTATTAGGCAAAGTATTTAATTTGCCCTTTTCCAGCATTTTCTTTACAACACTATTATGTGTCTTGCGCATGAAAGGAAGATGGTGGATTCTTGTGAGAGTTTATTTGCAAAGTATATTTCATGTTAGAACCAAGATAACACATAATTTCGATCATCACGGTATTTGCTATGAACTATAAGTGATTCAATGAAATCTCTCGCCTCGATTTTATATATCTTTTTTCTCCCTCGATTATTAGTGTGTTTTCATATGTAGCATTCTTTTTACAAAATAGACAATCTATCTTTAAATTGAACAAAGCTTAATCAGATATTAGTATGAGCAATCAAAGTTTAGAATTGATAACTATTGAAATGTTTCTGCCTAGATATACTCTCGTTTTTCACTGGCCGAAATTCGAGATCTCTGGCCTTTACTCGTTAATACTATCAGAGGATGAGCGTTAATTTGTGCTATATAAGAAACAACACTCCACTATTAAATTGCACATAGAAAAATACATCTATGATTAAACAAAGTAAAACCATTAATCTCATTTGTGATACATTAATTGGAGCTTTTGTGTGATATTAAAAGAAAAATCCTAGTAATATAAGGCCGGTGAGTCTGACATGTATAATATGCAAGGTATTGGAGTCAATCGGTCGTGACCAGATGATAAAACATATGACAGTAAAGTAACTATTTACAGATAAGCAATTTGGATTCATACCAAGGAGATAAACTGTGTTAAAGCTACTGACTGTACTTGATATGTGGACCGATTCTATAGATGCTGGATATTGCATACACACTGCATATTGTGATTTTATGAAGGCGTTTGACAAAATGAGTCACCGCCTGTTAATATATAAGTTAAAAATGTATGGATTGGGCCCAGTATACATCAATTGTATCAGGGCATTTCTCTCAAACAGAAAACAGACAGTGGAAGTGAACAACGAGAGCTCTGCAGTCATATATGTGACCAGTGGTATCCCTCAAGGATCTGTTTTTAGGTCCTCTTTTGTTTGTGATATATATAAACGACCTCCCTGAGTCTATGAAGAATGACAGTTTTTATATGCTGACGATACCAAATTATTTCGTGAAATCAGAGACTATGAAGATTGTCAGAAACTACAGGAATATATCAATTGCATGTATGATTAGTCTGAAAAATGGCAGTTAAAATTCTATCTAGAAAAATGCAGGATTATGTGTATAGGTACTAAACAGAACACTACAAATTGCTTTCAATATACTCAGAATGATTGTCTACAACCCATGGATATACGAACTTTGAAAAAGACATTGGTGTTGTAATAGACAATAGGCTAAATCTCGAATAACACATGAAAGAAAAAGTAAACAAAGCCAACAAAATACTCGGTTTAATCCGCAGATTTTTTTACTACCTCGATCGAAGTTCATTGGTTATGTTGTTTAAAGCGCTTGTGAGGCCTCATATTGAATATGCTAATTAAGTGTGGGCACAATATAAAAAGAAGCACTTTGAAATGATAGAAAATGTACAAAGGCGAGCTACTAAACTTGGTCCAGGACTGTACGATTAGAGCTATGAAAACAGGTTGAAAGCTCTGAAATTCCCAAGTTTGGCCTATAGAAGAATACGTTGGGACATGATTGAGTGCTATAAATTGCTCTCTGGAAAATATGATTTCAATGCAGATAAACTATTGACTAGAAAAAATACAAGAGGTGGAAACAGGGGACACAGTCAAGTGTTTACAAACAACAGGCACGTTTGAACCTGAAAAAATATTCATTCAGCCATCGCTGTAATTGAAGCGAAAATGCAAAGATATTTGAGAAGCGGTTGGATAAGTTCTTGATTGACCAATAAATCAAATTCAACTATAAGGCTGCTGTCTTCACTGGACGCATACAATGATGAAAACAAGGAGCTGGTGCCATAGGACGACTCATGCCATTCTACCAGAATTCATCTATGTTTCTATGTTTCTATGTAATTGTTAAAAATAATCACTTTCATCTCAGTTGATTTAATGGCGTCTGCGTAGCGAATTCTTAGTTACTTATAGTGAACGTTTTTTCCAATCAAATTTTGATTGGGTTATTTTATATCCCCTGTTGCTTCAAGTTTATCCATATTTATCTCAAATATTGCATATCATTCCATTCCTAATTGCATTGATAATGACTGCTTTACAATAGGCGTGTTGCGTTCTAATCCTTGTGTCATAATTGCCGTAATCTCTACAGAAAAAATAAAGTTGACAAATTATATTCGTACTTAGATTGCTGGTCGTTTCTTCCTGTAAGCGGCTCTAACAGATTGAGGGAACGCCGTTCTGTAATAACAGATGTAATTCATATTTTCAAAAGGACTAACTCGAGAAAAAAACTTATGGAAGAGAGCAAGTCATCGTTCAAAATATTTGACCAGTGTTTGAGCAAGACGGAGATAGTGAGTGAGATAGGGTGAGAGTGAGAAAAAGATAGATAGAGAGAGAGAGAAAGAAAATGAGAACGAGAAAATTCACAAATTCGTTATATCTTGTCAGTTCTTATCATTATACATCGGACTGTCTCACATACTTTCAAATATACTATTTATGACCCTCATTCTCTCTCTATCTTTGAGCTATGTGACGTCACAACTGTTTTAATACATCCCGACAGCTTAATATATTTTCAACACGTGTTCATCGAGTTTACCTTAATTAGCCCCTTGGCGGTCCTATTTCATGTTATTCTAATCTAAGTAAACTAATATATACTAGAGGACGCACCCGCTCAATATCCAACACTAGTATTGTATATTCGTGTTATAGCTCTTTTTGTCTTTGCTATTTTATTTTGCATTTGTAGAATTTTGAATTTCTAGAATTCATTGCAGATTATTTGTATTAAATGTATTTACTTAGTAGGAATTTACGCACTAGTCATTATAAGTGATTACTCACTAGAATAACAAGTGATGTTCCCTGGAATGTGATTAACAACATATGCCCCTACATCTCCAACATATTCTCCGTACGTTTACCATGTATGTCTTGCTGACATTAACCGTTGGTATTTTATTGATATGCAATACGTCTTCTCAGAGTTCTTATACTATCCGCACATTTTAATTAGAAGTGTTTATGCTGCTCTTCCTTCCAAGGTTTTCCATCCTCCTAGATCCTGCACAATCATTTCGTGTGGTATAAGTCGGCGCTACTGCAATCATTTTCTTTGGGGGTGCGTCAGATTGTGATATCTTTTGCAATTGCATTTCTTTTGGATTCGTACAATGTTTCTCTATATTTTTATTCGATTTGCTCCTCTTCTTCTTGTAATACTACTACTACCACTACTACTACTACCACTACTACTACTAATAATAATAATAATGATAATAATAATACTTATTTTTATTATGTTAGTATCTTTATTATTATTATTACTATTATTATTATTACTATTATTATCATCTATATAATACACTAAATAATTTCATGTTCAAACCACGTTATAAACGTTTACACTCATTAAAACAATGTTATCACCCGATCAGCAAAGAGGGTGATTTCTGATTAATCTGATGATGTTTTAGGTAAAAAGATTCCTACGTTATCCATGAAAAAAAGAGTTGTTAAAAACAGATCATGTCGCTCTTTAGACGTAAACAGATACATACATTAGAAAAAATCGTAATATTGGCTTGAAGATTGTTTAGCTGACAATTATTTTTACGATAAAAAAGTAGGATCATATTTATTATTTTAAAAAAAAGTAATAAATAAAGAAGATTCATATTAGTTTTTTTTCTTTAAGCAATATACAACTAGCAATAATTTCACGGATTAAGAAAGAAGGATATTTTCTTAGTAGTATTGCTTCTGACATACATTTATTATTTACAAACAGAATATTAGTATTGACAGTACATTATGCATATTGATGTAAATGCACTGTTGAATTTCCACGAGATCCCGCTAATTATTATTATTATTATTATTATTATTATTATTATTATTATTATTATTATTATTAGTGTTGTACTCATCTTGCAGATCTTTTATAGATTAATATACATATACTGGCCAAGTTCAAATAATCCTCTTTTTAAAAATGAATGATAATGCAATTGGATGTCACGCAAGCTCTTCATTAACAAATAATACAAATTGGCTATTCGAGTTATACAGGAAATTGAATCGAGACTAATTTTGATGGCCACATCATTACAGGTTGTACCTTGCAGTTTGTGACGTTTTCATCATATTATAAACTCTTGAATAGACACAGTTTCAAAGTCTATTTTTGTACTCTTTTTTATTCGAACATTTTTAACAAAAAGTATTTTCTTTTGAAACCAGTTTGATTGGGAATCTTTAGAGAAGAGATGCAATTCCGTTTTGAATGTGTACGCGTTTTAAATCCTTGTTGATCCATTGGAGTAATTATCTGGCTATGGTATTCGTGGAGTACTCTATACGCATCCATTTATGGTTTCCTTAGTTATAGATATCCCAAATAACCTTTAATAATCACTAATCGTTATGTTTTAAGTCGAAATTCTACTTCACCTTCGATTACTGATCATATTACTTAATCTATTACTGATGAAGATTCAGTATATGTCTGTCTGAAGCCCACACTATAATATTACTCCTATATCTTAAACTGAAACTATATTATGACTATATTTCAATGCTCCATAATTAGGAAGTAGTTTAGTATATGTTCCTTTCCTATGGCACCAACCACCCAGGAATTACCTGTTCCTTTTTAGTGGGCAGTGTAGTATCGGTTCTTTTTTCATTATATTTACTTCCAATATTTTAGCATCTCTTTTACGGGTAGTATCCTGTCAGTTGAAAAAAGAAAGAAAGGTTGCCGGAGGAGAAGAAGAACGTAACTTCTCTGCTCTCTTCTCCCCATCCGGCGGTCGGCCCTCGCTGAGGACGAATCAGGCATACGGTATACGGTACAAATCACGTGGACACACCGGTTCCCGTTAGATCATCGAAGTTAAGCGACGTTGAGCCTGGTCAGTATTAAATGTGTGACCATTTGGGACTACCAGGTGCTGTATGTGCTCTCTGTTTATCTCGGCATTGTTTCCAGTCGTCTTGAACTGCTTACCATTGGAATCAAGCAGTGCTGACTCAGGAGAGGTGTTGTTAGAATTTGCGCAACCCTTGCTTCATAATTTACACGCGCAGCCAGCCCCTTATAGGGGTATCCATAGTCTCTCTAGACTGAACGGAGGGTCTGTCTGTCTGTCTGTCCTGTCAGTTGTCATGACACGATCCTTCCAGGTTTTACCCCTCATTATGGGGATAGTGTAGTACATGTTAGTACGTTATATATATGGCGTACTAACATGTACTACACTATCCCCTAGCAAAAATATGTAACCGATATAGAAATTTCTAGCAGTAATACTTCAATAGCACTGTGAATGGGAGTAGATGCGTCGAATATAATATATAGCTTCAGATAAGTGACGCTAGAAAAATATAGTGATCAGTCATAGTCGAATGGGACTCGAAAGCTTTCTTTTATTGCCTAGAAGATTACTTCATTTAAGCTTGATCCTCACTTTCTAATTCTGAATTATTAGCAATGGGGAATGACACCCCATTATTTAAAACCTTTCTATAGCTCTCTGCTCATTAGTGAACACTAAGCATTATTCCAATTCGAGTGGTAGTCGTTGTAATTTATTGTAAACTATGAAGTCGTTACAAAATTAATGGCTGATTTCAGAAGTATACATATATTTAATGAAAAATGTTTCATCTTTCAAATACTCTGTAAATGGCGGGAAAGTATTTCAGTGCTGACAGCAAGTGTCTTAGACTTTTCTTTGACACTTTGACGTGGATTTTGCTTAATAAGTGCTTGCAATTGTTTATTGCCTAGAATACACGGCCATTCTTTACCTTCTTCATATTCAAGGCTCTCATCCCCACTAAACCATTTCCGCAACTACTCTCGTACTCTTTGATTGCTTGTGGATCCATCTCCTCGTGCTGTATTAATATTGACAGATGTTTTAGAGGACATATTTAGGCGAACGTCATATTTTACATGTTCATCATTGAAGATCTGTTATGCTTCAAAATACTTCTATCTGATAATATTAACAAATTATTATTGAGGACATATTAATCATTGTATATGTTAAGATGTAGCATAAATAAACTACGAATTTAGTGTTAAAATTTCTTTCAAAACACAGCGTTTCAGGCTGTACTTATTTTTGTAATAAACTAATAGTAGTTTTCTTAAGATAACTTCTTAAGCCTGACTGAATGATTGTTGACTTTTACAGCAAAACGTAGTTGGATCCCTGTATGGGGAAGCCATATATATGTTTTTCATGGTTGATTTTTAAGATTAGTTTTTCAAGCATATATTTTGTAAGCAAATAGTCTTTAAACTATGGGTTCTATTAAACTATCATAAACACAGCTGGATGAGTAACTGTCTCCATATCATTAGAGTTTGGTTTTTATAGAAGTTTCATTTGATGCAATAGATGAAATCAGGATATACAATATGCATTTGCACCATGGATAACATAAGTATAGGATAAAAGATTACACGAAGGTAAATATAAAACATCTGTTTATTATAGGTAGTGCTAAAAGGGAATACGACAATTAAGATGTAATCATTATGTAAGGGGCGTCAGGCAACTTTGTAATGTTATCATATCAATGGCGAGTTAGAAAAACCAACGATAAAAACTCTTGCTTGGACTATCTCAAACCTCTAACCCGACGAGATTCAGTTCTGTTCTAAATGCATAAACCTTTTACTATTTGCTGATATGTTTTAGTAATTATCTTTACAATACACGTAGAGTAGGTAACACGCTTTCGTTTATAATGTATGGATATCATAAATAACCACAGCTTAACAATACTAAAGCAGCAATCTGAATAGGTGCATATGCGTTTGATATAAAATATAGTTTTAAATAAAGTAAAACACACGTCATAATGTATGTAACTTCAAGGGCTGATATCCTCGGTGAAATAAGTACATCACGTCTACCGCAAACAAGGTAGGCGCTATCTATTAGTCTAAAAAACTTATCACACCTTCCATGGTCCCATATCTCTGTAACGCCACGATTAATCCGTACACACAGTTCTGGAAGCATATCTAGGCTTGTGCACAAACCATTAATCTCTCCATTTTGGACATAGTGCATAAAGAATTTCTAACTTACTAAATTAATCTAAATATAACAAATATTTAGACACATTACGCCCAAGAACTATGTTACAAAATTCATAATAATTACTTACATAATTACGGTCGGAATCCTCTACACATAAATATATGAACATATAACCATACCTACCTTGATGTAGATAGTGGGTTCTCCTCAAAAGTGTTGTGTTTGGGTGATACATCTTGTGCATGGTAAGAGATGCATCTTCACCGATGAATTCACTTCTTCATATAAGTTTACGGGCTGTGTGAAAGGATGTCTCTTCGTAAACCTTTACAGAAAACCGACCGGCATCCCTACAGAGTACTTTGTGAACACTCTTACTTAAACTACGTCTGTGTTTTATCCGAATGACATCGCAATTAGGAATTCACCTCAATAGTTTATATGTATTTTCACACAAATGATATCCGAGTTCAGTCTTTTCGTGATATATTTTGTTGTTACTTACATCTTGATCGGAGGTGTATCGTTTTTTTACTTCTCTTGAAACTAGCCTTATATGATATATTTATAATCGTCGCGGTGTATTTAACGTGGGTATTTACAGCTATTTATGTATCTTCTGTTCTTTGTGATAATAATAATTAAGTAATTATTGGTATTGTATGTCCAATGTCATTGATGGTGTTTCGAACCGTTTGATATTACCGATGTTTACGCATTTTAATTGAACGAAAACAATAATATTACAAATCAATAACAGCGGGAAATGGTTTATTGATACTTGAGAATCAGAAATACAATTTTCACTTATAAGCAACATTAACTATTTTACATATATAACAAAGACATGCATCAGTTGTGAAACTGCATACCTCTGTCTGGCAACTTAAAGTTAGACCTACACAATTATATGTGCCTTTCTTCTCTATATCTATTAAGTATTCATGAGATTATGCAACGAAAACGTTGGACACCCAAAGACTATTAATCTGATCAGCATGACATTTAACATGGTAGTTATTGCTATCAAAGAGCATCAGATTCATGCATCAACTTTGGAAAAATTGGAAGTTAAAATCCTCTAAGAATTTCGACCATAACCTAACTTTAAGGGCCGTACTAGATAGTAAAGGTGATATAAGTTGCGAGACTACATTAGCAACACTACGGGCAAATTGCGAGTTTTTATGATGAACAGAACAACAATTATCGCTAAAATCGTACTTTTACCATTTTCGCGGACTTTGATCTTTGACTTAGATATTTTCTAATTACACAGGGTTTTAGTAAGATCATGACCGATACTTGTCCAAATTTGGTGACAGTTTATCAAACGATTTTGACGCTATGCAAACAAACACACACACTCGAGCTAAAAGAACGTCCGCCTTGGCGTAGGTAAGAAACATCTTCCATTCTATAATAAAGAGCGACGTGTATTCATTTAAATATCTATATATCCGTCTCTAGAGATAATAGAGCGAATAACAACTTCTGGAAAATAAATTTTAAATATTTAAGGGCAGTGAAAAGATCGCAACAACTCATACAACCCCCATCTTCGATATATTTCAATAATGTTCTTTGTTGTTTTCCTTTCTGCTTGCTGTACCGATTTATACGTTTTATTTATTTCCCTCTTTTTTACTAACCTGTTCACACGGTCTCTCTTTTTCTTATTTATCTAGTCTAAACTTTGCTGATTCAAACGCTATTTGATATGAATAGCAATGTTAGCACGAACACAAGTGAGGCTATTCTCCCTTATTTTTGACAGATGGTATACACTTCTTGTATACTAAACACTATTAATGCCTTTTTAGTATTAATGCCACCTTCCAAACGCTGCTAGATCGAATATAGCCACTTTTGTAACTGCAATTGAGTGCTTTAAGCTAATGCGTGTCTACATTAACAACAACATAATGTCAGAAAATCCCTTCACTGGCAAGCAGACAATAGAAATACGTATAAATAGAAGCGCCTATTTTCAAAGTTAAGAATAAAAGATCAAAGATATGACATTTCGAACGCGAAGTTGACAGATGAAAGGATATGATAGTTCGAAAGGAAGCTTGACATATCAAAGGATATTGCATTTCAATGCGAACTTGACGAATTTAATGCTAATCCAAAAAAATGGTATGCCTCTATACAGTGTTACTGTCATCATTTAACCATTAACATTCATAAATTATGACCAAGTAGATTTAAAAATATCAAGCTTATTAAACAACACAAACAAAATCAAAAGCTAAGTAAAAATTCGGGGAGAAATTTAAAATCTTGACATAACTTATACAAATCTAAAGATTTCGGTAGATACTAACAGCGGTATTAATTGAAGAATATGAAAATCATCATGAATGTTTTATAATATAATACAACTTTGTCTAGATATGTAAGCAACATAATATTTTTTTATCCTAAGATTTTAGCCCGGACGCAATATAATACATTGCTACTAATTCAAAATATGTAGTCTACTGAGTGTTGTGATATCCGTATACATTGATTGATGTCGATTAGACGAAAATACAAGGAGGCTTAAGTGAAACACGTTTATTTACTTGGGTGTACAAACCGGAACTGCTGACGGTGAGCCCGAAACCGGAAGAGGGGATATGGGAAGGGAGTGGGAGGAGGGCTAGCTAGATTTCTATTGCTGATACTACAACATCCCCTTCTGTATTAAAGGAGAAGTACGTTGGGCTGTGATGGGCTGGAGAGGTTGCGGGGTGGGGGAGATAGTTCATTTTGTTCTGTTACAGGTCGAGCCGCTGGGTGGGTTTGCTTGTCCTGTTCGACCTACGTAGTTTGGCAGGTGTTGATGGAACTGGTGGATGTGTGCTTGAGATGGTTGATGGTTGACCACTGGCTGGCCGCGGTCCCTGTGCTGGGATAGTGCTGTGAGGGTAAGGGACTCGGTGTGTGCCACAACAAGTTTTCCGTTGGTGCTGGCATTTCGTGTTGTCCGCCTTTCCCTTTGTTGGCCTTAATAACTGCCGGTTTCTGCGATGGATTCCACCGTTGGCGAATTTTACTACATATGACCTTGGCTCTGCTGCAATCTGGACAATCTTTCCAGGTTCCCAGAGTCTGGTTCTTTTGTCCTGAACATGAACCTGTTGGTCGGTATGTAACTGTGTGTGTTGATGACTATTCTTTCGGTCATACCACTTTTTTGTTTCTTCTTTGCTCTTCTCCAACTCTAGCTTTGTTTGTTCATCCCCTAGTTGTTGTTTCGACACTAGTGGGGTCCTCATGGGTCTTCCATTCAGTAGTTCTGCTGGGGATTTGATTTGAGCTGATAGCGGTGTGACCCGGTACGCCATCATTGCTAGGTGGGTGTCTGTGTTCGTTTCTCGTGCTTTTATCAACAACTTTTTACAGACGCCCACCATCCTTTCTGCGAACCCGTTTGACTGGGGGTGGAGTGGTGACGAGGTAGTGTGCCTAAAGTTGTACGATTTGGCAAAATCTTCAAACTCTGCACTGGAATACTGGGGCCCATTGTCACTGAATACTGCCTCCGGGACACCTCGTTCTTCGAACAGGAGCTTCATTTGTCGGATTACTGCAGCTGATGTCGTCGAGTGGAGACGCCGTATGAAAGGGCTGCGGCTGTATTGGTCCCCCACCAGTAAAAATTCCTTATCTTCCATGGTAAAGATGTCGGTACTGACATACTGCCATGGGTAAGAAGGGGTCTCGTGCTGGAGTAGTGTTTCTGATGGGAGACTGGGTTGGTACTTCTGACATGTGGAGCAGTCTCTAATTAGTTCCTCTATGTCTTTGTTGATACGGACCCAGAACACTGCTGTTCGGGCCAGTAAGCGGGTTTTCTCTATCCCTTGTTGGGATGAATGTAGTTGTTGTAGGATGTCTGGTTGAAGTGAGCGAGGTATGATGATTTTGTTGCCTTTAAGGAGTACTCCATCTTGGAGGCCAATTTCGTCCCTATAATTCCAAAAAGCTTGTACTTGAGAGTGGCAGGAGGATCGATTTTCTGGCCATCCAGACATAACTGTGCTGGTGAGCTGTTTTAATACTGGGTCTTTGGGTGTTTCTGCCTTGATCTCTAGCAAGCGAGTTGGGGATGCGTTCAGGTGTGCGTTAAGTAGATGTATGTTGATGTCTACATCCCTGATTGGTTCCCCTGGGATTGGTGACACCCTGGACATGCAGTCGGCTATGGGAATGGATTTTCCTGGATTGTATTTAACTGTGAAATCATAGCCTTGGATTTTAAGTAACATTCTCGCTAACCTTGGTGGTGCATTAGCAAGATTCTTTAGGGCTATTGATTCTAGCGGTTTGTGATCAGTTATTATTCTCACTGCTTGGCCCCATACATAGTGATGAAACTTTTCCAGCCCAAAAACCACTGCTAGCATTTCGCGTTCTATGTTCGAGTACCTTGTCTCAGACCCCGACAGGGTTTTGCTTGCTAGAGCGACGGGCATTCCATTTTGGATGAGGGCTGCACCCAGTCCAGCTGATGATGCATCAACCTGTATATTTATTGGCGCTTTTGGATCAAAATATTTAAGCACAATTGCTTTCCCTACTTCGTCTTTTATGCTGTTAAAAGCCATCTGTTCCTGTTCAGTCCAGATGAATTGAGTTTTTGTTGACAGAAGATCTCGGAGTGGCTTGGTCAGCATTGCCAGTTGTGGCGAGAATTTGTTTAAATAATTTGCTAGCCCAAGAAAGCTTGCTAATTGTTTTTCGTCTTTTGGTGGTTTCATTTGGACGATCGCCTCTGTCTTCTTTGGGTCTGGTTTTATTCCATCCCTTGATATAATGTGGCCAAAAAAAGAGATTTCTTGCGTGCGGACCACTAATTTATCCGGGTTGAATTTGCAGTTCTTAGACCGAGCTCTTTCTAGGAGTTTGTTGAGTGCTATGTCATGATCGCTGCCATCCTCCTCAAATCCAACGATAACGGTGTCGTCCGATATTGAGAGGACATTTTTAATGTCCCCAAAGGTCTCAAACATGGCCCGCTGAAATTCGTCTTGCGCACTCTTGACCCCCATTGGGAAGCGCTTAAACATATAGCGTCCCTCAGGAGTGATGAATGTTGTAAGTTCTCTTGAATTTTTGTCCAGCTTCATGTTCCAGTAGCCAGATTTCACATCCACTATTGAGAACCATTTTGCTCCATGAAGTCTGGAGATGATTTTCTCAAATGTTGGTGTAACAAAGTGTGGCCGCAACACTGCCCTGTTTAAGTCCTTAGGGTCCAGGCATAGTCTGACAGATCCATTGGCTTTTGTGACGCATACAAAAGAGTTGACCCAGGCTGTCGGTTTTGTTACAGGGGTTATTATATCTTGAGCTACAAGGGAGTCTAACTCTGCTTTGAATTTCTCTTTCAAGGCTATTGGTACCCGACGGGGTGGGTGTATTACTGGGGGTACTGACGGGTCAATCTTGATGCTGTACTCCCCTGGCAAGCAGCCAATGCCTTCGAATATGTCAGCAAATTCCTTGAGTATCCGTTCTCTTTCTTTCGTATCTCCTTCTGGTTTTGATTGTACTGCCGCGGGTAAAGTGGTGTGGTCTTGTTTGGGTATATTGGTCCCTATTGTAAAATTGAGGGTCACTAGTCCTAGTTTCCTAGATGTCTGGAGGCCAAGTAGCGCGGGTCCATCACTTCTTACTACATGGAAGTTAGTACTTGTGAACTTGTCACCATATCTGACTCCTAGGTGACATACGCCCACTTGGTCGATTTGAACACCCCCAAAGGCTAATAGTCGGATAGGAGTGTCTTGAAGGTGTACATGCTTGAGTTTTTTGAAGTATTCCCAAGGGATAAGGTTGCTCATAGCGCCTGTGTCCACCTTTACATTTATTTTTATTTGGGATCTGTTGTTCCCTATTCTTAATTCCGCATATGCCTCTCTAGCATCTGTTGGAGTATGCGATTTTGCTGATATGGTATGGAAATATGCCTCTTTTGGCAAGTCGTCGTCTTCTTCGTCGCTGTGTTCTGTTATGTTGTGAGCGTTTCTATATCTTGGGGGTTTTACCGATCTTGGAGGTCTATCGTGCTTATTAATGGAGTCTTTTGTGTCTCTGGTGCGGCAAACAACTGCAAAATGCCCTGTCCTCCGGCACTTCCCACAGGTTTTTCCTTTTGCTGGGCATTCACCTCTGTAATGGCCTTTTCCACAGAAGTAACATTTATTATAGTACTCCTTCCCCGTCTTTATTGCGTGGGCATCTTCTGTTCTTTCCTCGGGGATCTTTGGTTCTCTATGTGTGTTTTGTATTGCCTCCACCTGCTTCAGTGTTGCCTCTTCTGTCTCTGCAGCATGTAGTGCTTCTGCGATGCTGAGATTCTTTCCTTCTTTGAGTAATGCCTTTTGTGTGGACTTTATGTTCAGTCCAAAAATAAAAAGGTCGACCAGAAGGGTTTTCTCGACGGGGAGATCGTACTCGCACTGTTTTATTATTTGCCTTAGTCTCTTAAAGAATCCGTGGGCTGCTTCATCAGGTTGTTGCCGGCACTGTAGGAGCTGGTATCTCGCGACGCGGAAGTTTGACCTCGGCTCTATATATGCGCGAAATTTCTTGATGTAGTGTTCTACATTGCACGCTTCACCTGCCTCAAATTCAAATGTGTCACTCAACTCTTGGCCTTCTATTCCCGACCATAGCTACAGATAATTCACTTTCACGTCTTCACTTGCATCTTTGAGAGGTCCGTTAAAGTGCAACATAAGCTGTCGAGCGAATCTGTCGAAATCTTTTGGTAAATTGGCACTCTGCCAATCCATAGACGGGGGAGGTAATTGACAGGCCATTGTTGATGAAGTGAATTAGTACACGTAGAAGAAATAAAAAAGAATACGTATTGTTATTATTATTTATTTTTTTTATTTTGTTGTGTAACTTGAGTTATTAGCGTACGGTATTTGTATATAAATTATTTTGTTGTTGTTGTTGTTGTTGGTTTAGAAAAATAACAATAACAATATGGATATGAATAGCGAATCGCCTACCTTCACAGGGTCTTGTTCTGGCGTTTTTCGACAGCGTTTCTCTGTTTGCTTGTCTTTTTTTTTTTTTTTTTTTTTTTTTTGGTATTATGTCCGTGACTTTGTAGATTCAATTTACACCGTGACTTACTTGTTTTGAGTTCCTCTTTTACCGTCTCCACGTGTAGACTGCTGACCCGTTTCTTTTTTTTTTTGTTCATCTTCTCTATTTTTTTCTCTGTTGTTGTTCGACTTTTCTACGATAACTGTAGATGTCTATAACTTATTTGCAACCACTTCTGACACCATGTTGTGATATCCGTATACATTGATTGATGTCGATTAGACGAAAATACAAGGAGGCTGAAGTGAAACACATTTATTTACTTGGGTGTATAAAACCGGAACTGCTGACGGTGAGCCCGAAACCGGAAGAGGGGATATGGGAAGGGAGTGGGAGGAGGGCTAGCTAGATTTCTATTGCTGATACTACAACACCGAGGTTTACATTTTCTGTCATTAATTTGTACGGGAAACAGTGAACGGAAGTTGAATATCCCTTTCGTAGATTAATACAGGCCAAACCGTAATTGGTAACACATCGCACACTTTACAATATTTATGATACATTTAAGTTGTCTACGGTGACAGATATAAATAAAATTCCCATTAAATGAACCCGGATTAAAAATTACAATGTTTCAGTGTACGATATTCGTTTACTTTTCAAAAAAATCTATCTGAACATGGGTTCGGTAGTAATCTATTAGCGGAATGTAACTATTTGTTCATGCATTTCACTTCATGTGATTTTATCCATGATGGGAATTGTCTATTTAAAATCCATTACGTAAATTCATTTTTTAAATTTACTTTACAGAATGATTCATGAGCTGTTTTATTTGTGACTAATATCGAAATAATATTTCTTTTGTTTTCAATTAAGTACATATGTTTTATGTAATTAAAATGGGCATTTCCAATCGATTAGTAACTTCGTCTTATTTGTGATGGGCGGTTATTCTAATCATTCAGTGTAATTAAGGGGGACTGAACTGCTGTAA
Organism: Sepiola atlantica; assembly: GCA_963556195.1. Lineage (NCBI taxonomy): Eukaryota > Metazoa > Mollusca > Cephalopoda > Sepiida > Sepiolidae > Sepiola > Sepiola atlantica. Next base: position 46,802,356 of record OY744530.1, on the reverse strand, counting down.
AAGCTGAATTAAAGGTAACACTGAAGTCAGTTATTTTGACTGAATTAATTCCAATTGTACTTGGAAATGAATAAAACTTAATGATGTATCACTGGACAGTTGGTCATTTATTTTCGGTATCACTTATAGCAGACATAGTGAACGAAAGAGAATAAAATACACTTAGAAACCCCCTCCCCTTTACTTGCTATCCGTCCAGCTTATAGCCACTAATTAATTTATTGTTTACCGATGTATTTTCTCTTTACTCTTGACGTCCTTCTAAATCGGATTAGTTTTCTTTCTTCAGTTCCTAGGTTTATGAGTGATATGATCTATAACTGTATCAGATGGAATAATTAAACTTGAATCCACATTTTATTTAAAACATTATTTTAAAATAGCTGACATACTTGAGACTAAATATGGTGTTCGAATTATTTTTGTCTTCGAAGATTCGTTTATATTTGGTTAATCATCATATTATTGTTTACATCCGTTTTACATGATGACATGTGTTGGACGGCTTTTAGGAATTGACTACTAAACTAACCTTATCTCTGTCCAGGTTTTATTTATAACTAGACGTATTACTGATTTATATTCTCAACTTCAGATTTCAAGAAGAATACATTGTAAACATAAACTGCAATGCAATGTAATAGTACGTACTAAACCAGTTTAAGCGAAAAAAAGGAAGAACGAAGCAACAGAGAGCAAATTAAAACATAACGATCATAGTAAAGATAATATTATGTGATATAGTTTCAGAAGCAGAACTAGCTGAATGCTTATATTACAATGATGTAAGCGGGATATTCACAAGTATATATGACAAAACAACTCCAAAGTTTTGTTCAGAATTATAGGCATAGATGTAAATTTAGAACCACTAAATAATAGTTATTTCAAAGTGTTTAAATATTTTAATCATATTAGCTACATTAGTATGTTGATGATTGGTATCTGCATGGTACTTGCTACGGCAATCGGTTTGGTCAGGTTGAGCCGACTTCGACCGAAGGTGTAAATTCATGGTGAATTAAATTGACAAGCCGTCGCTTGTCGCATGTATATCACAGTCAGAGCATATAACTAGTTTTTTTTTGCAGGGAGATGTAGCCGTCTTTCCACATGCAGTGCCTGGTATTCCTAAACAGTCACTCATCTTTCACCGACCAGTCTCAACGTTGTTTAACTTCAGGAACCTACCGAAGACTCGTGTGTCAACGCGATTATGCCGTATTTATATCATCGCTAAAATTATATTAGTAATATCTAGTTGGCGAAGCTATTCCATTCCAAATTGTCTAAAGATTTTTAATAAAACTAGCAAAGTTGTGCGCCCAGAGATTATCTCTAAGATGTTATCATTACTACAGAACAAATAATACACCCCAAATGAGGAAGATAATGGATGACAACAGAACATACACTACACAACACTGCAGTAAGAGGTACACCGTGAAGTATGGTGTTATGACGTACAGTCATATACTACAATGAACCCGAGATGAAGAGGAAATACATGAGCAGATTGTTTCCTTACAACATATAATACATTATCCCCGCAAAAGAGGGGTAATAGCTGGAAAAAGTTTCATTATAATAGAATAATTACTTCTCAATCTATCCTCCAAATAAGAGGAGGTAGTTCATGGGAATATATATTATAGTAACAGAACAGCTACTACTTTATTCCCCGAATTTAACATATTGAAATATAGTACAACATTCTGTAATAGTGTGATAAACTGAATTAAGCATTAGAAGATAATGCAATAGTACAATTAATAGAAGTAATAGTATAGTTTCCACTTCAGACATACAGATAACAAATGACTATTAGTAAAAGATGTACCCTATTTTCTAATGGGCGTAAACATATGGGGGTACTACAGTCTACACTGAATAAATATTTAAAATGAAATTTTTATTAAATAAAAACATGTATAAAACAACACCCCAATTAAATAATAAAAACTTTCTTATATCTTGTCTAATATTTAACTGTTTTATTGTTATTTCTTAGTGTTACACCGGCCGTTCTTACACCGGAGAAATAACACCGGTTGTCACAATAAATAGTTCGAGACACCAGAAGACAAAGCACAGTCTTGTAACTGTCGTTCAGTCGCTTTCTTGGCCTTTTGGCCAAGATCAAAGTGTAGTATCTGTTCCGATGGATACTGCACGAGACTGGTCCTGTGCAGTTCTAGGAGGTCCACCTTCCCAGGCTTTGCCTCCCCTCTTTGGGGAGGAGTAAGTTTATTGCTTACTGTCTGAGGCGCCCCTACCGGGGAATGCCGACGGGGCTGTCCAGGCAATTTTTAAAGATAATAGGTGCTCTCCCTCTGGAGTGCTGATTTATCAAAACCCCACTTTCCGACCTTGTGTCACATTTTACTCTGTGGGGAGTAGATAAATACCCAGTCTTGTAACTGTCGTTCAGTCGCTTTCTTGGCCTTTTGGCCAAGATCAAAGTGTAGTATCTGTTCCGAAGGATACTGCACGAGACTAGTCCTGTGCAGTTCTAGGAGGTCCACCCTCCCAGGCTTTGCCTCCCCTCTTTGGGGAGGAGTAAGTTTATTGCTTACTGTCTGAGGCGCCCCTACCGGGGAATGCCGACGGGGCTAGCCAGGCAATTTTTAAAGGTAATAGGTGCTCTCCCTCTAGAGTGCTGATTTATCAACACCCGACTTTCCGACCTTGTGTCACATCTTACTCTGTGAGGAGTAGATAAATACCCAGTCTTGTAACTGTCTAGCCAAGAGCAAGACAATTTCTTACTTTGTTAATACACTTGTTAAACCAACCCTCGACTTGACTTCCTTTATTTATTATTTACTGTGGAACAACTTCACAACAGATTTGCGACGAGGAATCGAAACGAGTTCACTGCAAAAAAAAAAAATCACCCAAAGTGATTCGCAAGATCTTCACGGAAAAAAACCCATCTTAGTCAGATATTTGGATTCGCAAGGATAAATAGCAAATTAACTACTGAGTAGTTAAGCAAAAAAAAAAACAATAAAAAAACACAAATTCAAAACTGGCTACCAAAAATCGAAAACTAAAAAACGCGTAAGACATTTTCAATTATTGAAATAATTGAATACACTGATACCTTTATTTTTCTCTTCAAGTTGCACTGACTCGTTAAGATAAATGTTATCCGCGTCAACTATTACAGATATTGTGTAAGTTTGTTGTCATTATTAGGACAACATCTGATATTTGAGCAAAATCCGGATTGACTATTTATTAAAACGGTCTACCACAGAATTGTCGAGAGCAAAAGACGGACAGTAAAAAAATATATTCGCGTAAGTCATTTGTGCTTCTAACAAAGAACTGTTTGATAAGCAAGTCACATTTTTGCAAAATAAAAAGGGGTTAAAAAGATTTCCCATAAAACTAGTCTTATTAGGCTTACAGCGACGGACTTGGTTTTGTAAAACTACGTACACATATATAATTAAAAAAAACAATTTTCCTTAGTTTTGTTTTTCAAACAAAAGAACTGGGATTGAATTTTTTTTTATTAAGGAATAATATATTTCTTGTTTTGTGTATTAGTTTAGCAAACTAATTATATTAAGCACGTTGTGGGGAAAACTGATTTATTTTTACAAGTGTAAATTGTGTGGTGCATAACTTGAATTCGTGAATGATGGACACTGAATTCAAAGATTCTCTTTTTCAATTACTTAAATTCCCAACGGAACAAAATGTTGCGTTACAAAGACAGCAAGTTGAACAACAAATGGAACTTCAAAGAAAGCAAGTTGAAATTGAGGAGAAATTTAAAAGAGAGTTGTTGGACAGCAAAAAGCCCAAAGAAAAATGCATGCTGAACAAAAAGAGCTGGCGACAACACGAAGAAAGATTCCAAGAAAAACTGCTACAACAGTAGAAACACTTCGAAGAACTCTTGATAAAAACACAGGAGGAACAGAGAAAATTTCTGAAGGCAACACAGTTAACGAAAGCAAACGAGAATCGTAATGCATTCTCCCAGACGGCTGTGTGGAGCGCTATCGAAATTTTCAATTATAATCCAGAAGACGATGTCACTTTTGCTCACTTCTATCGAAGATATGAGGATATTTTTGTATCGGACTGCAGTACATGGACAGACTCTTAAAAAGTTAGATTTTTGATGAGAAAATTAGGAGCTGCCGAGCATACAAAGTTCGTGAATTTTATCCTTCCAAAAAAGACCAGTGAATTGAACTTCCAGGAGGCAGTTACTTTACTAACAGAACTGTTTTCTACAAAAACTTCTCTTTTCCATAGGAGATATAAGTGTATGAATGCTACTAGAAGAGAGGAAGACGACTACATTACGTATGCAAGTATAGTAAATAAACTTTGCGACGATTTTAAATTAGAGGAATTATCATCGGATTATTTTAAATGTTTAATATTCTTGCAAGGTCTGGTCTTAAATAAAGACTCTGAAATCAGACCTCGTGTTTTAAATAAACTCGAAAATGAGCCATGTCTAACAATACAAAACTTAGCGGAAGACTGTAAACGTTTTGTTGCGTTGAAACAGGACAGTCGTGACATAGAGGAAAACGGAGTGTCGCACATTAAAAAAATCCATCAGAAGAAAAAATTGACTTCAATGAATAACCAGAGAAAAAAACATGGAAAAGATCCACCTGTACCGTGTTGGAGGTGTGGAGATAACCATTGGTACAATGAGTGTCCCTACATATTCAAACAATGTGACAACTGCCACCAGAAAGGACATAAGGCATCACGTTGTAGAAAAAATCTGGTAGAAAGACAGCCATTAAACTGACAAAAATTGAACCTTAAGAACAAAATATCCGGAAATATGTACAGGTCAAAATGCTTTAAAATAAAGTAAGACTACAGCTTGATAGTGGGTCTGACATTTCCATCATTAATGTACAGACATGGAAGAAGCTTAGGAGACCCACTATGATCAAATCACAAAAAACGGCGAGAAGCGTCAGTGGTGAAAAAATAACCTTCGAAGGGGAATTATTGACGAATATTTCTTTCCAGATTAAAACCGTAAAAGCCAAAATGTTTGTTTATGCGAAAAACAAATAACCTTTTTGGAACTGATCTGATTGAAAAGTTTAGCCTATGGGATCTGCCTTTTATACTCCTTTTGCCAAAAGGTTGAGGATTCGAATGTGGAGGCAGAAAAACTCAAGAGGGAATTAAAAGAACATTTTCCAGACGTATTTTCAGGCGGTCTTGGAAGGTGTACAAAAGCGGTAGCAAAGTTTGAAGTAAAAACAAATGAACTACCTGTGTTCAGAAAGAAAAGAAATGTTCCATACGCCGCTATAGAGCAAATAGACGGTGAACAAGAAAGACTCGAGAACATGGCTGTCATTTCAAAAATTGATCACAGTGAGTGGGCTTCACCTACAGTTTATGTTAAGAAAAAGAACAAGGAGATTCGGGTTTGTGCCGACTTTTCCACACGCTTTAACAAGGCATTAAAAGATCACCATTACCCTCTTCCAAGCCTTGAAGAAATATTTGCGAAACTGAGAGGAGGAAAATATTTTTCTAAAATCGACCTCAGCGACGCTTATCTTCAAATCCCTGTCGATGAAGAGTGTTCAAAACTGCTATGTATCAATACCCATAAGGGATTATACAAATTTAACCGACTTCCTTTTGCAGTAAAGGTCGCCCCTGCGATTTTTCAACAAATTATGGACATGACGTAAAATTGAATGGATTTCGCAGTAGGGTACCTGGACGATGTGTTAATAAACAGCGTTAGCAAAGAACAACACAAGACTAATGTAAACCAAGTATTAAAAAAAATCCAGGATTATGGGTATAAAATCAAAGATGAGAAATGTACTTTTTTCATGGGAAAAATAAAATACTTAGGACAAATCATCGATGAGCAAGGCAGAAGGCCAGACCCAGATAGGGCAATGGCGATACGGAACATGCCTGCTCCAGAAAATATTGCGTCTCTACAAAGTTTTTTAGGGTTGGCGAATTACTACAATGTGTTCGTACCAAACATGCATAAACTAAGATCACCCTTAAATAGACTGTTAAAGAAGGACCAAAAATGGGTCTGGACGCAAGAGTGCGAAGAAGCGTTTCAGAAAATTAAAGATATCTTAATGTCTGACTTGTTTCTGGCACATTATACTCCCAAGGGCGATATTGTAGTTGCAAGCGATGCCAGCAACTATGGTATAGGAACATGCATATTGCACAAAATGGATGATGGAAAATTAAAACCCATAGCCCATGCATCCCGAACACTTCTACCAGCCGAAAAAAACTTACTCTCAAATTGAGAAAGAGGCGCTAAGCATTATATTCGCGGTAAAGAAATTTCATCGTTTCCTGCACGGTAGACAATTTACAAATTGTTACAAACAGACCACAAACCATTATTAACGATTTTTGGATCAAAAAAGGGACTACCACAACACACTGCGAATAGACTCCAAAGATGGGGTACTATTCTTCTTAACTACAGTTTTCAAATGGAGTATGTACCATCAAAGAAATTTGGTCATGCAGACGGGTTATCAAGGTTGATACTTAAGCAGACAGAACCATTGGAGGATATGGTGATAGCAACCATTCAAGCGGAAGCTGAAGTAAAAAAAACGTTATTAATCCTCAGAGGGGATATTTTCAAGGAGGGGGGGTGTTACACCGACCGTTCTTACACAGGAGAAACAACACCGGTTGTCACTATAAATAGTGCGAAACACCAGAAGACAAAGCACAGTCTTGTAACTGTCTAGCCAAGAGCTAGACACTTTCTTACTTTGTTAATACACTTGTTAAACCAACCCTCGACTTGACTTCCTTTATTTATTATTTACTGTGGAACAACTTCACAACACTTAGCTAATATTTTACTGTGTTATCCTTATCAAAATTCGAACGGTACTTAAGAGACTATCCTAAGTTGTTTCTATTACATTATGAATATATTAATAATAAGTGAAAACAAAGATTTGTAAAAAGTCTACTGTCAATTTATGATAAATATTGATACATTGTCAATTTATGAAGACGCTATGTATTAGTAGTTTAGGAAACTGAAATATGAAAGAAAACAACAAGATTATATTAGCGTGTAAGAGTATTATTTAAAATGAATTGAGTAAGATATGAAAACTTTAATGGTATTTACTGAAAAGTGTAACACTATATATATATATATATATCTATATATATATATGTATATATATACATATATATATATATATATAATATTTTGGGGCTAGGAAAACACTAATAGGTTTAGCTAAATATATTACAACTTTCAGATACAAGACGATGTTGGCATTTGATTATTGGAAAAAGCGTAATTTATTTCGATTTCACTCTGGTCGAAAACAGTAAATTAAACTGCAGTCATTTCATCTCAAGTGGCTATACAATCAAACACTGCTTTACTATTAGAGTCAATGAAAGAATATCCAAACGATTTGGTGTTTCATATACACAATTTACAAAACACACGGATATATAGAAGTTACATAACTGCACTCTTTTGTTGTCAAGTCTGCAATAGTGTTTTGAATAAATAAATCTTGTTTTTGATAAATAAATCATCTTAGCCGAACTTGCATTCTGTAATTAATAAATTTGAAAACTGAATGTTGGAATGGAATGGTAGCTAATTTCCAAATATATTGTGGATTTATTTACTTTGGAACGGTTATTTCAGACCATTATTGATAAAGATTCGAAAGTAGAAATTAAAATAAAACACTACAATTAATAGAACAATGTTTTGTGGCAAATTTTCTTTTCGCGTATTATTAATATTTATATGCTAGAAACAGTTAATCATTTCATTTGAGTAAAGGTAGATATAATTTTCATTTTTTTTGCGCAAAGATTTTATGGTTGTATTTGGTTGTTTATTTTTATGGCACATCAACCCCTTTTGCGTTGTTTTATACAAACTCATGTCATTTCCTTAAATGTTTGTATGCTTTAACATATGTATATTTTGAAATAGTTATTTATCGTGTTTTGTTTGGTATGTTTGTTTTACGGCAAGTCAACCCTTATCGATTTATGTCATGCTAAAAACTCGTACATATGGTAAAAAGTGTTATGTCCAAAGTTCTTTATATTCTTATAGCTATATGAATTCATTTATTCATTGTGTTTTGTTTAGTTGTTTTATTTTACGCCATATCAACACTTTTCGGGTTATTTAATACCGAATACGGCCGTCTGGTAGAAGTGGTTATGCTTCAAGTTCTCTATATCTTCAACTATTTATTCATGGTGTTTGTTTTTACTCTTTTGTTCTACAGCATATAAACCCTATTCGGGTTATTTAATGCCGAATACGATAAGGTTGGTAAAGTTTGTATGATTGAAGTTATTTATATATAAACATATTTATACATTGAGTTTTGTTTAATTGTTTTTTAGAGGAACAAAGTTTGTTTGGTCCTTAGCTTTGAAGAATATGAATTAGTTTTGCAAAGTGAAAAGAAAACAAAATAACATACAAGTTTAGTGGATTTTAAGTCAGGCTGCCGGTATCTTCAGACGGCATGATCTGGTAGTAACAGGAACGATTTTATGCCAGCAATTTTTTTAGTATAGAATTAGGAATACTGTATATTGAACACTTTTAAACGAATAGGACGATACATATTCTTATGCTAGGGGTCAGAATATGGGGTCAGGAATTTAAATTGATTTATATGCGTAATAATGTCCCCAAAATATTCTTAGAAATTGTGTGTACATCAAGAGGAGGAGAAACATAAACCTATTTATTCTTTAATTCAGATTCGTAGCTTTAAATTATAATAGGTTTAATGTTAGAAGTGTATATGTTAGTTGACATTATTTTAATATCGACCTGCAAAAATGAAAACATACGTCTAGTTGTATGATTTATAAATGAAGGCTACAGGAAGCCAACACTATATATATATGAGACGGACAGATTAATAGATATATAGATAGAGATATAAAGAAATGTTTATTTTTACATGACCAATAACTATTTCATATAAAACTTTTATTCTATTTTACAGCCGTTTCATCTCGAGTTACTATACAATAAACGAGGTCTATCTTTACCATTTACAAAGAGGTCCAGCCAAAAAATAATTTACGTATACACAAATCAATTTCGGAGGAATATACGTACATTCGTATCTTGTTAAATAACCCATAATGCATATATACTACTTTATGCAACGTGTATTATTCTAGGTAATCGCTAAAACAAAAACACACATTTTCTGATCCACTCGTTTCATAACGCTTTTCTATTAGCGATCCAGGAGCAAACCTTATTCTTGTAGTTATACTCGCTTTATATTCTGCCAATATTTTATAAATACATCTTTTTACATTCACCTAAAAATCCTTGTGTCGTGCGCATTTAACGAATCGCTATAAGCGTTCCAATCTTCATGAGATAAGTTTACTTCATGTTTAAAATATTAACACACTATTTAAATACACGCAAATAGCGTTATCAACAACAGTTAATCATACATGTAAATACCACATAACAATATTTTATTTTGATATACAACGTTAAACTATTTTAATACACCGAATAGTTTTTTAAATCCTTTATCAATGATCGGTCTATAGAAATCAGAAATTCTCGTTTGTCAATCATTTTATTACAAAGAGGCAGTTATGATGTCAGCTATTCTTTAACTGACTTTAAATGGCAACTTTGATGTGCTTGCGGCATGTACCAATTTAAACACGTAAAACCTTGTTTCGGTAACAGGTAATCAAACAACTGAAGGCGGAACAAATTAAGCGGGTGATTATTTAGTTTGTAGACCATTTGCCTACATGTGCGCGTGCACGTAATGAGTGTGTGAAGTGTGTTGCTTCAGTAATTGAAGGTGTAACTATCATAGAAAGTCTAACATAAACATAATGTTATAACGTCTAAGCAATAGGTTTTGGTCGTAACAAATAACCCAAGTTCTAGTTGTAGACTTTAAATACCAGTTTACACTTTGCGTTCCCCACCCCCTGTCTAAATGTGTCACCTATTGAATGATTAACAAAAATGTTAATCTGCTATGCAATGTTAGCATATTCGGTACAAATAACCTTCAGTCTATTCCTGATTTGTCAACTAAGTCTCACTCATAAATGTTTAAATGTCTATTTCCGAGAGTGCATCCTAAAATGACACCAATGGAATCGTTAATACAATTCAGAATATTTTCTGCAATCGAATCATATTTTGTACATACGAACTTCAGTCGATGTTCGAAGTTTTATTTTTATATCCATATTAATATTTAATATTTAATAGATTGTAATGAAATATTTAAATAAAACTGCGTTTTCTTGAAAAGCTAAAACACTAGCTACAATAATTTACAAGTCAGTAAACTGTTCTCCCTTAAGAAAAACTTGGCCCTTTCAACAACTTTATAGTTATGAAGTTGCATGCTATGCATTACTTAACTACTAGCTTCTTCCTATCGCTATCACTTCGCAATTCAATTCCTATTCACTAAACTTAAAAACTCTTAAGTAAAATTTCAACATCTTCTATCTATATATATCTCTCTATATATTATTCATCCACATTCGAAGCACGGCTTCACTAGGCAACGTAGAATCTTTAAACATTTGATAAAGAATCTTTGATCAGTAACGAGCTTTAAAAAACGCAGCAACAGCTACGATGCGTACTACTTTATTTTCCACCTATCATTCGTTCATCTCCAAACTCATGGACTGCATACGGCGAATCGAACAAGAATTATATACGTTCACTTTTATTATATAGACTAGTAAATATATGCGAACGGAGGGAGCATATTTTTTCAAACCAATGTTTTACCCCTTTCTCTCTTGTACTTTGCGAAAGAGTGTTTCTATTTACTTCTCTAGAATTATATAATTGTGAAAGCAACTACAGACAGTACATAGCAAAACCTATAATATGTGTTTAACTATTAAAATAATTTCCAACCCTATTGATAATGTTATTTATTTATTTATTTTTATTATCGCTTATGTTTGTATTCATGTATTAAAATATTATGCAAATCATATATACGTATGACGTCACGCCACAGCTATCATTATTTTTTTAAAGGAATGTTTTAAGATAAACTTATAAAAAGTACAAGCAGCTAAGTTGGTTTAACATCACACTCAAGATTTCGGTTTCGATTTTCTGTCACTGCGCCCGATTTAATTGTTGAGGATTTATTAGTATTATTTATTTTTTTATGGAAATCGCTCTAACAAAAGGCATGAAACCACTCAACGTAAAACGCTAAGAAACTGCTACTTCAAATTCTAAACTAGCCAACGATAAGTGTTAGATGGATATATTCATACCAGCTAAACAGCAATTCTCTCCTTTTGTCAGAAATATAACTCATCGAATTTGAAGAATAAATAGAAAAAAATATAAGAAGCGATAGTTGCGAGGCTGCCGAAAGAAAACATAAGTTTCACTTTCTAGTTTCTATATATTATGTATTAATGCAATATTTTTCATTCTAAAAAACAGTTAGTGTTCGTTAAAAAAAAGTCTGACTGCCCGACAGACAAACACACACGCACAGAGAAAGTGGCCATTGCATTATAAGTGGATAAATTTCAACGCATTCTTCGTTTGAGGAAATTACATTGACTTATTGACTACGGATATTTATTAAATAGCAATTTCTCTCAATTAATTGTATAGACTGAATCTTTATAGATACATATAAACACACACCCACACACATTATATATATATATATATATATATATATACTAGAAGAGCTACCCGGTGTTTCCCAGGTAAAAGTAGTGCATAGCATCACATGCAACATCATAGTAGGAGGAGTTTACTTTAATAGCAAATTTGATGCTGTCAGCTAGATATTTTACTCACCGAGCTATTCAGATATATGTAAATACTCTTAAACTAATGCTAATAAATAGATTAATTTCATTCTGATACATGTTTAAAAATTGTCATTAGCTTTTTTATGGGCCAGCCAGAGAGGCAAAAATACTTCCATTATATTCACATAAGTTGTTTACTAATGTTGGTAGCCTAACCTCTTTAAATATATATATATATATATATATATATATATACATATATATATATATATATACAGGTACAAACAGGCAAACTCTTAACATACCATAACTTTTAATACTATAAAGATATATATTTGCTCTGGAGCGATTATTTACGTAATTCAAATTGTATAATTATAAAATGAACTAACATTCGAAGCAAGTTTATTGATCGCAGGCTTTCTCCCCGACATCATTTCCTACGAATTTACACCATCTGTCAAAAATGAGAGGCCAATCACACTTCTCCAATGTTTGCACTAATATTCATATTCATATAAAAGAACGTGTGGATATCACAAATTAAAAAAAAGGAAGAAAGAAAAAAAATCTAAAATCTAAAAGTGTAAAGAAAGAACAAAGAGAATAACAAAACGTATAAATCGTAGAAAAGACGGATATAAGAAAAAAAGCAGAACACATCTCATTAGGCAAACGGATTCTTCCGACAGTTTACTCGTTAACTTTTGTGTTACGTGACATATATGTATATATATATATATATATATATATTAGCAGAAACGACCCGCTTTCCGAGCAGCAATTACTGAAGATGTAGTCTTCTTTACAGAAAGTAAAGAAATACTTTTCAATTGATATTTTAATAATTTAGGGGAAAACAACAAAGTCCTGATTGTCGTAGTATTTTTTTTATATATTCGAATGTGGTGAACATTTACTGTACATCACCATAGTCAAACTTTATTATTTTGGTAAAAACAACACAAATAAATTAATATGGTATTTAAGATATTCCAAGTCGAGGAATTGTATTTTGTTTCAGCATAAAAATGGAAATGAATTCCCCATTAACATCTGCTGATATAATGCAATGAATAAACATAAATGGGGCAGGTAGATTGGTCAAATACACCAATTTTATATTACTGAAACATTCGAAATGGGTAATTTCTATCTTTCGCCTTTATTATAGAAGACAGGAGCAAAATGTACTATCTTTTCAGAATATGCACTTAGTTTTTCTAAAATGTCATGTCTTTCGACAACATTAGAGGGTGAAAGAGGAGGAGGGCCTGTAAAAATTAAGAGAGTAATATGGTCAGTGAACGGTCAGTGAACGAGAAATATTTCTAGACCAAAACTATTTTTTTTTCAATCCATAGTTCCTCTTTTGCTTGAGGCTCGATTATCCCCACGTTAAATATTAACATTGTGCTTAAGTCTGCTCTTGTGGGAGCAAGTAAATTGGAACAGCAATAACAACAACGATGAGAAAATTATATTTTAAATAATCAACGCATGAATTTAATGATTAACAGACACCGAAAATAACAAATAATGAAACGGACGTAATAATTTTGAATTTTAAACTGAATTTATTCAATCGCTTAAAAAATTATTACTACTGATAATAATTAAATAAGTAATACAAAGAAAAGTGTTGGGTTCATATAATAATTAGCAGTATAAAATTATAAGTCATAATAATTTATTAGACAATGTTTGAAAAAATAAATATGCAAATAATTCATAGCGTTGAGATAATTATTTCAGCTTTTGTGTGAGTATATATACAGCATGTAAAAATACAGTAGTGTATAACTTAATTAAGTAGAGATAAGGTGTGTAGATATGAATATAATTCAAAATAAACTTTTTTTTAAAGTTTCGCATTTATTCATTTAGAGGACAGAAAAAAAGTTTTAATAAATTTTAAACAAAAATAATCTGTTTTTTGTGTGCTTTAGAAAAGTTAGAGGAGTTGTTTTTTACGACAAATGTCATCATGATAATCATCAACATCATCATCACTACCAACACGTTTGCTCCTTGGCATTTTGGCTAGGAGCAAAATGTAGTTTTTTTTCTTCTGAATTTGCACTTAGTTTTTAATGTCCTCGGTCAGTGAATCGGAAATCCTTCGAGACCGACACTACTTAATTTTTTGTTCCAATCCAGAGTAACCCTTTTGGTGGAGCTGGGATTTCCCCACGTTAAATATTGAAATTGTGCCTAACTCTGCTCTCGTGGGAGGATATAAATAGCAACAGCAACGATACAAAATTAGGTTTTAAAATAAATAAACGCAAAGTTCCGATCGAGGGTCGAACGATTTCAACAAAAAAGACGCTTGCCTCCACCTCTCGGGTAAGTGTATTTTAATTGTAATTACTGTCTGTGATGATTTCTCGCGGCCGCGTTAGCAAAGACGTTAAGCTTGTAATCCTTGACTGAATTTGCAAACTGCGTTCGATCCCATGCGACAACCTGCAATCGTCCCTCTGGCACTGATGAGAGTTGAAATGCCGTCTATATGTATAAAAACATTTAAGTATTAAGTAATATTTACAGTGTATATATATATATATATATATATATATATTAGTAAGAAGTCACGACGTTGCTCGGGATTGGATGAGGCTCACTACTATATACCTTTTCACTACTCTCATACCATATTACGGTCTTTATTTTTACAGGCCCTCCTCCTGTTTCACCCTGTAATGTGATCGAAAGACATGACATTTTAGAAAACTCTTTGAATTAATGTCTGATAAATAGGGTTTAAATTTCATTAAAATCAGATATATGTATTTGAAGTTTTAGGGAATTTCTGTTTGCCTGAGTTACATAGAAATGTGAACACGTAGATATTCGGAACATATAGGGTAATGTATACAATTATGGTCAATTCAAGCGTCTTCTTTGAAGAATTTTATATATAACTCTCATCACAAAGAGATATATCTAAAGTTTGAAGTGGGTAATGCCTTCATAGCCCCTGTTAAGGAGTTTAAAGAATTTCCCTTGTCTTCCTCACTACATTTTAAGTAAGGATACATCTTTAGATTTCATGTAGATTTTCAAACCTTTCTTTTTATAGGGGCAGATTAACAGACGACACATGCACACACACACTGAATTTCATATATAGAAGATGTATAAATCTATACCCATTGGTATGTGTTATAAAGTGTAGGAATAATCGATTTTCAAGCCGATATGTTACCGTTTTCATTCAAATTTAAAAAAATTATTATTCAACGTCAATGTCTTCTCTAATTAATCCTTCATTGTCTTTCTCAACCAAGGTTAAACCTCAAAAAACAAAACTCCACAAATCTTCATATTGAAAAAACTTTTAGTTTGGTGAAAATATCATTGTTCGTTCATCAGAAGTTTTGTTTGCGTTATTCGTCATGGTAAACAAAGATTGATATTTTAAAAAATACGTAAAATAAAACAGTGTTCAATTTATTAATTAATACCTCGGAGATGTTGCGTAGTTTAAAACAAAAGATAATACAAATTTCATGATTTTCAATTGTTTTTTAGGAAAATCCTATCTGTTATTACAACTTATTTCGAAATATTTTTTTTTGTTGTTTTCTCAGATTTTCAAATAAATAAAAATGAAATAAATATCCCAATCGTTTAACTATCGTATTAACGAGATGTTAGGAATTCATGCCAACTCTATTTGAATATAATCAATTCAACTCCAACAGAAACAGACTACTCAGCTGGCGAAATTGACGCTGCTTTTGGACCATCATCACTTGAGCAATATCGTTTCCGTTATATTGCCGATGGTAAGTCAATTATGTACTTGATATTTCTAACTCTTTAAGAGAACACATTTGTAACGGATATTTAAAAGTATATCCGATATTAGTTTTTATTCCTATGTATTTATTATATTCATGCTCCGCAATAAATTATTTTAAAAAGATTTCCAATAAAATATTTTGCGCAAATAAATTATCAGCATTTTTTTTATAAGATTCGTTACGGTTTTCTAACCTATTCTTAACAGTAATATAACCCTGACTAGGTGTTATTAAAAACTCACTTTAGTGTATAGAAAAGTTGTTACTACCCTAAAACTTAGAATAGGCCTGAAATAAGAGATCATTGTATGTTCAATTTATATATGAAAATGATCCTCCACGCTAAATTAAAAAAAAATAATTGTTATATTTTAGATTTTATTCATGTGTACAGGGTGTAAACACATAATCGCCTAAAAAGTAAAATCTCGTGTTTTGGGAGAGGGGGATCCAGCAATCTACAAATTTAATATAAGATTTTTCTGGTTACGGTTTTATTTTTAAAGGTTAAGCAAATAAGGGTACACCGTACTCAGAGGCGATTCCCCCCTCCCCCCAAATTAACCGAAACGAAATTACTCCAGTCAAGAAAGTTCAAAAGCACAGACGTGACTAATATGTTTGATTTCTGAGAATAGTGATCACAAACTGCTGAATAGTCACCATTTGGTCATGAACGAGTCATTAAAAATTAACGCTTACAACTCTCTTATTTCGTCGACTTTTCATTATGTGCGCATGCGTTGTTCTGCTCCTCAGAATGTTATTCGTTAGTTGTAATGACACCGCCTTATACAATTGTTTATTTAATTACTTAATACGACACAATACCTCTTAAAAGAGCCATGGTTCATTAATGTAAGAGTGTTGATCGTCTATTTGAGCAGCTAATAAAAAAGAAGAAAGCGAACGAAAAAGAAAGAGTCAATATCTTAAGCGCATGCCTTAATTATAATCAAGCTACGTTAGATAATCATCAAACTGGTCGTCTCCCGAAGGTTTATTTTGAGTCCTCTAATAATAACCATCATTCCCATATTCGCTCATCTGGCGTCACTTCCATTAACACAGTTTATTTCCTGGCAAGTCAAATTCATAAACTGATCTTGAACTTTTTTCTAGGATACATTGTGTTTACACATACAACTAGATTCACCCGAAGTAATATGTGTTACACCGATATTTGTACTAGCTAAGATACTGAACAATATTCAAACAGTCTAATTCTTAGACGTAAGGCAATTTTTTATTCAGGACGTGAGAAAGAAATATACCGATTGGTTATACGAGCCTGTCTAAAAAGGGGCCGACCATTATTTTTTCCGTGCGAAATACAGACGATAGTATGGCGCCACTCTACACAGTGAAGGAAGACACCTTCATGCGCATGTGTGAATTTTATCACCGCCTTTCTGGCTGTTAGTCGCTGCCTGTCGGTCGCTGAGTGAGGGGCTACATAACGTATTCGTCGGATTACCGATTCTCTCAAGATGATTGAACGTGTTGAGCAAAGGTACTGCATCAAATTCTGTCAAAAGTTTGGTGATTCTCAAAGGAAAACAATTTGTATTTGGAGAATATGCGATGCGTGTAACACTAATTATAGAGGGGTTCAACCGATTCGAAAATTGCCGGAAATCAGCGGAGAGTGATCGGTGTTCTGGCAGGCCCCACACTGCTCGGAGTGCTGCTATTGTTGTGAGGGTGCTAAATTTGGTGATGGAAGATCGTCGTTCAATCGTGCGGGAGATCGTCTAAGAGGTCGGATGAATAAAAATTCCGCACATACAGTTTTGTGTGATGATTTGAACATGTACAGAGTGGCTTCAAAATCTTAAGTTGTTGTCGCAGGAACAAAAGGACCTTCGTTTCAAGTTGTCAATGCCCTCCTGGAAACCGCCAATACTGAGCCTAGGTTTCTGAACACCGTGATAAAAGATAACTCATGGGTGTAAGGGTACGACCCAGAAACAAAAAGACTATCGTCATAATAAAAGCATCCAGAATTTTCAAGGCCAAATCAAGCGTGACAGGTGCGAAGCAAAACCATGGTGATGGTGACTGTCTTCTTTGATATCAGTTGAATTGTGCATCATGTATACGCACCTGATAGGCAAACAGTTACAAAGGAGTACTATCAAGATGTTCTCCGGCATCTCAGTGACACAGGTCGCCGCAAAAGACAATACATGTGGACGGCAAAAAAAAAAACTGGCTACTGTATCACGACAACACACCTACACATTCATCCCAATTGATTCAGCATTTCTTGCCCAAACATTAAACTCCAGTCGTTCGCAAACCTCCCAACTCTTTAGAGATGACTCCTTGCGACTTCTGGTTGTTTCGAAAATTGAAGACGCCACTGAAAGCTTCCAATTTTGAGACAAGAGAAGAGATAAATCGAAACGCGATGGCGGAGATGAAAACCATTTCAAAAGAATACTTTGAGAGATGTTTTCGGCAGTCGATGGATCGGTGGGCTATGTGTGTACAATATATTTAGAATATATGTTCTTGCCTTATGTCGGATACTTTTTAGACAGACCTTGTACATCATTTCTGATACGTATATATTAGACAGTGAACACAGTTCATAATTAATAACAATGGGGTGAATAATGCGTTTAGGTTATTTGCAGAATTCAAATGAAAACACGACAAATAAAATTTCGTTAAGTTGATAAATAAAACTTCAAAAAAGCGATTTTTATCAAAAACTCCAATGTGTAAGCGTATTTTATTTAAAAGCCAGAATATTAAGCAAATATCACATAACTTTTATTTAGAATGTGTTAAGGTGATTGGATGCAATTAACCAGTTTTTAAATGGCGTTTATCGCATTTTGCACTCAAACTCTGCATTTATAAATGTAATTATACTTTTCCCCCAATGAGAAGAAAGACTTTCGATTAATCTTTTGACCCCGGATAGTATAGTAGATGTACAGAATGTATTCTATATATGAAAGGTAATGTATTTTTGTTTGTGTGTCATCGAAATCGATATATTTACAATTAAAACATTCACATATTTTCAATAAGGCTTACATTTTTAAGAGAATGTAAAGACACCTTTGTAATTAACGTTCGATTTTATTTGGGGCATTATGATACTATTTTGTTACAATGCAAAAATTATAACATGACAACCTTCAGACAAGCAACACATCTCGACACGGA
The DNA here is from genome assembly GCA_963556195.1 of Sepiola atlantica. Classification (NCBI taxonomy): domain Eukaryota; kingdom Metazoa; phylum Mollusca; class Cephalopoda; order Sepiida; family Sepiolidae; genus Sepiola; species Sepiola atlantica. The sequence goes on along the minus strand of OY744530.1, from coordinate 46,783,529 downwards.
CAAAGGGAACCCCGGGTAAATACCGCTAGCATATATATATATAGTCTCGGAAGTTTCTCAACCATTAAAACTATATTAAAAAAAACAAAAAAACTTATAGTCCCAAGTCTTTCAGTGGAAAATCACTCATGTACGTCAATTTATTTTTTATAGTTATTATATTAGTTTGTTTCTAACACAGTTTTTCGGGAATATATATATATATATATATATATATATATATATATATATATATATATATATATATATATATATATATGTATATATATATATATATATAATATAACAGGAAGAACACGTTTTCAAAACATTGCCAATTTCACTAGATCCTCCAGACTGCAAACTTGGTTGGAAACGTCGTCGTGGGTTCCTGCATGGATTCCTCGTGACTTGCCAATTGTTCGACCTTCCTACCGTCTTGGACTCTTTTTAAGTGACTTTTTCACACTGTGTTCCAGTGAATGTAAACATATTTTAAAAACTTTATAGACTTTGTAAATTTTTTAAAAACCTTTTCTAAACTTTTTCAAAAATTTAAAAATTGACTATCCTTATATGTCAACTTATCAAACAAATAATTTCCTCTGATGATAAGAATTTAAATTTCTTTGAAAAGCCGGCGTAAGGAACGAAGGAGAGGAATAGTGAATTATTATTATTCATTATTTGCCCTTGCTTTGAACTACGAATGCTTTTGATTTGCATCTATCTGCGAATCTAATTATTTTTAATCAACTTATCTTATATATATATATATATATATATATATATATATATATATATTGTCAAACAGAGAAAATAATCGGAAACCGGATTTGACTATGTGTTGCTACATTTTTACTATGTATTCTATTTTGATGTCATACAAATTAAAAACCTTGATTGTTTATTAGTTATTTTTTATGTTAGTGCGTTACATTTCACTTTCTCTCTCATAATATATTCTATATATTAAAGTCAATGTATTTTTGTTTGTATGCTATAGAAATCGATATCTTAATAATTACATTTAGTTTGAATAAGCCTTACATTATTAAGTGCATCCCACGACACTTTTGTAATTAGAATTCAGTTTGTATCTGAGGTCAAGTGGAACAATTTTGTTAGAACTTGAGGAACATAAATTCATTGTTTTATTCGTTTCTACATTGAAGTCCTTATTGCAAGTCTTATTTTTAAATTTTCTTTTAAGGGAAAACTTGTAACAGGACTACATTTGAAATTGATTTTCATAAGAAACCTTCAGATCAGCAACATATCTTCACAAGGACAAATATATATATATATATATATATATATATATATATATATATATATATATATATATATATATATATATATTTTTATATATACAGGGTGATTCATGAGTCACTTTACTTAGCTGTTTTAAATGATTACCATATGAAGCACACACATACTATGAACTTTTGATGAGTGTTATCTTACTCCCTAATTACTGCTATTTGTTATTTTAAATTTGTTCGTTTATATATTTGTTTCTATATATATATTTATTTCATAATCAATCAAATTTGCTACAAAGAGTCGTAAATTCATTGCAAAAAAGAATGGAGAACGAAGGTGGACATTTTAAAAATTTGCTCTAATTTAAAACTCCCATGAATGAATTTGTTGAATAAACTTTCTGTTTTGTATTACCGTATTTTGAACTTTAGAATTTCACAAATAAATAGCTATATGACTCATGAATCACCCTGTATATACTATCTATTATTCATTTGTAAACACAGAACACATTTTTAATCGGATTTGGCAATTTGTTCAACATAACCGTGGTAATATCCATTGCAATTTTATTTGTAGTTGTTTATGGTTGTATTAACTTAACATATCTAATAAAATAGTAGTCGTTTATTAACTAAAGTCTACAAATTATCACTATGTCATACTTGTAGCTAAATTTTAACTATGCATTCGGTTTTTATGTCATACAATTTAAAACTTTTGGTGGTCTATTTGTCGTTTTTTATGTCTGTGGGTTGCATTTCACTTTCACTTCCTTGTAACTTTCTAAAGAACGATGTGTTACAGTAAGCATCCTGGATTACCTGTGTTTGCCTTTGGCTCGTCTCAAAAAATACTCAAATCCTATTTGGTTCCGAAATTTTCATTACATTATAGAATGATCTAATCTTGAATGTGATATTTTATATATATATATATATATATATATATATATATATATATTAGGGGAGGTCGATTTTGAAACTGTAAATAATCGCACTCGAAGAAAGTTGCCAAATAATGTCAAAAGTTACCACAAGAAATATTTTTCTTCAAAACTTTGTATTTATTTTAGCATTGCAACTTTAAGATCAAATAAATCGAGATTTTTTATCACGGCCTAGTTTCACCGGCAGAAGTGTCGCCTTAAATTAAACCCGGGTTTTAACAAAAAAAAGTAATACATAACTTCATAATAAATATTTTAAAGTTTATTATTCCTTTTCTTTAAGAAATTAAATGTACATATTCAAATTAAAAAGGAATAAAACACTATAATATTTAATTTTATATATAAATAATTATTCATTTACATAGGCGTTTTATTTATTGGATATTTTTTATGGTATTCACCGGTTGAAAATTCAACGAGCGAATTTGAATTCAAGTGTTTATTCTGTGTTTACACATTTAATTATCACAAATATATATTGAATTGTTTTTAGAGTTTACTTAAATAATTATTTTCATTTGTTTATATTTTGAAAGTTTGTATTTATTCATTGAGAAGCTAATCTCGAAAGTAACTACGTACGTAAGGTAAGTACACTTTTTTTTAAAAATTAATGTATATTTCAAATTTTATCAAATTTAATTAAAAAAAATATGATGGTGCTTTTTGAGATAACAAACCGAGGTAATTACGCTAAATACAATTCTAATTTTAGACAATACATTCGTGTTAGTGTGTTAATAAACAGTATTTCAAATTTTAGGGAAAACAAACAAGTAGTTTTTTTATTTAAGATTTTCGAATTTTCGTCGACCGCGAGGAGAGAGTTTTTTTCTGATTTTTTCTGATTTTTTTAAAATCCATCGAAAAAGGGCAAGGGTATTAACTCTTCCTGGCATAAACCGAGATTCTCGTTCAAAATTAGCAAACTTTAAACCGTAACAAATTATAAATGATCAAATTTGAAAATCTTAAATAAAAACAAACTACTTGTTTGTTTTCTCTAAAATTTTAAATACTGTTTATTAACACACTAACACGTATGCATTGTCTAAAATTAACATTTTATTTAGCGTAGTTATCTCGGTTTGTTATCTCAAGAAGCACCAATATGATGCTTATTCACTAATGTTACCGTGTTGAAAAAACATTTCATGGTAACATAAGGGCATAAGCACCAAAAATATTTGTGTAATTTAATTTCTCATAGTATTTTTCTTTTCAGGTATTTTATTAAAAATGGCTGGAAAATCTGCAATTTCAACTCGCAGTAAATATGAAATGAACTTTTAAGGTCCACCTCTACCATTAAGAAAACGGAGCCACCGACAAATTATCCAATATAGTTATTATTCAATAAATACTTATCCCCACCGTTCAAATTTTGCTATTTCTAAATTAATAACAAAGGAAGTAATCGATATTTGGAAAGCTGTTAATCAACGTTGACCTTTATTAAATGAAATGACTATTATAAAAAAGGTTAGTATACTATGCTTCAAGAAAGCAAAAGAAATAAATAGAAAATCTCCCCCTGCTTCCCAAAAGAAATTTTTGATAGAAAGACTGCATTCATTATTTGATATTTCATCCTGCTCTTGCAAACTGCCAGTTTTAAGTTGTGACGACTATCATGTAAAATGCCATGAAGAAAACTGCAAAATTCAACACATTATTTGCACTTGCCCTCTTCAACAGAAAGTAAGTTATTTTCTATTTTTGTTTTTCCAATGTCTTTATGAGACAGCCTTATATCAAGACCAATTTCCATATTTTATTATTATTCAAATATATAAACCATTATTCCATTATATTTTTCATGCAAATTAATTTTTATATTAATCTATTTAGATGTATTTTAATATAAATAAAATTTGACTTTTCAGGTTCCAGTTGAGGATCGTGAATACCTAAAGGATCAGAGAAGCAAAATAGGGCCCAAGGGCACTTTTCAGCTTGGCCCAGTATATAGAAATGCTCTAAAAAAAGTAAAAAGAAAGTAAATGTGTTAAGAAAAAAATTACATTAATCACCTTCAACATCAAATGTCCAGGATAATGTTTCGTCCCCCTCCTACTCATCTTCTCCAAATGAAGAACCAGAAGAATATTTGCAGCCAAATACTCCAGCAAGGCTTTATAGCCTTATCAAATTTCCAAGGTATGCTCTCGAATTAGTCAGTCTTATCTTGGAGCCAGCCTTGCCAATGCCTTCCTCTTAGATTTGAAAGCTGCGGGCCTTCTTATACCCAATATTAATATGAAACATATTATTATTGATAAATCTAAAGTCGATAGGGCAAGGACTAAAGTGAAAATAACTGCCCAACAAAAACATGATGAAAGTGTGGAAAATAGTATATGTATTGGAGTTGATGGGAGAATAGATAAGGACACATTGATGTATAAGGAAATTGTGGATTAAAATAGACAGAGAATTATGAAAAAAACTAAGAGACCAGAACACCATTTGACTTTTACAAAAGAAACACCATGTGAAAGTAAATATCTGACACATAGAGTTTTTCCTAATCGTGGTGCAACAGGTGCTGTTCGTGCAGATCAAGTGGTGGATGTTTTGCATGAATTCCACAGTGAGAACAGTATCAAGGCTATACTTGTTGGCAACACTAATACCAACACAAGTTGCGATGGTAGAATGGTTGCAATTTTAGAAAAAAAACTTTTTAAAAATCTTCACACAATTGGTTGCTCTTTGCATCATAATGAACTACCTTTCAGAGCCCTTTTTAAAAACATAGATGGTTGCGCAAAGGGCCCTACAACATTCAGTGGCCCTTTGGGGAAATTATGCTCAAATGATTGCCATGATTTACCTCAAATATCATTTTCCACTATTAGCAATCCTCTAGAGTCAAGTTTTAAAATTGATGAAATACATGATCTTAGTTCTGACCAAAGACTCCTTTATGAATACACAGTAGGTATTTCTGGAGGTAAGGTTGACTCTAGATATGCCTCTTTGAATATTGGTCCTTTAAACCAAGCAAGATGGTTAACTTTGGCCATCAGGCTCATGTGTTTATAGACTCGTGGTGCATACCCACAAAGGCACACAACAAAACTACACTATGTAGTAAATTTTATTGTAAATGTGTATGCCACTTCTTGGTTTGAAATTAAAAGAAATAGTAAATTCCACAATCAGCAAGTCCACATTTTTAATATGATCCAGAAGATTAAGGAGCAGCCTCAGGAAATCCAAGATATAACATTTAGAAATATACAAGGTAATACATTTTGTTTACTGCCTGAAAACATTTTATATTCCATGGTTAAATCTGAGGTGATTGAAATAAGAGAAGACGCTTTAAAAAGAATTTTGGGCATTAGGTAAGTAATATTTATTCATATATCTCTGACTCAATTATTTATTCCAATTTATAGAATGATTTTTAAAGATTTTATCTAATTTCACCATAATTATTAAAGTAGTACAGATTGGAATTTTTTAATAATTACATTAATTAATTTGTTCTTTCAGGAGTGAGGAGTCAACCAGAAAAAGATTAAAAAGAATACCACCTATTAATTTTAATGCCACTGTTACAAAATGTAGGGAGAGCTATCGGGATTCGAACTCACCACTCCGGTTTACGGAGAGAGATGGGATTCATTTTTGCATATTTATACACGACCGAGAAATTATAATAATGCGACTCGAATGACTTCAGAAAATAAGAGATAAAAAAAGAGAGTGAAGACAAAAACAACTTCAGCCGCACGCGAAGAAGAACAGTCGACAGGAAGTTAACGCGACACAGAGGACGAAGGATGCCGGCAAGGAAGTACGTTAGCTGCCGGGTTAAGACGGACATATTTTGAGGACAACTACAGTAAGTCTTCCCAAGTACCTCTGCGCTGAACGGGGAAGAAATGAACAACCGTCGACAAGAAAGTCGCGAGGAAAGGCAGGGGCCTTTTGTAAATGGACTTTGAAGATGGAATTATAGTCGCCCTCGGCTCGGGCGAGACGATCCTGTTGAACATGGAATTATAGCCGCCCTCGGCTCGGGCGAGACGAGCCTGTTGAAAATGGAATTATAGCCGCCCTCGGCTCGGGCGAGACGAGCCTGTTGAAAATGGAATTCTAGCCGCCCTCGGCTCGGGCGAGACGAGCGTGTTGAAAATGGAATTATAGCCGCCCTCGGCTCGGGCGAGAAGAGCCTGTTGAAAATAGAATAATAGCCGCCCTCGGCTCTGGCGAGACGAGCCTGTTGAAAATGGAATTATAGCCGTCCTCGGCTCGAGCGAGACGACCCGCTGAACTAAGCGGAGAAAAAGTAACCAGCCAGGAATTGCTTTTCCTGAGAAAAAAATGTATTACAAAACTACATGTGCATCTATTTGTAAGTAACAACCTGAATATCTCTTCACGGACATTCGCCCCCTAGGGCTGTTATATATGTGTATATTTTTTGTATAGAAATGAATCCTGCTACTATAGGGATAGGATAGACAACCCCACCCCTCTTCTTAAGAATATACTTTATTTTTGATGTTTTATTTTGTTTTGTTTTATAGAAACACTCCCCTTTTTTCTAGTATACAGTTTCATTAAATAAATGAATATAAATTTAAGTCCTTATGTCTTTTTGTCGTTTCTTCGTATCTTTTGTTTGTTTCCTGATGGTATTAAATATTGGAGAAATCCCCATCCCATATCACGTTTTATTTGAACCTGGGATAATACGAGCCACTCCGGACTTTTACTTTTTTTTTCTTTAACCTTTTTTTTATCATTGTCACATAATGTCTTTCGGTGGTCCCGACCGGCGGCATTCGTGACAAGATTGGGTGCTGAAGTCCGGGATTATTTTCTCCAATTCTAATAAGAGCCGTTAATAGGGGCAAACAGATGCGAGGCAACGAGAGAAAAAGACGCAAAGATAAATAAATAGATAAGTAACACGATGTCGATAGTAGAAGCCGCTTTTTTCGAGAGAGTGGTGAACTGCAAAATAGGGTTACGAAAAAGGTCTCGCGGTGCGAGTCTTTTTCGTCTTTTAGGGAAGGAGGTGTTACAAAATGTATAGAGAGCTATCGGGATTCGAACTCAAAACTCCGGTTTACGGAGAGAGATGGGATTCATTTTTGCATATTTATACACGACCGAGAAATTATAATAATGCGACTCGAATGACGTCAGAAAAAGAGAGATAAAAAGAGAGAGTCAAGACAAAAAAAACTTCAGCCGCACGCGAAGAAAAACAGTCGACAGGAAGTTAACGCGACACAGAGGACGAAGGATGCCGGCAAGAAAGTACGTTAGCTGCCGGGTAAAGACGGACATATTTTGAGGACAACTATAGTAAGTCTTCCCAAGTACCTCTGCGCTGAACGGGGAAGAAATGAACAACCGTCGACAAGAAAGTCGCGAGGAAAGGCAGGGGCCTTTTGTAAATGGAATTTGAAGATGGAATTATAGCCGCCCTCGGCTCGGGCGAGACGATCCTGTTGAACATGGAATTATAGCCGCCCTCGGCTCGGGCGAGACGAGCGTGTTGAAAATGGAATCATAGCCGCCCTCTGCTCGGGCGAGACGAGCCTGTTGAAAATGGAATTATAGCCGCCCTCGGCTCTAGCGAGACGAGCCTGTTGAAAATGGAATTATAGCCGCCCTCGGCTCGGGCGAGACGACCCGCTGAACTAAGCGGAGAAAAAGTAACCAGCCAGGAATTGCTTTTCCTGAGAAAAAAATGTATTACAAAACTACAGGTGCATCCATTTGTAAGTAACAACCTGAATATCTCTTCACGGACATTCGCCCCCTAGGGCTGTTATATATGTGTATATTTTTTGTATAGAAATGAATCCTGCTACTATAGGGATAGGATAGACAATCCCCCCCCTCTTCTTAAGAATATACTTTTGTTTTGATGTTTTATTTCGTTTTGTTTTATAGAAACACTCCTCTTTTTTCTAGTATACAGTTTCATTAAATAAATGAATATAAATTTAAGTCCTAATGTCTTTTTGTCGTTTCTTAGTATCTTTTGTTTGTTTCCTGACGGTATTTTATATTGGAGAAATCCCCATCCCATGTACCGTTTTATTTGAACCTGGGATAATACGAGCCACTCCGGACTTTTACTTTTTTTTTCTTCAACTTTTTTTTTTATCATTGTCACATAATGTCTTTCGGTGGTCCCGACCGGCGACATTCGTGACAAGATTGGGGGCTGAAGTCCGGGATTATTTTCTCCAATTCTTATAAGAGCCGTTAATAGGGGCAAACAGATGCGAGGCAACGAGAGAAAAAGACGCAAAGATAAATAAATAGATAAGTAACACGATGTCGATAGTAGAGGCCGCTTTTTTCGAAAGGGGGTAAACTGCAAAATAGGGTTACGAAAAAGGTCTCGCGGTGCGAGTCTTTTTCGTCTTTTAGGGGAGGAGGTGTTACAAAATGTAAGGAGAGCTATTGGGATTCGAACTCACCACTCCGGTTTACGGAGAGAGATGTGGTTCATTTTTGCATATTTATACACGACCGAGAAATTATAATAATGCGACTCGAATGACGTCAGAAAAAGAGAGATAAAAAGAGAGAGTCAAGACAAAAAAAACTTCAGCCGCACGCGAAGAAGAACAGTCGACAGAAAGTTAACGCAACACAGAGGACGAAGGATGCCGGGAAGGAAGTACGTTAGCTGCCAGCTTAAGACGGACATATTTTGAAGACAACTATAGTCAGTCTTCCCGAGTACCTCTGCGCTGAACGGGGAAGAAATGAACAACCGTCGACAAGAAAGTCGCGAGAAAAGGCAGGGGCCTTTTGTAAATGGAATTTGAAGATGGAATTATAGCCGCCCTCGGCTCTGGCGAAACGAGCCTGTTGAAAATGGAATTATAGCCGCCCTCGGCTCGGGCGAGACGAGCGTGTTGAAAATGGAATTACAGCCGCCCTCGGCTCGGGCGAGACGAGCCTGTTGAAAATGGAATTCTAGCCGCCTTCGGCTCGGGCGAGACGAGCCTGTTGAAAATCGAATTATAGCCGCCCTCGGCTCGGGCGAGACGACCCGCTGAACTAAGCGGAGAAAAAGTAACCAGCCAGGAATTTTTTTTCCTGAGAATAAAAAGTATTACAAAACTACATGTGCATCTATTTGTAAGTAACAACCTGAATTTCTCTTCACGGACATTCGCCCCCTAGGGCTGTAATATATGTGTATATTTTTTGTGTAGAAATCCTGCTACTATAGGGATAGGATAGACAATCCCCCCCTCTTCTTAAGAATATACTTTTGTTTTGATGTTTTATTTCGTTTTGTTTTATAGAAACACTCCCCTTTTTTCTAGTATACAGTTTCATTAAATAATGTAACGATGTGTTACTGTACAGTAAGCGAGTGGTAATACCCAAAACATTGCAGAATAGGATGTTAAGAGATTTCCATACGGGACATCCGGGGATAAATCGAATGAAGTCGTTAATGAGAAGCTACGTGTACTGGCGTAACATGGACACTTACATAGCAGCAACAATAAATAAATGTAAAGGATGCCAGTTAGCAGCAAAATCCCCACCTATAGTACACAAACCTTGGCCGAAAACCGACCAACCATGGTCGAGAATCCACATGGACTTCGCTGGTCCAGTAGGAGAAAACTATTATTTAATTGTAGGAGATAGGTACACAAAATGGCCGGAGGAAATGCGTTGCAGGAATCGAACAACGAACAACTCAATAGGGTTCCTACACGAGTTGTTTGCAAGATTCGGTGTACCAGACACACTGGTCACTGACAACGGAACGCAGTTCACATCCGCAGAGTTTAAGGAATTTTGCGACACGTTCCAAGTGAAGCACATCACGACTCCGCCGTATCATCCAAGGTCGAACGGCCTTGCGGAAAGGTTCGTGGACACGCTAAAACGAGCGTTAAAGAAATCCATTGGAACACCAACAGAAAAAGCTTTGCAACAATTCTTGCAAGTTTATAGGATCACACCACATCTTAGTACACCATCAAACATATCACCAGCTGATCTAATGTTTGCCAGAAAGGTAAAATCATCGTTTGATAAACTGTTGCCAAGACAGGCAATTATCCGAAACACTACACACACGAGAAGAAAGAAATATAACTCGGGAGATCGAGTATATTTTAAGTGCTACAAGAATAACACATCTTACTGGGAATGTGGAGTAGTGGATAAACGCATTAGTGATTGTACATATATGATTAAAGGTCCACAGAGTATACATAAAAGGCACCTAAATCAGATAAAAAAACGTCATATCCAAGATGATGATTATACGACAACAGTCGAAGAGGAGGAAACCATAGATATCATATACGAATCCTTTAATTTGGAACCGCCTCAATATACACCTGAACCCCGAAGATCAGGTAGGAAAAGAAAATTTAATGAACCATTGATGGTAAACCCAAAAAGAAAAAGATATTGAAATCTGTGTGACTTCAAATCTTGGGAGGGGGGGGGTGTTGTGGTGGCAACCACTCATTTGCATATACGAATAACGTTACACTATAAATGGCAAACCTAGGTTGGCCTTAGTGTGTGTTACCTAAATGCCACCGGAAGTGACGCCGAAGAGCGTGCATGTCCTCCCACCAAGACTCTCTGACTCGACACCTTCCTTTGTACATACTGTAACTATACCTTTTCTTTAATACACTTATTATTGCATTCTCCTTGTTGTTTGCGCCTTCATTGTATTCCTCACTAATTATTGTTCAACCTTGCAACCACAACAGATAGTAAGTCTGTATTTGCCATGTTAAAGTTTGTTATTTATGAGATGTGTTACTATATATATACACTACAATAATGTCGTTGTTAAGTTGTATTTATCTTGGTTGTCAACAAACACACTCTTCCGACATCTGTATCCTCAATATGTCACTCGGTTTCATGCTTTGGGCTATTTCATATCAGTTTAATTGTTCACTAGTAATTCGGCTGAAATTCATTTCATGGATTGAACCGCACACCCTAATTAACTACTCAAAGTATTTTTAGCAGCGTGGACCTTATCTTGGATGACGTTAAGACGATTGTTGCGTCTTTGAAATTTACCAAGATCGACCTTGACTATTTAATTATTTAAATATTGGAATATGGAATAAAAAGATAACTTTGAATAAAAGAGAGTAAATGTGAATATATGTCCACATTTTAACCCGGTTGACTGTTATTTTATGTGAGTAATTTTTCATTTAATGGTTGCGAAATGTTCGAAGAAAGCAATGATAGTTATAATTGTATGAGTGCATATGTTTGTTCGCTGTCAGTGTGTTTGTCAATTGGTCAGTGTGATCGAATTAGACATAGTGTATGTTTCACCTTCATAGTTGAAGTTTGATAACAATAACGGAATATTGCTTTAAAGCCAATTGTCAGTGTCATACAAATTTAAATAAATAACATTAATATGGCACCTTTTTATTTATTTATTTGAAATTCTTACACTTTGATGCTTATTAAATAGCATTAAATCATACAGAATGCAAATAGTTTGATTTTATCAGTTAAAACGGGACAACAACATTCGATTTTACAAACAATTAATTTTAAAGTCGCGAAATCACAAGTGTTTTCTTAAGAACATCAGTAAGTTTTCAATTACATTTTTGCATTGCGTTTCGTCTTTTGAAATCGAGCGATCTCATCGAAATAAATATGTGTTAAAGGTGATAGCATACGTATGGACATGATACTCTCTCAGTATATTATCATATCGAAAAGTAATACAGTTTCCTCAATAAAAAATATTGGTATTTACAGAGATGATGGTGATATATAAAAAAATATATCAAACGAAAATTAAAATAAAATAATTAAAATTATATTTGTTTAAAATCTGAATTTTTATATAGAGATAATTTTAATTAAAAAGAAGTCAATTTTATCATGTGTAACTTTTAATTTAAATCGTTATATTGTAAGAATTAAATTAAAGTAAATAATATATATATATATATATATATATATATATATATATATTAAGAAATATTCTACTCAATCCTGAACACGTTTTAAAAAAATTACAGCTTCAATAATCCATACAAAGCCTACAAATTAAATAGTATATATATTTAATAACACTAAGAAATAATATACGACTGTTTAAAAACAACGCATACAAACATAATTAGTATATAATTACAACAAAAATACATTATATTGTTATAATAATTGAGAGAAAGCGACATTATAATAATGCAGTAATAACCATTATTGACAAAGTAGTTTGGGGCTATTATAGATATTTCCTTTAAAAGTAACCCATAGCATATATATATATATATATATATATATATATATATATATATATATATATATATATATATATATATATATATATATATATTTTCTTCTTTTTCTTCATCGTCCAATGGTAATGGACTTATGGGACAGAAAATCACGTTATGTCAGGTTACGCGAATTTGAATTTAAAAAAATATAATACTATTACAAAACAATGGTTTTAAAAAAATATGTCTAAATACCCTTTCTAATTCAAATTGGCGCCACCTCGACTTCAACAGTAACGACATATTTGTAAAGACACCAAGACAAACACCGCATGAATATTTTTTGCGAATCAAATTGAAAGAACTCGCGAAAAAAGAACAAAAATGGAACAAAAATATACGGAACTTACATACACCAACTTGACCGGAATACTAAATGGACTATTCAGAAAATTGAAAAAATAAAAATAAAGTCTCATTTATTAAAAAGTATTATGTTATTAAACAATGTGTGCCTAAATAAAAATACGCTGCCTAAATACACACACAATATATATATATATATATATATATATATATGAACACAAATATTACTTATCCAATCACACAAGCACGAAATGGGAGTGATACGAAATGTTGGGGAAAATAAAGATTTATAAATTCGTTAAATGGAAATCAATATTAGTAAATCTACCTTACAATAGCGAAGTAATTTACCGGAAGTCTTCAACGACAGAAATAAAGAATCCCCACATGAGCACAAACTGGTTGGCGCTGATGTAACAGCCATGGATTCAAAAGCTTTTCTCGGCAATCACTCTCAGTAGACGGCAATCGGAAAGTTTATTTCTGATTTCGCCATGTAATTCGACAATTCAAATATCGGCCAGTGTGATAGGTGACATTTACTGACCCAGTTGGCTTGCAATAAACTGAACATTTGGAACTAAGTCATCTTAAGCTCAGGTTTCGTCTTCAGTAAAGAAATGCGTTGGCAACGATTCAACATGTGTAATGTCTACTTACTGTCGGGTCCAAGTCTCTAGTGAGTAACTCTAGTAATATGATCTCTCTTAAAATGCTAAAAGTGATAGGATTATGCAACACCTTCTATTCCAGCCCTACACCATTTTTGGAAAATATCTAAGCATTTATAGAAAATAGTTTATCTTTATCGTGATTCATAAATATATATATATATATATATATATATATATACCAGACAACTAGCAATCTAAATATTATCTCCTATCACTGTTTTAAAGATGTAATCATTTTGTGGTGCAATTTAATATGACGGCATTAATTTTTCTTTCATTTTACTTCAGTCGAAGTTCTCAGAAATTAAAAGGGCCCGTTCCTGGCCTAACACTTGATCTCTATATAGGATACACAGATATTCGAATATTCCATTAAAGTTCTTGATTAACTGTCACACATTGAGTAAGTAAAGAAATTAAGAACATTTGAAAAAATTTACTAATAAACTATGTTATAATCTATCTCTCGTGTGGTCTCATGGTCTTACCAGATTCCAAGAAAATAATTCATCTAGTCTGGTAGAGGATCCAGCGAAGTGAGTTATTTAAGCTAAAATTAGTTAGATAAGGTGAATTATTCCTCGTATTTGACAGTGTATAGCCGTGTCGATGGAATCTTATTTGGGCTTCGGATACTACGTTATTTTAAATGTTTGATAAGGGTTTACTTGTATTAGCAAGTATCCTCATGTGAAGTAGCCCTCACAAACCCTTGCACAGAGAGACCGAAGACACTCTGGAATCGTATCTAGAAAGTAATTCAAACTCTCCAGTGGGTAATTACACTCTCATTAATTAGGATACGATCCGTTGTTCGCAGGAACAAATAAATTAACAAACCAACTCTCTCGTATATACGTGTGTGTATTTTATCGTTATTAATAGAGTTTCTATTGAAGAAATAAATTTAAAAAAACGTAACGTAAAATATAGTTCATTGATTTCCAAGGGAGGTAATTAAA
>OY744530.1:46749083-46764083 GCA_963556195.1 Sepiola atlantica | reverse complement strand
TTTTAAGATAGTTTCACTGCTGTCGAAATTAATTTTATCAATTACTAGCCTTTCTACTTTTTATATGCAGGACTTTTAGTATATGTAGTATTAGCATGTTATTTGCATATTCTATTATAATCGTATTGTCTACGAGTATTTTTAAATTGACAGCGGGTTCAATAATAATTTGTTTTATCTTGAAGACATTGCTCCTTAAATATTACAGATGACTTATGTATGTTTGATCCTTTCTAAATTACTGAGTAATGTTCTAGAAAGGATCAATGTAAAATATGCAAGCCAAAGTGAACTGTAATATTTAACGGAATATGTCTTCAAGAAAAATACAGCCTAAATAAACGTACATAAACATACATATAATCCTTGTAGATGAAAAAGTCAACATATAAAATATCAAGTAAATAATTAAGATATAAAAGTATAACTGTTGCTATAAAAAGTGTGAATTGATATAAATCGACGAAAAGCACAAGAGGAATAGTTGTTCAATTTTAGAATGAATATTTAATGTATTGAGAAAATCAATAAGAATTTATACTACAATTAATTGTGTCATAAATCAATGAAACACACGCACAACCATAACTCAAATAATATTAATAAATCCTGTGTTGAGTATTTCGTCTTCAACAGATGGTAGTTCCCAGTTGGCACTCTTTGTTTAAGTACCCTTGTCTCTATAAACAGCCACTTGAAACACATTTTCAATTGCCCGAAAGAGTTAAAGATTTTGTGAATGATTAATGAAAAAATACAAACTCACAATAAACACAACGCATTTATTTAAATACTATCTGAAGTACTCGTCTATGCCGGGTTTCTCAACTTTTCTTGAATTTTATCGCCAAAATAAAAAATTGAGAATATTTTTTAAGTATGTTTCACTGATTTTTAAAAATGTTAAACACATTCAGATATATGATGATGATTGCTATATCCTAGTAAAAAGCGGAAAGGTTTTATAAAAGCAAAATAATAATTGTCTAATGTGAGATTTAAATGTTAAATATTGAGCGGATATAATTTTTATTAGTTGAGGATCAGAGGAAATAGGGTCAGTTAGTGTACTCTAATGTCATCTCGACCCTTTGTGTACCAGAGTCTTTGTTGTGTTATTGCTAGTGTAGATTTGTTTTCTGTCGATCTGAGATATGGTTTTGTGCAGTTCTAGGATTTCACCTGCCCATGCTTTACTTTCGCGCCCTTTGGGTGTACTGCTAATTTCCTGAGGCGCTCCTATCGGGGAATGCTGACGCGACTGCTAGGCCAGTTTTTTTCTATCGGCAAGAGTGCTCTTCCTTTTTCCCAGCAAGGGTGGGAATAAATACTTCCAGAAGCGGACGTGACGTCACATGGCTTAAAGACGGGGAAGGTGAAAGAAGGTGTTATCAGTTAGTTTGACGTCTGGAAAGAACCGGATGGGTAAATATGATGTCAAATGTATGATTTACTAAGACGCTAAACATGTGTAAGTCCGGTTGCCTCTCCGCCGCTGGCAACAGAGAAGGCAAGGTCAATCTCTCAGTAAAACGTATTTTCTTCAAATTGATTATTTCCCCTTTTTTTCGTGTTGTTGTGAAACATTAATTGCAGGTGCTCCGGTCACAGAGAAATGGATAACATGAGATTAAGTCGGAGTGAGCAGTTATGATTGTTATCTGCATTCTATAAAAATGTATGTTTATAACCCGTGTATTTTATTGAGTCTTAGTTGTAAAGTCTCCGATAAAATAACATATTGGAACTAAAAGAAAACGCTTCATCCACACAGTTACCGATCAAAACGAAATGTTCGTCATTTAAATCTACGTAAATGAGTTCTGCGTAGGGATCCAAAATTGACAATCGTTTTTACCTCGTCTGCTTGACTAATATAAAAAATGAAACATAAAGAAATATAAATAAAACATATTTGTGAATATTTATCAACTAATTTTTATCCATTTTTAATACAAAGGATGATTGTTTTCTCTACAAATTAAACAATATGTCAATTGCGTACGCTAATTATACGTGAAAAGTATAAACTGTTATTATAAACGTTGTTTTGGTTGACTGAAATAGAATGTTAAAGTAACGCTGGAAATGTCGGAATATTTGTTTTTAATTTTATTTTTTCGTACTTTAAACTTTGAATAATGTGTTGTAAAAGTTCAAGTCAATTCACATTGATAATAGGATCGGGTCGAATGTGCTTAATCGAAATCTGCGGTTAGCTTTTCTCATAAATCAACTGCTTAACTGTGATGCCCGGCACACACGCATACATAAATATGTGTTGTTTATATGTACAATGAATATATATATATATATATATATATATATATATATATATATATATATATATATATATATATATGTGTATATATATATATATATATATGTGTGTGTGTGTGTGTGTGGTGTGTGTGCGTGTGCTGTGTGCATGTGTGTGCGTAGAGTTTGGATGTATAATACGACAAACGCCATTTTCTAAATTGCAAATGTATCACTACAAAATGGTGCATTTGAACACGCTATCACACTCCAAAATGTGTTTTTACATCATGTTATACTAGTGGGGCAGCATAGCTAACGTAGTGTACATTTTAGTGATATGTGCACGAAATTTGGCAGAAATGTACATTGACATATGGCGAAAATTTTCAGATATTGAGCCACTCGGAATTCTGACTTCATGTCCGCCATATTAGAATTCAAAATGGCCGCCATTTGAAATCTTCATTTTCGATTATTAGTGGGTCTAATGCTGCTTTTGACTCAATTCTGTTGCCTAAATGTATGTTTTGGGGGTCAAGGAATCCAGTGATAACAACCTGCATTTTGTACGTTTTAGTAATGAGCCACTATGTTTGATTTCAAAAAGCTTGTCATTTAAAATCTACATTTGTGATTACCTTTGGGTTTAACAGCGCTATTGACTTGATTTTTGTGTCTAAATGTATGATTGAGTAACAAGCTGCAGTGTGCATCTTTATTAATGTTGCTGCCATATTAAATCATCAGGAAAAGGATCAGTTCGGGGCAAACTATATTTCGGGTAAACATGACACAGAATAAAGTAAATTAAATATGACCATTTCCGGGTCAGATCTGACCTTTTCAATGAAAAACTTATTTTATTCAGAGTACTTTTTTAAATCCAGAACGAAGCTTGTCCCTAACCGGGTCTTTTTCCGTGTCTGTCACGGGATTTTTAAGAGTGTAGTTTAAGTAGCAGTTTTCATGGAATTTATGATTACAGAAATTCTACATTGTGTATTTTCAGAATCCTCGTGATGCATGCGTGCCTGTAGACTGACGGTGCTGGTTGTTATTCTGAAGACAGTTCGATCACAATGTCCAAGAGGTTTACACTAGCTTATGCTGAGTGAACATCATCAACATCACAACATCTCAGCACTACTGAGTGGAGGTTATGCATCATATGTCAAGAGGACAAGGTGGAGACATTAAACCACATCTGAAGAATCTAAGAGAAAATACATTGGAAGTAGATACAGTTCACACACAAAGAACCTGATTAAATTGAATAAACTTGAAGAGCTTCCACAATTACTCCAATTGGAATAACTTGATGATGGCCATGACATTGAAGCTGTGATGGTTGCATACAGCGCACAATATCACCATACGTGCACGCTTCAGTAAAACAACACCAAACCACTGAGAGCACAGAAGAAAGCACTCAAAATATAAGGTCAGAGCGATGAGGAAATGTCTTTATGCAAACGCCCTAGGCCGCATGCACGTTCGAGTACAGGGGAGGTTCCAGAAACTTGTTTCTTCTCTGGACAATCTGCAGGGACTAATGGTCTTCTGAAAAGCTGCAACATTCGAAATTAACAGACGGGTCCGAGCCTGTGCAACCTTTCTTTGCTTGGCCGTCTCAGTGGTGGGCACCTGGTTGATGCCCAGTATCACCTGGAGTTTGATATGACTTTACAACCGCGCGAGATCGGTCCAATTAACAGGACCACAGGACTCTGACCAAGAGAGAGCGATGTCGGCAGTTGTCTTTGCTGAACTCGTTCTACATTGACGAAAAAAGACAAGATGAGGAGACAGTGGAGTGGAGTGGACAGCAACAAGACCGAGCTGTTTAAGTTCTAACAGCTTTCTTGGAATGGTTTGAACAAGAGGACTAGGAACTCGTCATTACTGATAGAGAGGCACTTCTCAGCAAGCCACTACTACAAGATCTGACTTCACTCGACCCATGCAAACATGAAGAGCCTGACAGTCGGATGTTGCTGCATGCATGTCACGCAGCTAAGCACGGAGACAACTCAATAGTCATCTGGACTGTAGACACCGATGTTGTAGTGCTGGCAGTGCCCGCGGTACAGGAATTGCATCCAGAATACAAACTATGGCTGACATTCGGAACAGGACCAAGTTTCCGATCTCTAGCAGCACATGAAATAGAAGCTGGCCTGTGACTAGAGAAGGCTCGTGCACTGCCAATGTACCACGCTCAAACTGGATGTGATACTGTGTCAAGCTTTGCTAGACATGGCAAGAAGACCGCATGGGCAATCTGGACAGTACTGCCAGAGTAACATACCAAATGATGAAATGTGCCTCACCGAGAGGTTCGTGATCCTGTTGTATGATCAAACCAAGAAATGCACGGACATTGACAAGGCCAGGAGGAAACTCTTCGCAAGAAAGAACAATGTGCAGCTGATTCCTCCAACGAAGGTAGCTTTAAAGGAACATGTCAAGAGGGCAGTATATCAAGGTAAACATGTGTAGGGTCAGATACTGCTGCCAGCACCAGAACTCCCACCACCAACCAACTGGGGTTGGTCAATGACTAAAGGACAATACACACCATACTGGACCTGGCGACCTGAGGCAGCTCACACCTACATTGAGCTAGTTTTTTGCAAGTGCCAGAAAGGGTGTGTGAGACGCTGCCAGTGCAATAAGGTTGCTCTTAAGTGCAAAGCCGTCTCTGTGTGTGAAGGCGACTGTACATGAAGATGAGTCCACAACATTCATTTACTTGTGGCAGTGCTTAACACTGTTTATGTACACATATCTTAAGTACAGATGCATACATAGCCTAAAATACAAGACCATTGTAGAATGTCAGTACACACCTAAACCTATATATTACACCATAACATGTCAAAATTGTAACTAAGATATTCAATGACTTAAGACATGTATCAAATGTATAACACTCAAAATTATTAGTTGAAGTAAATTGATATTTTTAATTAGAGTTATACAGGGAAAGCTAGTTTTGAGGAGTTTACGTTGTTTTGTGTTAATGTTCACACTAATTTTGTTTGATATTCAGATGTACCGCCGAATTGATCATTTTGTGATATTGATTGAATGGATGGAGAGGACTAATCAACCAAATCTCTTAGGAAAAGTACC
The DNA here is from genome assembly GCA_963556195.1 of Sepiola atlantica. Lineage (NCBI taxonomy): Eukaryota > Metazoa > Mollusca > Cephalopoda > Sepiida > Sepiolidae > Sepiola > Sepiola atlantica. Next base: position 46,758,686 of record OY744530.1, on the reverse strand, counting down.
ATATCAAACATAGAACAACACATAATCTAATCAATAACTCAAACTTGTCAAAACAATTTTTACTTAACAGACTTTGAGTAAAATGTTGTTGTATCAAAAAACATGATGATGAATATTTATCTCTCATGAATTAAGTGAAGTACTGTAATAAAGTAGGTAATTTTGAAAAATGGATTTTTTATTTGTCATGTACTATAGAAATATTTGACCCAGAAGTAATTGCACATGTCGAATTCAACTGGCGGCTATTTTGTAAATCTAATATGTTCGCTAATTCAGAGTGTAACCATCGACTTCCTATCCTACCAACACATACATGTGGACACCTGAATCGAGTCAATAGCAGCATTAGACCCCAAAGTTAATCGAAAATGTAGGTTTCAAACAACGGCCATCTTGAAATCCATATGGCGGATCATTGGTACAAAATATGCGATGCAGATTGTAATCAGTATATTCCTTGCCCACAAAAGCATAGATTTAGACACCAGAATCGAGTCAATGACAGCATTATACTTAAAGATAATCGAAACTGTAGATTTTAAATGGTGACCATTTAATTTCAATATGGCCAAGTGGCTCAATATCTGAGAATTTTCGCCATATTCTAATGTACATTTGTGTCAAAGTTGATGCTTATATCACAAAATTCACAATCTTTTTGAAATTTCGAGTTAAACCGCCCCACATTACCGGCATACTTTTTCATTTGCTTTCATTGAAAATAAGCTTTCAGTTTAAGTTTAGATTGTATGTGTTGTTGTTTTGTTTGTTTAAGTTCTCAATTTAAAAGAAATTGAATTGATCGCGTCTTTCATCAGGACTCTTGATATCAGTTTTTATGTATCAATTTTCAGTATTTCAGTATATATATATATATATTTATATATATATAAATATATATATATATATATAAATATATATATATATAAATATATATATATATAAATATATATAAATATATATATATATATAGACATATATATATATATATATATATATGTTGCATTCCGATGACAAGAGAAAAAATATATCCAAAATTCTAATTTTCATATTCATTTTGAAATGACGAAAAAATTTTCGAATTTTGGCGAATATCTGTATTACTTATTTATTGTTCCGAGAAACAAAAGTCTTTTTAATTTTTATTTTTTATTGTTTTTCCTTTATTTTATTTTTTTTTTCAAAAATTATATAAACGATCAAGAGGACGAAAACTTGATTAAGAGTTGAGACTGTTTACAGTTGAGAAATTCGCTCAAGACTGTGATAGTGTCAGAAATTGGTTTTCACGCATCTTTCGAAGCTTACAGTCTAACTAAGTCAAAGGAGAATGTCTACTTACTTTTATAGTCTAGGACACGTTGATGTTTTTTTTTCGATTCTGTTTCAGTGGCTCACGTCATTCTGACAATTGTGTTCTATGTACAACTCACAAAGCATACCTTGAAATAAAAACAATAAAATGTTTACTATTTCAATTTTACCCTCAAACATGACATTTTCACAGCAATCACAGTCGCATTTTCTCGCTCGCTCTAACTCTGTGTTGTTTCAAAACTTGTCTGATAGTGTTAATACCTCTTTAAGCCTTTAGAGAAAGAGTGACTAACTGTATTCAGCTAATTTACGCATTTTGTTCGTACACATCGTAAACTCAGTTATCAGAATAATATTGATTCGAAGATAGCTAATATTTTTAGTTATTCAAAAATAATTTCTCAATTTAAAAAAAAACTTATCTTTTTGTTTATGTTGCTTATGAGACATCCTGACGGATGCTAGACATTCACCCGCTATTTAAGAGACATACACCAAGTGATATTGTTATGATTCTTACCGTCCTTTTAAGCGCAAGTGTTTGTATCTCTCTTGCACTTGGTTCATCGGGTATATTCGCCAGGTAGTTTTTGAAATTATTTTCCCTAATTATACTAATAAACACTGCCAGATGGCTTTCGATTGTAGCTAACGAAGTCAACCCCTGTCCTTATGGGAAGAAGAAGAAAAAGCTGGCATGGCGACAGCAATCGGCAAGGAAATTATTATTTTAAGTTGATTAAAAAATCAATTATAACATGACGTTAAAGAACTAACAGGTTACGTAGGTTCATCTTTATGACGCACCTCAAGTGTGTAATAGCATGTTCGAAAAGGCAGCGGCAATACATATTATTATTACATATCGACTCTCGATTGGACAACATCTGCAATCACTAGTCTCTGTCAGGCAATCAGAGAAGCGAAAATGTTCGGTGCTTAAATTAGATGCGTATAAAATTTTAAACACAAAGGATTATTTCTCTTTTCCGTCATTTTTCTTTAACGGACTACACACGTGCGTTCGACAGGACCCTGTCCGCCCCTTTGCGGTGAAAAGCATTTCACCATTAGCCCACACATCCACGACCTACTGTACGACCGGCGAAGCACACACACGCTTCTCAAAGAATACACATTTACATAAGTTCATAGACGACCGCACACTATCACGAACAAAAGTTAGACACGTTTTTATATACGCACATATTTCCATGCCTTTCTATTTACACGTAAATACACACGGCGCCAGGTTTATCAGACATGTGTACTCAAGTTCTCATTACTCACAAAGCAACTTCTGTCATTAAGAAGTTCTTTGGAATATCTTAATTTTTGTCTTTTAATAACTTTTTATATTTCATTGTCATTAATTAAGTTTTCAATATAAATGAAATATTTTTATTGATAAATTTTGTCATTTTTTAGAGTGTCTTTTCTTTGACAAAAACATTCAATTTAAACTATAGTATTTTTATGAAATTGGTCAACGTTGGCACGTGATGCGCATGGCAAAGTGGTTAAATTGTAAAACAGATAAACTATCATTATTTACTTGGTGTAAATGACGAAAAAATGCATTGCTCATGTTCATTTATTTATGATAGTCAGAGTCCTTGACTTACGACAAGCACAACTCACTTAACATCGAGTAACCTTTCCAAACTCCCATGAAAACTATCTCATTAGAATTATTCGAGACGAGCAGTGACAATGATGCACGCTTATTCTCTGAATGTTCTCCTGTTAGCTACTCATGTTGGCTGAGGCGTGTATAATGCTGCAACTCAGATCGTCATCGTTTTGATAAATTCGCAAGGACATATAAAGCTTCTTTTGAATGAAGGATGTATTTGCTTTACGGCAGAGTAACAATGCAGTTATAGAGATGGGAGAATTGTATACATTAGAAATGTTACCACTGTGTGAGAGAAATATACATTAGACGGTTGCTCAGTGTATTAAGATAGAGATAGAGACATACATACATACAGTCAGACATACGGTTTAGGCCGTAATTTATCTAGACTCATATTGTTCGCCCGCCCCACCTAGCGTGAGCCGTTTTTCGTGACTACCACATCTTGCGCTGACTGGAACAGAAGCAGGATTCCTTTTACTGGTAAATAGCGTCAAATTCTTCACTTCTGCTTACCTGCTGGGATAATCCATTTCACACTTGACTTGCCAATTACCCTAAATCTCTATCGTGCCTTACCCAACCCGAATGACAGCCCTCAGTATATAACAATATCTTTGTTTTCTTTTCAATCGTTCATTTTCGAACAACGTTTCTTTTATTCAAGCTTTATTTTTCGGTTAGCTGCTTCTAGATACTCACTGTCTATTTGCATTCTGTGTTGCAGTCTAATGTTTTATGAGAACCATATTCGCGACACTTATTTAAATCAGTACGTTATATTGTACACAAGTAAGCCGGTACCACTGTTGGGGTAGAATTATTAGAATGGGCCAGTGTTAAAGAAAGGCGGATGAGTATTATATCTTATTCAGAAAACTCAAACGTGAAAAGCTAATTTTATTAAGGTTGTTTCTTATAACATATGATGAGAAAAAAGTGTAAAATTAAACATATACGTAATACCGTAACATTTTAGTAGTTTCTCAGAAATCGCTTTTGAAATTCTGCGTTGAATCAATATTAAAAAAGAGTATTCGTTTTTCTTTACTCTTTACAGTGATTTATTCAAAAGAATTCGACCTTGGCTCAACATCTCCAAGAAAAAATATTAACAATGTCGTTGTTCGTTTTTCAGTTACGAACCAAAAAACAGAATCTTATTTCGAGTGAATTTGAAAAAAAAATAATACAGTGGCACTAGAAACTATTTTTTTTTTAAAATAGACGTTTTATTTTTTGCGAGAGTTTTTAGGTAACAATTTGAAAGCACTTCATACAAATGTACATTAAAGTGAACTTTATTTTCTTTTATATCTTAGGTCATGCTGATAATATGAACAGCAGCCCAACCATAACACTTTCAACCTCTATTTTTAAATTTCTGAATATATATATATATATATATATATATATATATATATATATATATATATATATATCTTCGTGTGAGGGGTATTTAGTAGTGCTTCTTATGTTTGATCAGAAATAAAACACAATGTTTGTGGGATATAGATGTATATGCACACACATATATAATTATATATATATATATATATATATTTAGGCAAACATTATTAAATAACACGGAGTGTTTTTGCATGATAAGATTTTTTTTTTAAATTTTCCGAATGGTTTTTGTTTTTCGGTCAAATTGTTGTATGTAAGTTCTATGTGTTTCTTCTTCCATTTTCTTTTCTTTATTTTGCGAGTATTTTCGATCTGATTAGTCAAACCATCTTCAGGCGGTGTTAATTTTGGTTTCTAACAGCACCTGAAGGTCATTTGCGACTTAGTCAATTCGTACATAAAAAGGGTAGGGCGTATTTTTCTCACATTAAAATATGACTTTCACGGTGGCCAAATAGTTAAGAATGTTGCAATTGGGTTATTCTGGTAATGAGTTAAACCTTTAAACAGTTAAATCAGCAACACTGATGAGTGTTAGTGGTAAGGAAACAGGTCTGTGGATAGTAAATATTTATTGATAAAAAAATAATTTCATATGTTGTTATATATTTTTTTATTTTTCTTATCTTTCCGGTTTTTTTTTAGATGGGGCTATTTCAGAGACTCCAGCCAAGAGATCTATGTAAGATTCTAATCGTCCTTTTAAGTGCAATTGTTTGTATTTCTCTTGCACTTGGTTCATCGGGAATACTCGCCAGATAGCTTTTGAAATTCTTTTTAATTAGTCCAGTTGCTCCTATGATTACTCGTATGATGGAGATTTTCCTAAGATTCCAGTTTCTTTTCATGTTGTACATAAGACCTTGGTATTTCGTAATATTTCCCCTTTAAGTCCTGTGTAATCCTGCATCATTAGGAACACTGACTTCAACTAGGGTTGCTACTTTCTCCCTTTTGTCCCATATTACGATGTCAGGTTTAACAGTTCCTTTTTCTATATATGTAGCTGTAGGGATTGCATAGTCATAGTTGATGGTATATAATTTATTTCCCACTGTTCTTTCTGGTATATGTTCTCGGGACTTGCTGCTACACTGGATATTCAACTTTTTATAAATAGTCCAGTCAAGATATTTACGCACTCCGTTGTGTCGCATTGTATAATAGCCATCCCACAGGAGAACCTTACAAATGGATGTCAGGTTGTTCACACTCTCTACTTCTGTTTGGCAGAACCTGCCCTTGTTATTGTTGCTGAGACCACTCATCTTTTTAAAAGCATTTGTCATCAAGCCTTGATCTTGAGCAACCATTATCATTATCTCCTGATCATAATAAAGAGATCCTCTTTTCAGTCAGTCTACAGAGCTTTCATTATCTATATATTCGTGGGATAATTCATCTAGGAAATACTTAGCACGTTGTTGGTTGGCCTATTCTCTCATTTTTCTGGAATCGAAGATATTCGTGTATTTGTGTGTGTTTCTGTTTTAACAATTTAAATCATTTAACAAATCAAATTCCAAATAAAAAACATACACCAATGTATTATTTTACGGTGGTTTCAAGGCAGTGTTTTTATTAAGTCATGCAATTAATTTTTTTGTCGATAAGTCTATCAGAAAGAAAACATTTTTCGTCTTAAGAAAATCAAATAAACAGCAAATTGAAAAATCGTTACAATTCTACATTATTTTTTTTTACTTTAATAGTACAGTAAACACTAATTATTTTTTGCAAAAATGCTGACTTTCAATAATGTTATTACAATTAAACACATTGTAGTAACATATTGAACGATATTAGTAAATGTTATTTACTTTTGACGTTTCATGATAGAATTTCCATCGGTTAACCTACAAATGCTACATAATGTAGTAACAGACGGTTTCTACAGTTCGGCTTGGACAAAAGTGGAGTATCCGTTCTAGGTCTGCCCTTGGTCTTTTCTGTCGTCGGTAAGTTACCAATGAGTCATTCTAGACTGAGGCAATTATTATTTTTGTTCCAACTTAGAATGTCAATGTTTGGGGAGCTAGATTTTTCCCGCAGTAAAAACTGTATTTGTGTCTGACTCTGTACGCATGGAGAGGCAAGTAAATACGAATAACATTTTCTTAATTTTTTTCATCTCGTTTTCGATCTTAGTTATTTTTTCGGTACTATATTAAGATGTGCTTTAAATCGATTTTCTCGATTGCACATTTATCCTATGGGCATTTTCATAATGATACTATAGAGAAGATAGGAAAGGCTTTAATCTAGAAGAAAGCTGTACTCACACCACCACCCATGAAACATTGGATTTTACTTAAAAAGAGACATACCTTTGTATGCGTATCTGCTTGCATTAGTTATCTGTTAAACTCATTTTTATTTGTTAATATCGGTTAATTTGTTATAGGTCAACGGATCGCTGCGTTGGTTAAAAATTAATAGAATGTTTAACGTTAAAATACATTAACATTACTGTAGAAATTGTACTTTGTTGATTACAAGTTATTTCTTAAAATGAAAACTTGACAAAACTTTATTTCGTTAAATTTAACAAATGTCTTTAAATTTTACTTAAACGTTTTTATTATGGTTTATTATTAACGTGAACAAACGTACGTCGATAATTTTTATGAAGCCAAATTAAATTTAAGTTATTATCAGGTTCCATCGAAAAGTAAACCATGTATTCTATAAGTGTGTTATGTATTAATTAGTAGGCGAAATGTCAGTGTTTAAAAGCATTGCAAGTACATTTTTATTTCATATATTTAAATTATTTAGAATGAGTATATTTCGTCTCTTTTGATATTTCCTGTTACCCCAAAACAAACTATCATTTATAAAAGGCATAATAAATATTCTACGCCACAACCCGAGTAATTTCGAATGAATACAAGTATTGTTTTAATAAATGTGGCATAATCATTTAAGTCATATGCACACAGATAGCATTTGCTAACTTTTTATTATACTCTGAGTTGGCCAGTGCTACATAGAGGACATAGTAGTAACCCGTTAATGATCACTGATAGACAGCAACTGCTGGACTCTAAAACATTCTTCAAGAGCCACCTCCAGAAATCAGAGTATCTGTTATTGTAATTTGACTTCTTTATGTGAAATGAAATTCTATAGTTGTTTTAATGTACGATTGATTTATTAATATGATTCGTTTTAAGCAGATATTATGCTTCTCTTATCTACTTTTAGATTCGTGCAGATAAATATTTCTTTGTTTAGATTTCAAATACATTAACATCTCTGTAACTGGCATGTACACTAACAACATAAGTACAAGATACATGGCCCCAGCATAATTAGGAGCTGAAAACTCGTAATTTGAGAGTTTTACGCTCGATGACTAGCTTTTTCCTTTCTAGACAGGCAATTTTTATTTTTGTCCCAATTCAGAGTGGACTTTTAAGAGCGTTACTGAGTTAATTTATTTTATTCTTGTGCCAATTTTCATCGAGTTGGATTTTGCCGACATCATAAGAACGACCTTGTGTCTAACTACGCCATTGTTGCGAAACACGTGTATAGGGACACGTCAGGTATATATTTGACGCGTGTATTGTGTATCTCAACATCTTCAATGCTACTTGTTCCCTGACAGAAAAGCCTGGAAAAAAGGTTTCTAGATAGAGTCTTGGTTTATCAGATGATTTGCATTTAAATAAATATGCAATCTCAAACATCTTGATTATATCGGCCCAACTCACATGCAATAAATCAGTGGAAGAAACATCCGAAAACCTGTCCAAGGATTCAATTAAAAGCTACTTTTTTATTTGTTCTTTCGATTTCAATTTTTGTAATTCACAAAGAATTGATTATTTAATAAAAAAGAGGATCAACAGTGTTTCTAAGATTCAGCACATTATCGCAACATATTCAGAGATAAGAGTAAAAACGAATTACTTTACATGTTTCTGCACAATTTATGCACATATATTTTGGACCATTTAAGGGCATATATTTTGCGCCATTTATGGCCATATATTCGGCACCTTTTATAGGCATATATTCAGCACCATTCCTGGGCATATATTCTGCACAATTCATGGGCATATATCGTTGTTTTTTATTTCTACTAATAGTGAATGCTTTAGGCTAAGGAGCAAATGTTAAATATGAGACGGTTGATCCCCACCTACGTAATTTAGTAAATTGCGAAAAACAGGACATGGAACTGCAGAAGGTAAATTGATTATTCCGAGTTGAAAATTGGTTAGGCTGTGGAAATGTATTAAAAACGGATATAACGCAACATCGTGCAAGCTGTGTAAGTAATAAAACAGTCCTTTTACAAGCACGTATGTGTGTTGGAGTTTTATCATATAGGCTGACAACATATACCTAATTAGTGATTTCGCTCTCGAGTTGTCTTCTTTCATGGTTAGTAATTTTTTAAAAAGATCACGTTGAATAAATGACCGCTGTTGTTCATCAGTTTTGTGTCGAGTTAGACTCTGTGAATGGTGTCAATAGGAGGTTTTACATACAGGACGGTGTTTAATCAGTCAAGAAAGATCACTGCAGAAGCTCCTAAGCCAACAGGGAATTAACGACTATTGTCAACTTTAATGTTTTTGAAATGATTACTGCATGTATGACACAAGGTTGAGAACACGAGACAAAATGTCGTATCTGTTCTTTTCTCAGTGATCGAAAGAATACATTTTATTTGAGTATAGATTTTTTAAATTTTCTTTACATCGAGGATGTGCTGTAATTTAGAGCTGGGTATTCCCCACATAAATAAACCGACATAGTGTCTAAATATGCCCTTGTAGGGAGGCAAGTAAATAGAGACCGTAGTCTTAAATAATATTTCCTTAAAGTGTAGGTTCTTTTATATGACTATATGTTCCATATTGGAAATTTTTGTACATAATCTTAAGTCGATAGGAAAACACAGACCCATCGAATATTCGGAACATCACCAATGTCCCCAACTTGGTTTATTAGCTTACTCTTGGGTCTCCAAATGACATCGCTTCTCAATTCTTACTATATTACCTAAATAAATAACTGCAGTAATAAAATCATATGAGTGCAAACAAAAGAAATATATGTATGGATGTAGTTTATATTTTTTTAGGTCTTTTAATCCAAATCTAAAATCGAAAACTTATATCCAATCTGTTGTCAATATCGCCGGATAAATTGTTTACTCTTTTAAGCGATCAGGAAAGTACTCTAGATGCAATCCTCTACTCATAAAAGATACGTCT
>OY744530.1:46721583-46746583 GCA_963556195.1 Sepiola atlantica | reverse complement strand
GTAAACCAGAAAAAAAAGACCGATAATCATACCTAATTGTTCGACTTACGAGATGCATATTTATACGTATGCTAAACCTAATTTATTTTGTTTTCATTTTGTTTAACTAATATGTAAACACATCAAGGTCCAGAGGCCACTCGAGAATACGAGAGTGTCAGTGCACAAAGGATTTGAAACGATGGGTGAAATGAGCAGAATTTTATTATCCATAAGGACGGCTCAACAATTATTTTTTTTTAGAATATTGGGCTTGAAGACGACTATTTTATAGTCAATTTGAGAGCAGCCATGTTATATTTTGTTTCAGAAATAGTTACTTCTATGAAATAAACTGCACATAGACGTTTCGTTTCGGTTTAGGTACACAGAGAGAATGGAAAGTTATTTACTGTGGTTGTAGATATGCCAATTCTTGCTGTGGATGTTTTCCGGGTGGGAACCAGAGATCAGAGCACAGTTGAGCAACTACCGTGAGAATAATGATAGAGTAGAAGGGCTACAAAGATTGTTTAGCTAAAGCTTTTTCTCATAAATCTTAATCTGTATCGTGTTCCACGGGTGGGAAATCCTTCAACACAGATTATTTAACATAACTTTATACATGTGGAACGCGTAACGTTAGTAATGCTTCCATAAATACTACATCATAATAGTTTTCAATTTTCAAGTCTTATTTCAACAAATATCTGTAGTCGTCCTTTGAATTAATCAAACATCGTCCTCAAATCTTTCATTGTACTGTTCTATCATTCAACTGAAAATCTCATAAATTCTAATCCTTGAGTAGCGTTTGACCTTGATAAGTAGTGAACCATCAGTATGAAATTCCCTCTGTATTTTGTGATTGAGTTATGCTTTTTAAAATGTCCATTCTAATTGTTTTTATTGACCGTAAATTGCAATTTCCTCACCAAATTAGTCACATCTTATTAACGTCTGTCTATTACACTTATTCACTTCTCACTTATTGTGGGATCAACCGATTTAATTTTGTACAGTGTCGATCATTCTCACTTCCGTTTGTCTCCGTATGTACTTATCAACAGTCGAAAGTAATAAGCCAGACTTTAGACCAGAAGATTGGAATAATCTATAATAGCAATACAGAATATCACCACAAGCAGTGATACTATTTTACCCGTGGTTAGTGAGGAAAATATAGAAAGAGATAGGGATATATGCATATATATATATATCATATATATATATATATATATATATATGTATAAATATGAAGTAAGTCATGAAAATGAGATGCCGTGGTAGACAAAATGTGTGAAAAAAGACAAACGGAAAACAGGTTAAAATACAGGAGAAAAACAAAAAGAAGACATTTGACCGGTTTCGTTCGTATTAACGTTCGTTAATTTTTTTCAGAAAACCGATCAAATCTCTTGTTTTTGTTTTTCTCCTGCATTTTAACCTGTTTTTTGTTTGTCTTTTTTCACACACACACACACACACATATATATATATATATATATATATATATATATATGTATATATATATATATATATATATATATGGGTAGATGAAAGGATAAAACAATCCGACGGAATGAAATTAAAAATGGAACAGTGGAAAACCCATAAGCTCAACGTTTCGCCCTATGGGATGTGGGCTTTTTTGTCTATTGTCAATTTATGCAATTTTTCCTCCGCTCTTGAAAAAGCTCACATCACATCGGGCGAAACATTTAGCTTATGGGTCTTCAACTGTTCCATTTTTAATTTCATATATATATATATATATATATATATATATATATATATATATGTATATATATATATATATATATAGCAACAAGAAAAATAGCAAACATTTATGTTGTCTTTTAAGCTTTTGTTGAGGACTGATCCGGATTAACACATAGTGACAGGATGGGTTCGTCATGTTACTATAAAGTCGACAGCTTTGCCTAACTAAAGGGCAGCCGCTTAGTGCACGGCTTATAGGACGTCTGCCTAGAGCCTGTATATTCGACTGTCTTATTGTGTGTAATAAAGTGTTCTTAATACATCTCTTATTCTTTCTATTCCTGTCTTGTGTTCTTATCAATTTATTGCTATTGCTACGATATAACAAATTGGCGACGAGAGATTACGACTAAACTCTAGTTTGTTAACCCATAACAAATTGACGATCTCCAAACAGGACTCACGGAAAATTATTTGTTTTACTATAACAAATAATTGATATTCGTGAAAAATATTCTCCGACCAGTGGATTTGAACCCTTGTTGGTAACATTACACATACACAAGAGATTGCTTCTCATGTATGAAGAAACTTTGTTTTTTCAAAGGAAATTACCAATTAAATTCTTTTTACAATTTGATAGTTACTTTTTAAAAGGATTTGAGAATAAAAGATATTTTGTTTTCACTATATTTGGACTGTAAGTAATATTTACGGCTTTTATAAAAGGCTACAGCGTATTTTAAAAAATTGTTGTCTGACGAAAAGCAAAACAAAATATGTTTAAAAAATAGAGGAATTGCAGCAAACTATGATCCAATTTTTAAAAAATACAAGTGGAACAATAACACCGACGTGGCGAGAGACAGCTTAGACATGACGACAGGTTTGAAATGTTGTCATTTATTGTCCAGCGAACGCAAGAACCAAAGCAAGCGAGGTTTTTTCACTAGATGTGGTTTCTGATTCGTTTGGAGAATTCACGTATGACCCAGAAAATGGTTCTATTTTATATGAGTACTTTCGGAGGTTTGCCGACATTTTCAAAGAAAAATGTTCAGAATGGCCACAAGAAAAAAGGTTCCCTTACTTCTTCAAAAATTGAACCCAGCATGCCATGATATGAACAGCAACTATATTCTGCCCATGGTACCGGGTCAAATTTCATTTGATAAAATTATGCAAATCTTGACAAATATTTTTGGCAAAAAGTCGTCCCTTTCGGACCTACGTTGGAAATGTCTAACCCTAACAAAAAGAGACCACGAGGTTTTTTACTCATGCCGGTATCGTAAATAGAGAATGCAAACAGTTTAAACTGGAAGATCCGACTGTAGACATATTCCGATGTCTCATTTTTGTGCAAGGCTTAACCGCAAGCAAAGATTCCCAGAAAACGGTGACAATCTTGACGAAGTTGGAGCAGGAGCCTAATTTTACGTTCCAAGCGGTTGTTGACGAATGTAATAGAATCTTAGGCATGCGGCACTATTCGGCGAAGATCGAAGAAAAAGACGTGCTCAGGGCAGATATGACAGAAGAAACGGTTAAATAAATAGAGATATGAAACCTATTGGTAGCTACGCAGAAAGCACACGAAGTAGGAAACCAATAACATGGGGAAACACATTTCCTTCTGGTTTAGGATTTCATATAAAAAAAAGGTGTCTCTTTAAAACCAAATGTATTATTTTTGCGGAAGGTTAGGGCACGTAATGTATCTGTGTAGAGAAAAAAGGTCGACCGCTAAGAGTTTTGTAAATGCTTTCATTTCCAAGAAGAATATTTGCTGATATAAAAATAAACAACAGAAATATTTGTTTTCAGATAGACACTTGTAGCGACTTGTCTATATTCAGTGACAACTCCTGGAATAAAATAGAAAACCATCATTGGTTCGCAGCGAAAAGGTCGCAAAAAAGTAACAGGCAGAAAGCTGAATTTCATAAGAGAATTTATGTGAAACATTTCTTTTGGAGAGAAGACGTGTAAAGCTTATGTCTATGTGCTGAAAATACTTCCGATTCATTCGGTAGCGATTGGATGGTTTATTTTACTTGTGGGATATACCGATAAGCTCATTCTAACTCTCAGTATAGGCTCCCTCCCCAAACACAAATAGTAAAAGTGAAACACTTCAGAAGACTCTGAAAAAATATTTCCCAGAGCTATTACCATAAGGTTTGGGCAGATCCACAGAAACGAAAGTAAAGGTGAAGGTAATGGAAAATTCTAGCCAAGTGTTCAACCCAAAGCGTAATGTACTGTATGCAGCTGTATAATCGATAGACTAGGAGCTTGATCGCCAATAACAAATCGAGGTACTTAGAAAAGTATAATATTCAAAGTAGGCGTCACCCACGGTTTACATAAAAAAGAAAAAGAAACATATTCCTGTGCGCGCGGATCCCTCAACAGGCTATAATATGTATCCTGAAAATGCATGAATATCTATTGCCTATCGCAGTAGACATTTTTGGTCGTTTAAATGGCGGAAAGATTTTCTCGAAATTGGATCTATCAGATTCGTATTTGCAAGTCGAGGAAGAGAGTACGAAATAGCTCACTATCAATACGCATAGAGGGTTGTATTCGTTAATCGTCTACCTTTCGGACTTGGAGTAGCACCAAATTTGTTAAACAAAATAAGGAATAATACGTTAGCGGGTTTTGATTACGCTATGGCATACTTGGACGATATATCGATCAAAAGTTGAACTACACATTGAACATGTGAATGGGGGCTTTTAAAAAAAATCGCTGAATATGAGGTTAAGCTCAGCGAAGATAAATGCGATTTTTTTATGTCCAAAATAAAACTTTTAGGAAAAAAGCAAAATGCAGAAGACTCAATCCAGAAAGATCTAGTGCAATTAAAAATATGCCCGCCCTGACAAATATTGCTGAATTGTAAGCATTTCTAGGTCTTGCTAATTTTTATTAGATATATATAAATAATATGCATGATTTACGTTCCCCGTAAAAAGAATTGTGAAAAAAGATTAAACAATGGCAATGAACAGAAAATTGCCAGAGGCCTTTTCAAAACTTACATCAGAAATTTTTTAACACATTATGACCCAGAATAAGAAATAATTTTGGCTATTGATACGAATAATTACTACACCTGCGTACTACTCGAGAAATACCGGGCAGGCAGAAAGGTTTGCAGATACCTTCAAAAAGACTTTCAGGAAAGCTGGAGGTGAAGAAAACTAGGAGTAAAAGGGTAAACGTTGTTCATGCGGATGCTGATGGCAGACTGGTCGTGGCCGATGTTACCGAGAATAGTGCTAGGTTTCGAATCATCGCGGTTTATGCGTCCAATATCGCTCGGGAGAAGGATCTTTTTCCGGGGTTTGGAGGGGTTCCCCGGTGGTTAAGAGCGGTTAATTTTACTGGGAGATTGGAATGCTATCCTTGATCCCAAAATAGATAAGGTGGGTGGGCCTAAAAGATCGTGTTGCTGTGAGACAAGTCTGTCTGACTGAATGTTATCTGGTCGACAGGTTACGTGTCGATCACCATGGCGGGAGTGGTGAGGGTGGCTTACTAACGGGCCCTGCATGCTAAGTACTTACGTTGATCCGTTGTTAGTGAGAAGGGGAAACGTTGACTATATCTCTTGCCCCACGTTCCACTGGTTACGAAATCCTGAGCACTAATTACTTGTGGCCAGTTTAGAAGAAAAATATAGACACCCTAAGTTTGTAGGGTACTGGAAGTAAAACTCCCCTTTACTAGAGATTGATGACTTCCGGCACAACATATCCCTTAATTTTTAAAAGGGCTTAATGGTGTCAATAACCGGGAGTAAGAGTTGGGTTAACGCCAAATGTTGTATTATGCGCTTTTCTGTGAAATATAACCAACGCATTTTCTACTAAGTGTTTTCTGAAAATACAAAACTCTTAGAATATAGTAGTAACAAACAAAAACTCCATATAGTAGAAGTACTATATATAAACAAAAAAAATAAATCTAATTAACAGAATGAACTTTAGTACCAGTAATAATATACTAAAATGTCTGTAATTCTAACTAAAGTTCCGTACTATTTATATAATTCCCGCCAAAACTATAAATAATACATGGTATGTACCTGATTATACTCATTCCCCTGAAAATGAACCCAGATGGGTCTGAATGTACTTGGGACACAAGTCAACACAATGACAGATCTATCGGCCAATTCCCCCAACCCGAAACTAAGATTCTGATTCGGAGTATTGAAAATATCTATCAAAGGATATCCAGACATAAGTTGTCCGTTATATCCAACAAATATATATATATATATATATATATATATATATATATATATATATATATATATATATATATGAATTAATATTAATACATATACCGTCGTTTCAAACTGATTGTTCTCATCAGTGTAGGAAGTAATAGTTACAGACCGTCGGATGGCGCGAACCTAGTTCACAGAGTAAGCTTAGACTCCGAAAGCTATCATTTTATCGCCACGGCAACCGGGAATTGCCACGTTATGAAACGGGAAGTTAAGTTATATTTGTGCCTTAAGAAAACTGGGAGCAAACAGAAGAGAGTCGAGAGGGATCGACAAACGTTTTC
Organism: Sepiola atlantica; assembly: GCA_963556195.1. NCBI lineage: Eukaryota > Metazoa > Mollusca > Cephalopoda > Sepiida > Sepiolidae > Sepiola > Sepiola atlantica. Next base: position 46,740,289 of record OY744530.1, on the reverse strand, counting down.
AGAACCATGCTTAAGGCTCAGTTACATTTTATTTGTAATATCCCCGAACAGGGTTGAAATGGCTTTATAATAGTATCTATAAATGAATATAAAATCATTAATAATATCTATATACGACGGTGTTGAAGCAAAGTGCTTTCATCTGTATATGCTATGATAATTACAGAGGGGACGAAACTAATTAACAGAGTCAGCTGAGACCCCGCGTGCTATCGCTCTATTCCCACGATCATGAAGAACTACCGCGTGATTAAAAAGAAATTACATTCTATTTCTAAGTAAGTTGACAACACCCGTAATTTACAGTGTTATGAGACACTTTAAGTTCCGACTACTGAGTGCTCTAAACGTCTTTCTTATGGCCGCTGAATTTGCCATTAAGACGTTAATTTACTCACCCATTTTCAGACAATGTGTGATGGCCATATCGGTACGCGCGCCGACTGACTAAAATATGAATTTCGTATTAAAGTTAAAAACGTGTGACCAGCAGTGATTGTTTCTACCCATACTGATGTGTGCAGGTTTTGCATATAATACATGTTTAGATGGGTAAATTTGTACAATATTATTTATAAATGTATATATATATATATATATATATATATATATATATATATATATATATATATCGGTTTGAAAATATGCATTCCATGTAAACTATTGGAAAACAGAGTTGTCTCTAAAACCATATTTGTTGGTCTTCTTAGCTTTCGATTTGACCTTTAATCCTTAAAAGCTATTTGAAGTGCGCGAGTCATATATGTGCATGAGATTTCCTTGTTTCATGCAGTCGTCATCGTTCGTCGTAGCTATTCATAAATCTGAAGGAATACACTTATTTCCATTGACGCCGAGAGCAGCAAGGTTCAGCAGTTCATACGATGTCTGGGAAAGTTTGGAACAGAAAACACAACTGAACGGTGTATAAGCAAGATTGTCACTCCCACTTCATTGAATTGCGATTCCGCGCCTGTGACACCTATGTGCTTGTCGCACGCCAAGACAGGCGCAATTACATGCCGTATCGTGATGCAGATTCGGTTCTTTCTAGATTTAGCTGTAAGGTATATTTTCGGAATCACTGTGAGTAACATGGTACATTATCTTTTTGTAAACTTTACAAATTAGGGTGAACGCCCACCCAAACTCGCCGCCTATTCCAAAAAACATTTATAATAAAAAAAATAATAGAAAAAAGAATTGCTCTATATAAAATGATGTAATTATATAAAGTATTATATTTTTACAACGATCGGTGCGGGCGCATGACGCAATAATATGTTTGTGCTTAATATAATCCTAAACTATTGAATTTTTTTCTTTTAATTTAGTTCACCCCAAACAAGGCAGGTTGCCACTGTAGTCGTAAGGGGCTATTGAGAATTAGAGTGAAAGTTAAGGGGATCATCCAAAGTTGGGAGCTATTCAGCGAGATTCCTGTTCATTTTAGTTTCACATTTTTGCATGTTGGTACAGTCGGGGAAACAAGGATCAGGGAAGGAGTTTGAAAAGCCAACAGCTCGAGTTAAGAAGCTATTGGAGTGGAAGACTCTATGGCATCTTGATACCTCCACAACGAATGGCGTGAATTTAGCTGAGTGTCATGTTGGTCGAGTGTATTTACGTCGAGGGGGTACCAGAGCAACACGTTTATCGGGGCACATTCAATTAAAGTACTTGTAAAACAAGCAACATCGTGGTGATGGGACAAGAGCAAAAGCTTGGTTGATAGTGAGTGACATATTAGATTAGCGACTCTTCATAGGGCCCTGTTCGCAGAGAGTGGAACTAGTTGATGGTGCCCCAGCCCAGATGTCACAACAATACGCCATGCATGGTGGCTTTGTAGAGATATAGGATACTGTCATGCAATAATTCAAAACTAATGTTAACAAGCATCTCACTGCACAGCTCCTAATTTAGGATGGCCCCCAACACTTTCACCCTAATTCTTAGTAGCCCCTTAGATCTACAGTGATAGCTTGCTTTGTTTGGGGTGAACTATTTTCACAAAGAGGTTTTCTGGCCAGGTAGATGAAACCCACTTTCATTTGCAGCAGTTTTGACAACGTTGTATATGTATTTGTTCCAATTTATGTAACCTGTGAATTTAAGGCCGAGGTGTTAGAAAGTTTAACTCTCAGCTAAGCCGGTTTCCCCATGGCAATCGGTGGTTGAATAGGTTTCTTGTAGTTGTTAAAGGAAACGAACTTTGTCTTAGGAGCATTAAATATTACAATCCCTACATGATCCCATTTCACTACAGACTGGAGGTCACTTTTTAAGGATCCAGGCATGTGCGCATCAGTTTTAACCACATAACGAGCGTATTGCATGGCTTCGTTAGCAAATATACCAAATTTAGATACAATGCTATCAGGAAAGTCGTTTATGAAAAGCACGAATAATAAAGGTTCAAGGATAAATTCCTGATATACCCTTGCATTTATGTACTATTGTTTAGATGAACGCAATCGGGGACAGCCTGAATCGTTTTTTTTGGTTGGGAAGGATCTAATTATATTAAATATTCGTCTAGTTATACCAAATAATTTGTATTAAAAGACTTTTATATCAGACTTTGTCAAATGGTTTCATATATAAAGTACTATCGCTCTTGTTTCACCCACTTTGTCAAGTGTATTGCTTATACGTTCAAAGATGATCGTTAAGATATCCGCAGTAGACAGTTCCTGCCTAAATCCATACTGATGATAACAAAAAAAGTTTAGTATAAACGGACTATCGCTAGATTGATTACAACATTCAAAGATTTTAGTGAATAGTGGGTATAGACTGATGAGGTGAGTATTCTGAGGGTTAGTTCTATCTCTAGGATTCCTTATGACTGGTATTACAGAGGCAAATTTCGAGCTATCAGGGAAGCAAGATTCGCCAAAGCATTTGTTGTAGAGTTTTGAGAGGACAGGGGCAAGTTCAGCAGATCACCCGTTTAATACTTTTTTTTAAATCAGGCTTCTATGCTTTGGAGTTGTCAAGGTGTTTTATGATGTTCAGGACATAAGGTAGTTGGATTTTAAGGTCATCAAGTGTGGCTTCAGTCCGCAATAGGAGATTCAAGAGTGAGTGGTTTGCGAAATCCAAAGTGTAATTTTAGGCGAAATGCTGTGCAAGTAGTTAAGCCTTATCGGTTGCCGTGCAAACGGCATTATTGTTGTTGGATAGCAGAGGAATTGTTTACGTCCCATGTTTTACTGCACTATTGACGACTTTCTAGAAATCACGCGTACATAGTTGCTGTCACTAAATGCGTTTTCTAGTCATCTCTTCATACCTTCTCTTGGTTCAATTTATTAGAGTTTTACAATAGTGCTTTGATGATATAGTTGCTGTCAATTTGTAGTTGACGTGTGGCTCTTGAATCATTGCTGCCTCTGGGTAATAGCAGCTACACGTTGTGGTCAGTTGAAGAATTTTCGGATAGGGACATTTGCTGCAATGCCTTTTTAACCCTTTTGGTAACCTCATTTGCGCACTGATCGGCAGAAAGAGAAAAAGTTTCACTCCACGGGGCGTCTTTGATGTGATCTGTTATTGAATCAAATCAACCGGCTTGTAGTATCTCGTCGTTTTAGGCATCGACTTATCACCTTGTGGACTATATGTTAAGGGTATATCAATCATTACAACATGATCAGCGTTCCCGAGCAGGCTATGGACATCAAAAGCCTAGGGAAGTGAGGGCAAAGGCAAGTCGAGAAGTTAGGCTTGCTGATTCAAACTTTTAGGGAGGCAGGTCGGAAAAGTGGCAGTTTGTGAGAGGGAGTGCGCTATGAAGAAACTATACGTAGAGTTACCAGCTGCGTCTGTATAGCTGGAGAATCCATGTCAGTTACGTTGATGTACATTGATATCCCTAAATACATTTATTTGGGTACTCGAGTCAAATCACAGTGCTCTATCTATGCTTTACGATACAAAGCAGGGTGCAATTCGTAGTCGTAGGTGAACGGTATATGAAATATAAGTTACTAACGTTGTGCTGTAAGGTTAACGTAAAACACATGTAGGCTTGATCATTGGACATAAACTTCTAGCTCGTGCATATGCTTGTAAGAGATTTTACAGTAGAATTGGAGGTATTCAGTCATGTCAAAATTGTATGAGATTACGGATTGTAGGTTTGTTTCACTTAGTGCTTCGATATCCGGTGAGTTAACTAAGAGAAAGGTCTACGTCAGTGATGTTGGTTCTAAGTCCTCGGATATTTGTGAATGCTAGCCTCAAGGGCGGAGGGGAAGATGTTTTGGGTGGGTGTCTGGTTTATGTTTGCTCCTTTTTATTGTACTGTCAGTTAAGTTTTAGATAAAGTGGGAGGGGGGCAAAGTGGGTACTTGTTTAGAGGTAATTACCTCACACAACCAGTCCATTAGTCGAAACTTTATCCATTGCGGCTGTGTCCTCGGGAAAGCTCACTGGTGATAACTATATGTTTTTTTATGTGTGACATGGCAGGTAATTTTACCCACAATATAATGCAACTGTTGATAAAGCAGCCGCTCCTAGCGCTTCCTAAAAGTACTGGCTTATGTACTTCTAGTCAGAAACAGCAGCCATACAAACTGACTAACCGTAACCTTCAACTTGTCGGAGCACTAGCGAGCCAGACTACTCATGTGAGACTTAGTGAAAAAAAAATCCTTCCCCAAGTTTCCCAGATAAAGAGAAAAGGATACGGCGTTTATTGTCCTGGTAAGGAAACAGGAATTTTAGATGCACGAGGAACAAGAAAATAATACAGGCTTGAGGTGCAACTGTTTTTAATCTGATAAAATTCTGGTGCTAACGTCGTCTGGTAACTAATTAAACTTTTTACATTCGGAACGCCCCCGTCTCCCTTCGCCTCATCACGCTCGTCCTCGCAACACTCGCTGCACATACGTCACGCCTGTAAATCTTTGATTGTATATTCCGAAACTGTACCTTAAATAATATACTGACAACATATGTTCTTCCTTTCTGTGTACAATCACCCAGCATGCCTCTAGAGAACCCCAGGCTTCTCGGACATTCTTTAAAAATATTAAGATTTTTGCAACATGATCAAAAAGTGGGTGATCAATTTACATTAAATTTATATAGGAACTTATTATAAAAAATTATGGAATATTATTTCTAGGAAACAGGGAACGTAACATGAGCACATTATTATTTTCGTAACCTTTATCATTCAGGGTTGTCACCGAAACAGTACCATACCCGACAAAGAAAGAACACATTCACATTTAAATTTATTCTATATTCATAGCTTATACCCGTTCTGGGACGAGTATTTGACTTGTACACATATACAATTATACAAATATAACACTGTATATATATATATAGAGTAATTAGTAATACGTTATTAGCGATTGCTGTTCTGAAACCCTTGTTTAGTTTTCTATCTTATTATGACAGCATAACGCATATGTTGGCGCACGTATAAAAAATATAGAACAATAAAATAAGTTTTTTTTGTTTTGTTTTTAATGTTACACTTTTATTTTTGTAATCATAAAGATAACCTTTTTATTCGTATCGATCGGTTTAATAGACTGATTTTCTGTCCGTGACAAGTCAGCGAATTTCGACATGCCCCACTGGCGAAAGCATATATCCGGAAAATTGTTGAGCTCTTATAGAATGGTTTGTTTTATTTTTTTAGAATTCACATCGATTTTATCTGATCGAAATCAGGCATATTAACATTTAATCGATCAGTAAGAATACATAATAATAAGATTCGACTACTCTCTTGGCTTTTTGGCTAAGATCAAAGTGTAGTATCTGTTCCGTTAGATACTGCACCCCATACTGGTGTTGTCTTGGCCTTCGGGTCTTGATTTACGCCGGTCAATGGGTCTGTCCTATGAAGTTCTGGGAGGACCACGTTCCCAGGCTTTGCCTCCCTTCTTTGGGGAGGAGAAAGTTTATTGCTTACTGCCTGAGGCGCCCCTACCGGGGAATGCCGGTGGGGCTGCCCAGGCAATTTTTAAACCACACTTTTCCGACCCGACTTTGGGTCAGATCTTACTTGTGGGAGTAAGAAGAAAACTGGCCTTGTGCCTAACTCCTGGAGAGGAGTAAATCAATACTCAATCTGGAACTCTTCAATCTGCGCGTTTCGCAGTATAAAAAGTATATTTCTTAATTATGCGCAGTGGCGTGCATCGCGGAAGACCTGAAATATCTCGAGAATACACATTTTGGTAGCATCCAATCATATTCGAAGTATCCCCCTCTCTCATATAATTTCTTAGTACTAAGACTTATACTTGAGTCTTTGGCGCCAACAATCAAAGTTAGATTCGAGCATCACCAGACATGTGCATGCCGCTAGTTATGTGTGGCGGACAAACGTACTGAGGCAACCACTTATAGATTTTCGTTAACGAATCTGAAATTAAAACATATTTTAAATTTACAATGCTATTTCAACTTCAAGCGTAACAGACTGACGAACGAACAGACAAAAAAAAAACAGAACGGCAGAATTATATTTAAAACTTGCATTTGAGAGTCAAACAGGTGGACTGACAAAGTAATATTAAAATTAAGCCTGACAAAAAACGGTTTGACCGACCAAATTATATTTAAAACTTAAGCATGAATCAAGGATGAATAAGCACAATTATATGTCAACATTAAGGGTGACCGACAAGCAGATGAACGAAAGAATTATATTTAAATCAAGCGTTACAGACACAAATATATTTTAAATTGAAGTCTGTCAGACGAGCAGATGGACCGACAAATATTTTTTTACTTCAGCGTTAAAAGGAAACGGATGTAGAGACAAAATGATATTTGAAACGTAAGCGAGACAGACACTTACATTGACCGACGAAATTATATTCTAAACTTAAGCGTGAGAGACAAACGGATTAACAGACAAAATTATATTTCAAATGTAATCGCTATAGAATAACAGATGGATGGACAACATTATATTTTAAACGTAAGCGTGACAAACAAACGGATTAACAGACTAACTTACATTTAAATTTACACGTGACAGATAAACAAATGAAACGGAGTTTTTATTTTTTATTTTAAGCGTTATAGACAAACGGATAAACGGACAAACTTATATTTCAAATTTAATCGCTACAGAAAGCAGATGGGTGGGCAGCCTTATATTTTAAACGTAAGCGTGACAAATGGATGGACAGAGAATATTATATTTCAAACTTAAGCCCGACAGAGAGACGGACAGACGAACCATAACAATTTTATTATCAACTCCCGCGTGACTGACAGAGGGACGGATCGACAAAATAAAATTTGAAAATTTAACATGGCAGACAGACGAACGAGATAACAGAGGCAGAGATCCTCCTATAGAGATACGTGGACGCATTTAAGAATTATTGTTCAGAATTGTCTATAACATATTGAATTACTTTATCTCCACAATGGGATGACACGAATGCCGGATAGTTAAAAGTAACACACGTAAGTTCAAGAAAAACCAGACGGCGCTAATGATGAGTAATATATCTGGAAATATATCTTTAAATATTCGGATGCGTTTTCACATTTCGGCTAGTGCACTAAACACTAGCCCCTCCCTTTTGTATAGGGTGCACAAATTACGTTTACAGCCATCCTCATTGATCAGACTTAAATAGAAAACCGTTGGCAGGCATTTGAGCTGCAAGTATTTTTTTTAAATAGGAACATGTTTTAATACTGGTTTTTCTACCTCTATGTAATATAGGTATTGACGATATAGTTGTATCTTACAATGGATGTTTCGTTTTGAAATAAGTGTTAATAATTTTTAATTAAAAATTTTATTTTTCGAAGAATTTTTATTGTTTTATAAAAAATGCACAATTAAAATTATTTCGCTAAAAATTATGTTGTAATAACATCAATTAGTTTGTTTCACATATACATTTAATCGTAACAATAATTTGTTAGATATATCACTTATTTTTGTTCAGGTTTAATATAAAGAGGTAAAAGAGTGAGGAACTTACATCTTCGCATGAGTGGAGTTATTCATTATATCTCCTCTGGCGTCTTTTATTTTAATTCCGTATTGTTTTAATGTTAACGTTACGTACATATAAGTTTTCTTTTCATTGAAAAATATAAAGAGGGCGGGCAGGCTTCACCTGGATGCAAACAGGGAACCCGTCCGATCGCAATCAGCTGAATACTGTTCCTATTTACTTGCCTCAACAAAATCGGATTTTTAATTGAGCAAATCGAGCTTCCCAAAAATGGAACTCTGGACTAGAAACAAAATTACTTGTATAGTCAACTCGTCACTATTTGGAAGATAGTCTCTATATAACGAACAGATACTACACATTAATCTTAGCCGAACGATCGAATCAAAATGGAATTGTAATCTTACTTGATGACTTCCCTCCCCATGGAAAATTTGGACGCAAATCTGTTTTTTAAAGTTGATATAATGTAGCCCCCCCCCCAAGAAGCATCCTGGATTTGGAACAAAATAAAGATTATTAAAAGTTACAATTTCTGTCGTCGTTCTTCCCAAAAAGAAAGTTGATCGTAAAAGGCATCGACATGGGGGCCCATGAGCTACGTAAAACGTATCCCCCTTCTGGTGTATGACAAATACACGTTCAAACTAAAAGATGAAACTAAACAATGCAAATGATATTTGTTATTAAGTAACGGCTTACAAAAAAGATGTTCAGTGAAATAAGATGTTGCACGTGTTATTACACTTCTTCAATATCAATGTATTGGCTTTAAATGTTTACTTCTGTCATTGATACGCCTTATTGCGAAGTCGTTTTAATGCTTTTTTATTTGCTTCGAATCAAAGTCACAACCTAAGATCAGAGATCCGTTACCGTTAGACAATGAAGTGGCGGCTTAGTGTCTGTTTCTCCCTTTCATGCTATACTTTTTTATGACTTTATTATTATTGATAGCGCTTGCTTACGCTTCAGAATTAGCACTCTCGAACAATATTATCACAAGGAAACATAAAACAAAGTAATGCAGGGATTGAACGGAGCCAGATCTTTATGCTGTCTCTGATAAGAGACCACAAGATTGTTGGTATGATTTATTTAGCGTGGTAATAAATGTTACATGTATGGAAATAAATACTTAGAAAAGAAAGATTTCTAGAAGTGAAGAATTTCTTTTTGTTCTGTGATATGAGTTCCTACTCCCCAACGAGGACAATGTAAGTGAAAAATGTATTTTTGTTACGTGATTAAGTTCTTGCTTGCCCACGAGGACAATCTAAGACACAGGGTAGGGTTTTAATGTGGGGGAAATCCATATTCTAAAAAAAGAATCAATGTCTATTCGGTCTCCGACAAGTAGACCAAAATATTGTCGGTATGATTATCATAAACACGCTAACGAATGGAACACACATAGTATTTTGATACTAATAGGACACCTCTTGCCAAGGCCCAAAAGCCATACGAGGATACATGTTATTTAGTTCGTCGGTTGGACGATTAACAACACATTGAGAGGATTGAAAACGATGGGTGACATCGACAGAATTTAATTATTTAAGACGACGGTACGGCAATAATTTTTTAACATTGTTGTAAGTTAGGTAGCGGCCCGTGGATTGTGTTACATAGGCGCGAAATTTCTCAGTAAGAAACTTTGTGCATGGAAGTTCTGTCTAGTTTTCGGTACGCTGATACAGAAAATAAAGTTTTTTAAAAAGTTGTTCTTTAGTGGGATACGAACGATGAGAGCGTTATACTCAATGTTGGATTTTATATGAGGAAGACGCATCTCCTCACAAATGATCACTCAGGGTTGGAACATACATTTTAAAACTGCCTTAGTTTATGAGGAATTCTCTTTTAACCGAAGATATAACACATACTACACTTCTATCCAAGCCGGAAGCTGATAAGTTTAATTTAAGAAAATTAAGTTTATCTAATTGACGTCATATTGCGATTTAGAGTTATTGAAAGCCGAATAAATATTATACATGCCTCATTCAAAATTCATTAAACTCAAGTTATAAGTGTCTTCTTTGCGTGTTTTAGAACCATATCATTATACGACAGTTTCACACTTTTTATGAAGTATTTTACATCTTTCTAGCCCTACTAATTGGGTAGTTGTGTGTCTGTATGTATGTGCATGTATAGATGTGTATGTGCGTGTCTATACATGCATCTGTATGTATATGTATATATATATATATATATATTTATATATGTATATATATGTGTGTAGATATACGTGTATAAGGGCATATAGCTGTATATGTTGACCCTGTATAGACGTATGGGTGTGTGTATTGAATATATATCTAGAATATTCTTATTTCTTTATTTTTTATTGAATATACATCTAGAATATATTTATAAGCCCGTATGTATTCTGAATATATTCTTGATTGATAGTGGACCTGTGTAGGTGTCCATGTTTAGATGTGTATGTATATCAATGTCCGTTTATTTATCTGTGTGTTCATTTAGGTGTGTTTGGGTTCGTTTATATATGTATGATTCTTGATGTATAGATAGGATATTTATACTTGAGTGAATATGTTAAGCTGGCAAGCGAGAGCAATAAAATGAGGACAAGAAAAGGCAATGGAGACGCCATAAAAAGTAATAAAAAAAATAAAAAATGAAAAAAAAGGGAGTGGACAACCACTGGCAAAAAAGGTCAAGATAGTGAAATAGGTAATCCGATACTAATTCATAAGAAATAGAAGATGCTAGAAATAGAAGATGCTAGATCCCAAAAAAGAGTTATTTAGGATAGAAAATTCTTCAAATCCATCCATTCCTGAAAAATTCTTGGTCTGATGAGGTTCACTTTCTTGGAAAAGTGCAACCGAAACATGTATGCACATATGTAACCAATAATGTTTGTATAAATAAAAAATGTATACTTATATATATATATATATATATATATATATATGTATATATACGTATATATATATACATATATATATATGTATATTACATTATATGTAGTACAGATTGCCGATCTAGTGGGTATTTTTATAATTTACAGGATTAGTAAAATTGTAGAGCCTAACTTAGTGTGGTTATATAGGGATGATGAACTAATTGTTATCCGTAATAGTAACGGCCCCCAGGTATAAATATAACCACAAACTGCAAGGAAGTAAATTATCTAGATATTACCATGAACTTGAAAGAGAGGATATACAAACCCTTTAATGAAGACAACCCCACACCATCTTATATTAACATCATATCAAACTACCTGAAGAGTATAATTACACGATTAACAGTAGAATAAATAATCTGCCGGTAAATAAGAAACATTTTGAAGTGAATAAACACTTATATAATAAAGCACTAGATAGCAGTGGCTACACTGAAAAACTCGAATGTACCGGGAAGAAAATAAAAATAAAAATAAATCTAGGAATAGAGGCCGAGAAATAATACGGTTCCATCCGTCTTACTGTAACTATCTATCATAAACATCGATAAAGCGTACTTAACACGAACAATTCATTAAGTTAGATATTCTATAGAAAACCAATTAACATTGGTTACTCTTGTTACAAGAACATGAATAGGATAATAAGTGCACATGATAAGAAAATATTAAATAATTCTAATATAATTAAAATAAAAGTATATACGTGTAGTTGGCAGGTGAAGGATGAATGCCCACTAAACGGTAATTGCCAAGTAGAGTCCGTGGTTTATAAGGCCACGATATGTCCGAAAGATGACAACAGGGACAATAAAGTATACATCGGTATTTCTGCATGAAATTAGAAACAGCGTGTCTATGACCACAAACACCCATTCGTAAATCAAGATCTTAAGGACAAAACGGAGTTAGCAAAGAAATAGTGGCTACTGAAAAGTTCACACCGAACACAGGTGGTTTCTTGGTCAATCTTATATTATTCTAACATTCCAAATGTTTTTAGGGAAATGTGGCATTTGTGATTAGAGGCAAAAATAAGAATCCTGAAATATTAACACGGTAATCTTCTAAACAGAATAGATAGACTAATAGCAAAGTGCAGGCATAACTGTGAATTTAAAATAAGCAACAACTCATAATACATACCCATTAAGATCAGTAATAATGGATATACTAAATTGGTTCTGCCTTGACTGTTCTTATCTGTAACCCTGTATTTAAATTTATACAGACAAAATATATATATATATATATATATATATATATATATATATGCATGTATGTATGTGTCTTACATGGTCTCTAAGCTTAATTGTCTGAAAAATGTGAATTTCTGGTCTTCAGAGACGATTTCAGGGAGCTTGAGGTTGTGCTGTTGGAGGGGGTAAACTAGACATGCTGACCTAGACAAGCTGACCCGTTTTAAGATTCATTAACTTCCTTGTCCACTCCGTGGAAAATGATACCATTTCCCCTTCTCTATATTAATTTATTGCTCTCTTTCCATCTCACGGTATTGCCCTCCCTTGTAAATCATACAGTCTCCCCCTCTCCCTCTATATATATATTAAATATGTTATCACTCTCCTCTTCCTCAATATAGTCTTAAATAGTGAATTTCCCACTATCTCAAGATATGTACTTAATATGTTGTTACTCATTCTATATGTGAATTGAAATGGTGAGTGTACATTTCTCTTTTTTCATTTAAAAACATGTAATCACCTCGCTTGGATGCTTGAATAAGGCCGCAGGGTGAGAATAGATTATTGCAGCGGGGATTATGTGATTTCGTGTAACTTTATTTTATGTTAGTCTGGCTTTGTTTAATATAATATATGTATATACATATATATATATATGTATATATATATATATACATGTATATATATAATATATATATATAATATATATATATACTATATATATTTGTGTATATATGATAAATATATATATATAAAATAGATATATATATATACACTATATATATTGTTATATATATAATAAATATATATATATATATATTTAATATATATATTTATGACGTATATATAATATATATATAATATATATATGCATATATATATATGTATATATATATCATATATATATCATATATGTATATATCTTGTATATATCATATATATATAAATATATCATATATATATACTATATATATATCATATATATATATACCCTATATATATCATACATATATATATATATATATATATATATATATATATATATATATCAGCGCTGATAACCTTGATGTTGTGCCTAGTCAGTTGTTACTCGGTAACAATTTTAGAATACCAGATTGTGTATGTGCTCTCAAGTTATCTCGGCATTGCTTCCAGTCGTCCTGGATTTCTCCTTGCCACTGGAATCAGGCTGTATCGACTCAGGAGACGTGTGAATAGGGAGTGCGCAACCTTTACTTTATGAGCGGCCAACTTGACAAGGCGTGTCCATTATCTCTCAAAACTGAATTAAAGTCACAATATATATATATATATATATATATATATATATATATATATATATATACAAATGTAAGTAGGTATGCGTGTGTGTATGTATTTGTTTCGATACATTGATTTATATTCATGTGGGTGTCCATTAGAGATTGTATTCATATAGAATTAGTAATGTAGCAACCGACGCTTAGAAATGTTTGAAATAAAATAAATTCAATAAATGCTAGCTTCGTAAAATTTCCAAAGTTATTCATAAGAATATTTACTCCCAATATATTTTCCATTTCATTTATTTATTTCTTATCTGATAATATTGCTGTTTTGTGTATTTTTTTCGATACGAAGATTCATCGGTGGAATTTTAAGAATTCTGAAGAATGAATGAAAAAAAAAGTTACTGGAGAATCAAGAAAAGCAAGTAAGTAATAATTCTAAGGCGATTGACAAGTCGGTATTTATCGGCTTTTTATAAAGATCTTTTAACTTTTATATAATTCAAAAATACACTTAGTTTACTTAGTAGCACAAGCAAAATGTTTTAAGTTGTTACTCTTCTTTATATTCACCTTTTGCTCTTCGTATTCATCATGACCAAACACTTACAATAAATCCTTGAGCGACCCTGTGGAAATTCCACTGTGTCTTTCTGTATGTATCTATATCATGTACTGTGCATAATAACATTTCCTCTGAAATAATATATACATATTAAATTTAATATTAGTAAAAAAAAAATACCCCTTTCTTCTTCCATCACAATACGTGTCATTGCCCGTTATTGTTGTTTAAATAAACTAGAAAGTTTGTATTCTCTTGAGTGTTGCTAGCTTAGGAGAATTGTATTATGACGAGCAAGCATATTCTACATTGCCACTTAAAAGAGAAATATCTAAATATACCGGGGGGATATTATGACGAATGAACGTATACTGCACTATCAACCAAAAGGAGTAGATTATGTATGCGGGGAAAGTAAACTTATTTACAATGAGTAAAGTTAGATGTGTTTACCTCAGCCACACCATTCATTAAAAATATTTTTATATTTAATATCTGTCGACCGAAGGATTACCCTTTTTTTTTTTAAATGCGTGGGTTCGGTAATAAAATTGGTATGAACATAAATAACCGTTTTATCATAGAGATGATGCAACAATTCATGCAAAGGGTGTCTTACAAAAAACAAGAAATTTAGGACAATTAATTTACACAGTGGCAGTGTTATAACAGAATAAAACATATATTATGTGAGATATCCAGTGTGATTAATTTAAGCAGCTGAACCTCGACGTAGAGATTTAATCAATTTCATTTCGTCTTCTGAATGACGTCAAGCGCGATATCTTTCTCAGCTTTTATACAGGGAGAGTTAAAGATAGTTGATGTGTGTGAGTTCAAGTAAGGAGTTTTGGCTCTGAATTGGAACCCACTAGTCTGGGTGTATAGGCCTTTGGTCTATATCATTATACAAGTTTTATTTCATTGATAAATACACATATTTGTGTATAGTAGATTACATTAGTATATGGATAACTGCAGGTATTGATAGCTAACACACAAACTAACGGATGCTCGAATAGAATGATTAGTATTTAAAATATTCACGTAAGATTAAACATTCGGTAAAGTTAAATTCTCCAATCAGAATTCGATAAAGCGTACGTTTTCCGGCTGTGACCTCACGGGCACAGAAGGAAGACAAGCGGATGTGACAAAATAGTAAGAGATTATTGTTTTTTTAAAATCTGAACCACCATGTGGGCTGTTGGGGTTTAGCCTAGTTGTTTCCTCGGAGACACGATGTTGCGGTAGGTGCATTACATGCATACGCTGAAGCAAGAAGGAAAACTGCAAAAAGTTTGAAAGCCAAATTTCATTCGTTGATGCTTCATGATGAAAGCAGTTATGAAGATTAACGTAAAAACGTTAGTGAGAAGAGGAAATGGGCATTTTGACTACAACTCACCATAGACAAATGACCAGCTTATTCTTCCGTCGAAATGGACGGACCGTGAGAATCAAAGAACACTCCAGCTATGCTACAAATATATACTGTTGAACTAAAGGCAAATTGGATGTTTTCTGTACGTGTTTTTATATTGTGACTTGCTGAACTGCTTACATGGGACGGGTCGAAATAAGTCGGTTTATAGATGGAATCAAGATTCCAAAATATGGCACTCTGGTCCAGCTACAAAGAAAATCTAGTCGGGCGGGTCTGCATTAACTTATGGACGAGTGCAAATAAGGCGACATACAAAAAAACACCTCCAAATGCGTCGAAAGAAGAAAATAGCCACACACCAATCTCGCCTCCGAAAAGTTGAATACCTGTGTGTGTGGTCTCTTGGGACAGAACATAGAGATCTGTAAATAAGCGGTCTCAGAAAGGTAGAAAAGCATCGTGTAACATTATAATGAAATAATAGACATTATTATCAACTATTTTTTAAAACGTATTAAAAAAATAAAATATACTTGAAAATTAAGAATACTTAATCATTACAACCGTCGCATGCAAACAGTGATGATGAAAAAAGGTTAAAGAATGACATAATTTAATAAAAATATATTTAATCATAGCGTGCAAATATATATGTCAATTATGATTAGCAAGCATATGTTCAGCTTTTGTAGTGTTTTTCTTCTAATACTGAAGCATATTAAGCCAGTAAGAATCTGTATATATATATATATATATATATATATATATATATATATATATATATATATATATATATATAGTAAGCTCTGAAAATATATGTATGGCAATTAAGCTACACCGAGGCTCCCGCGTTTCATCCACAGGCGAATCCAGAGACTAAAAGGCATTTTAGCATGGATATTCCCCCGGGAATTACAGGCCGGAGCCTTTGTGTATCTTAATTGCCATAAATATATGTTCCTAGCTTAATACCTAGCTCTACTTACGCATCGAACACTGTTGAAGTAAATACTGAAAATGTATACAAAAAAAATTATATCTCCTTATAAAATGTTATGTGGATACATGAAATACTTAAATTTAACTCCTCAAGCAGTTGAGTACTTTCACAAGAATTTATTTCACCACTGAAAAATAACATGGAAAAAATTAACTCAGATGCATCACTCAAAAATATCCAAACACCTAACAAGCATAGATACATTATTAAATTAATTAAAAAAACGGAGGGACTAATGCGATGGCGAGCACACTTCTTCCTTAATAATATAGGTAAACACCTAGATACAAAAGAATCCTACGGATTCAAAAGCCTAAAAAACACTAAATCAATAGATCTCCTGACTAGCTTTGAAAATAACTTCTTAAATGTAATTAAAAACTTAGAATTTCACAAACAACATAATAATTTCCAAAAAAAATTACACACTATCGTAAAACACATAGACAACTGTTACAAAATCTTCGCAAAAGCGGACAAAACTAGACATTTTTACAAAATATATAAACAAGAGTATAACAAACTACTAACAGAAAACATTACGAAAAACTACAAAAAACTAGATACAAGCGAAAGTAAGTACATATATAGAATACATACTGAAAGAAAAAAAATCAGCGATAAACTAAAAATTAGCGACTAAGTTAGTAGATTAAAACCTAAGGAAGCCTATATCCTATTTATAGCCCACAAAAGTAACTTTAACAATAACCACAGCACCGGCTTAATTAATCCGACCAAACCAGAAATAAGAAGAATCAGCAAAACAATTCTATCTAGAATAAACAAACAAATAAAAAAGACCTTGAATTAAACCAATGGGTAAATACTGCCGAAGCAATGGCTTGATTTAACAGTATCGAAAATAAGAACAAATGTACCTTCCAACAAATCGACATAGTGGACTTCTACCCATCTATATCAGAAGAACTATTCAACATCGCCTTAGAATTTGCCGAGATGTATACCGATATCTCCAAGGATGAAATTCACATCATAAAAAAATGTAGGAGATCAGTTTGTTATCAATAACGAGGACCAATGGATTAAAACGAATATGATAAACTTCGTTGATTTGACCATTGGTACCCGTGACTCTGTGGAGGCATCAGATCTTGTGGGGTTATTCATTTTATATACACTCACAAATATATTTTATAATACAGATATCGGCCTTCATAGAGATGATGGATTAGCGATAATAAGAGACTCCAACAAAGTCAAAAGAGAAAACTTCAAGAAGATTATACATATGGAAATGAACAAACTAGACCTAAAAGTAGAAGTCCTGGCTAACATAAAAAAACTAACTTTCTAGACGTAACGTAAAACTTACATAAAAAGACTTACGAACCATGCCTAAAAGATAACCCAATCCAATATACGTAAACCCAAAGTCTAATCACCCACATCAATCATAAAACATATCCCGAATTCAATCGAACGTAGGCTTATCAAAAATTCTAACAACGAAAGTGTTTTTAAAAAATCAATCAACATTTACAATACAGCTCTAAAAAATAGCGGTTACTATAATACCGAAATTAAATATAAAAAGAACAGAACACTAATAATTACAACAAAATTAAAAATAAAAGGAAAAGAAATATAATCTACTATACCCGTCCTATAACCAGATGCTAAAAACTAAACTGGGCAAACAATTCCTAAATCTGATTGAAAAACACTTCCCCATAACCAATCCCTTCATAAAATATTCAATAATAATAAAAATAAAAATAACCTACAATTATTATAGAGCTGCTGCGAAAACCTAGAAATGATAATTAAGGCACACAATAACAAAATAGTAAAAAAGCACAACAAAGAGGAAACAATAATATATTACATAAACAAGTGAAAAATCTAACAAAAAATAACACTAAGCAGGACAAAAATATAAACAATACTAATAGAAACAAACAAAACACTAATAATAACCACCCGAATAGAAATGAATAAGTTTACGATGAAGAGAAACATGTAACTACAAAATAAATGCCTAATCTAAAGTATTGTATACCAAGCAACAATATTTGCCAAGGAAAGACCAAATAACAAGAAATACTACGTGGGTGTGCCCTCCCTAGTTTTTAAAACCAGATATTATGATCACAAAAGCAGATTTAAAACAGAGAACGTCGAATTAAAACAGCACTAGCAAACCATTAGTCGGAGCTCCAAGAAAATGGACGCTCACCAATAACTGAATGGAAAATAATACGACAGGCCATTACATGTAGAAATTTAAACGACCCGTGTAGATTATGCCTGAATAAAAAATTAAAACCCTTAATTTTAAAGATCCCCGAAATTTATTAAACTGTAAATTTGAGATAGCAAACAGCTGCTTACACAGAAACACATTTACCC
>OY744530.1:46679083-46716583 GCA_963556195.1 Sepiola atlantica | reverse complement strand
TATTTATATTCACAAAATGTATTGTTGTTTGTTTTCGTTTCAAGCTACTTATTTCCTGTTGGAATTGTAATTCCGTTAACATCTGATCTCCGTTCTGGGTTAAATTTCATTTTAACATCTGATCCCGGATTCCTCAATTCTAAAATTATATGTGCAAGAATTTTATTTTCAAATGTATTTTTTTTCATTTCTTTCACGCATCATAAAATAAATAGTTATCCTCATAATGTTGTTTGCCCTACATGACCGTATTACATTTATATTGCATACTCTGCAAACTAAGTGAATATTTTGGAACATTGGAAAACCGCCAATTATGCAGATTAAAAGGTTAAGTTTTTTTAAATTTTGCTTGTCCCTATTTTGTTGGAATTAGATTCCTAGATCTTTTGTATAATCAGCTACTCACACTAGGCCATATTTAATGGTTCCATCGACATCACCACTACCACATACCTTGGAATATTGTTGGATATTTGGTTTCTGAATTTTTTAGATGAGAATTGGCGATCTATATAATTTCCATGATTTAAACTGCTATTCTATTCCTTGTCCTGATTGCCATAACGTTTCGGCTGATATGACCTTCACCCTTTATCAGGTTCATCTGTCCGAAATTTAATATTTATGTCGATTTCTGGAATCTATACGGAATTCCAATCTCAAACTTTTACTTGATCCACACGGGTAGATTGTTGTCGTTCCGTCAGCCTTGGCTCGGTAGAAGTGTGAACTAATGTTTAAGTTCATCTATGTAAATATCGCCTGTAGTAAGGATTAAACCTTCAATCTCCAGTAGACTACCATATAGAAGTGCTTTTTACGCAACGCCAGTACCCGTTGTGCCACAAGTCCATGCAAGATATTTCTTCTCCAATAATCGATTCAGAGATGTATCCTGAATCATCTTCAATATTATTATGAATAGATGAACACGAACATGCTGAATATCAACACTAATGCTGCATCTCAACACTAATACTTTTTCATCATGCAAACAAATCATTTCGTTTTAGATTATTATAATAATGATATGAATTCATGAGAACTTTCAATTAACAGTTTCTTTTCCATGCAACCCCGGAAGCAGGACCCTAGGACGCGGTTTTGTACGCCACCACATCAAAATATACCCTGATTAACTTAACTCTTCCTATTGTAGATAAGCCTTCTCTCCTATCACTTCATCCTATTTAACGAATACGAAATTTCGACATATCTAGGTCCCCGTTTCAATCTAACACGTGAAATATTTTCACATTAACATGTTCTGTATTGAAGATATTTTTTTCAGTTGTTCAGATTAATCTGGGCACATTGAAAACAGAATTCTGTAATTCAATATAAGACTCGGAGATTGTGTAATAGAAAATATTCACAACATAAAGGAATTGTCTTGTTTTGTAACCGGTATGTTACGTAATCGGCGCATTGGCAGAATTTAACGCTAAAGTGCGGGAGACAACTCTATTTTATTACACAACCTAACAAAAAGAAAATTTCAATTTTGAGAGGCAAAATGTGTATTTTTTTAATGAGATTACGAAAACATTTTTTTAATTAAATTAGGAAATCAACAATTTCATTATTGGCTCCGTAGAAACGATGTTCAACTTTTAATTGTGATTTGAATTGGGTAAAATAATTTTTCATTGGCCGTTGAAATTTAATACATCGGTAATTAACTAATCATTTTTAGGAATGTAAAATTTGAAAACAACATATATATATATATATATATATATATATATATATATATATATATATATATATATATATATATACAGGGTGGCGCAAAAGTCACGCATTAGTTTGAATCAGTAACAACTTTCACATTTAATCAAATTTTCTCCTTATTTTTCAGAATATTACAGATATTAACATTGATAATTTATCATAGAAAGATATAGCACTGAACAACGAACCAAAATTATTGAACTTTACTTCGGAAATCATCGTTCAATAACCTTAACCCAAAGAGCCCTGGTGATACCAGATCAGGCTGCCCTGTGGCTCCCTGAGACGAAATTCACCTACATTGACGTTTTTTTTTTTTTTTTTTTTTTTTTTTGTTTGTAATACTTAATTATGTTCTACAAAACAAAAAACAACAGCCCCTCTCCCTTTCTCCCTCCCCTTTTTTATTTTTATTTTTCCTACCCTACTCCCGGTCCTGGATATGACCCTAAACTACATCCGATGATGAGATCCGGCTTACGGACTTTGGGGAATGTGGAGCCTCCTCTTAATTACCATTGCTCCCAGATCCACCCTGACCCGGAGTGGTAGTACCTGTTAGGGTCCCAACTATGGGTTAAATAGAAACAGATATTAAAAGGGGAAATAAACAAAAAAAGAGAAGAAAACAAGACCAGATTCGGCATTAAATAACCCAAAAAGGGTTGATATGCCGTAAAACAAAACTACCAAACCAAACCAAACCAAAGAGCCTATCGTCGGCATTATAATGTCAGACAATCTCTCAGTCAGACCACAATTGATCGTCTTGTGGCCCGATTCCGGCAGCAGGGTTCAGTCAGTGATCTTCCACGATCTGGCAGACCACGTTCAGTACGGACAGCGGAAAATGTAGCACTCGTTGAGGATAGCATTGCTGAAAATCCAGACACCTTAACTCGAAGACGAGGCACTCAGATTGGGATGTCCAGAAGGTCATTTCAAAGAATTTTGCGTGAATTGCTTCTTTTTCCATACAACATTCAATTGGTACAGGCATTACAACCCACAGATTTGCAATCACGCGTAGCTTATGCTGTTCACATTCAGCAATGAGCCAGGCAACAAAATGAGTTGATCCATAAGCTGATAATGAGCGACGGAGCCAATTTTCATCTGAACGGGTTCGTAAATAAGAATATGGGCCATTGAAAATCGAAGAACCGTTCATCAGCGTGAATTACATCCACTAAAATGTACAGTATGGTGTGGTGTAACCTCGGAAAGAGTGATCGGTCCATATTTCTTTGAAGACGAAGAAGGTGTCGCGGTGACGATAACTGAACAGCGATATCGACAAATGATGAAATTTTTTAAGGCCAGCTGTTCAGGACAAGCCAGAAATGTGGTTCCAACAAGATGGAGCTACTGTCCACACTGCCCGACAAAGTATGGCGCTCTTAAGGGGATTGTTTGGCGAACGCTTAATTAGCAGATTTTCTGATTTTAACTGGCCTTCACGTTCACCGGATTTAACAGCCCCTGACTTTTTCCTTTGTGGTTATCTCAAGGAAAGGGTATATGTGAACACGCCTACAACGATTCAAGAGCTTAAAAACAATATAAGACATGAAATCCAAGAACTAGAGCCAGTTATTCTAAGGACTGTAATGGAAAATGCCCTAACTAGAGTCCGTCTTTGTGAGGCCGAAAATGGTGCCAATTTAAAGGATATTATTTTTAAAACCTACTGCAACAAAATTAGCAAGTAAATGTATTATTTATCAGAAAGGCCTAGTAAATTACTTGAAATGTTGAAGTTTCTATCACCTAAACAAACCAATGCGCGACTTTTGCACCACCATGTATATATATATATATATATATATATATATATAAATATTCTTAAGCAAACAACACACACATTTTAAAAGTCTTTGTTCATTGAATAACATTCCTTATATGTTTTTAAGTTTTTAAATTTGATACGTTTTAATAAACAAATATATGTTATATATTATTATATCTTCATTTTTTTCTACGTAAAATATGCTTTTCAAACTGAAATTTCTTTTTTGTCAGGTTCTATGACAAAATCAAAGGGTGTTGCCTGTCGCACATTAAGGTCATATTCTGAAAATGTGCCCTTTAATCAGTCATCCTTTAAAGGACTATAGCCGTCATCAAATCAGCTAAGCAATAATTTAGAATTTACTTATTTACTAGAGGAACCCGTAGACATTTGTATATTAATTTGTCTTATTTACTCTTAAAATCATTTTCTCATTTGAAATAATAAATGTCTGTGATGACTGATACCATTGATAAAAGATTACTCTTTCTTTTTTCGTAAAAAAAAGCCATTGTCAGATAAATATTATTTAAATAAATAAAACGAATATGCTTCTTCTTTACTCATATATTTAAATTTGTAGAGATTTAAACAGTAAATATTTTCTCTCTTCTTACCGTAAAAAAGATCTGTCATATAAATATTAATCAAATCAATAAAAGGAATGTCATATTTTAATGTATTTATTTAGAATTGTACTGTTTTATTTGACGAGACCAGATAATTTGATTTTAGGGGAATTCATTTTGAAATCGGTAGAGTCGGATTTGTTTTTTATTTTAGCGACATGGAATTGATCATCAATCATGAAATATCTATTTATTTTTAAAAATGCGTGACAGGTGATAACATACGAATGAAAATAAACAGCTTTAGCATATTATTAGATGAATTATAACTTTTTTGACATGTATAATGAGTCTCATAATACTTATGACCTTAAAGTAGATATGGTTGTAAAGCCCCAATTAGAGAACAGTGGAGACTTTAGACACCCATTTTGCCATTAGTTTCAGGTCGACTCTGACCCGGAATGCTAATACCTAACATGCTCTTATCCATGTGTTAAATAGAATATACTTAAAGAGGGACACGAATTTACCTCATGCACTTATTGTTAATAGGAATCGTATTCGATCCTACTTAACTACACCACCCCAAGGACCATCTTTCGCAGTTCATTTTTCTTTTTTCCCCCTACGCTATCACCTAATCCCTTGGACTACAGACATTTTCTCTACGTCTAAACTCATGGACATGGGAGTAAGAGTCTGGGGAAACCCCTTAGCTTCCGTAACCGCCAGATGTGCTCTGGTAGTAGACCTTGTCAGTGTGAAATATAATTTAATGTTTACAAACTTTTTGTTTCCAGAATATATGTCTACAAAACAAAAGTATCTAAAAAGGCATCGTATACAAAGCACATATAATACCATGAATCAATATGTGAAAATATTTATTCTTAAAAAATACATTTTTGATAAAATAATTACTGCGTTCCTCATGGAATAAACTGGAATGCGTTGTCTTAACACATTTGCTGTATTAATTTATATCAGCGATAAATAATATTTAAGACATTTTATTATTTATTTTAATGCTTACAATTTTCTAAAGATAATAATGATTAATAACTACACATTGAGAAGAAATTTAACTATAAGAAAGTGTACATTACGTTTACATAAAAAACTGGCATAATTATCAAAGCGTCCAAATGTTTAGTACTACTTTTGCATGTGTTCTTTAGAATTGTCTAATGTATTCCTTATTTCATTTGTTCCAGCTCGTTTGACTCGATTGTCTAGTCGTCTTCATCAATTCGCTGTTCAGGTACCGCTTTATAATATATCTTCCTATTCCAGTTGATTATTTCAAAAATCTGCAGTCTTGTGAAACTCTCCTCTTTCTGACTGTGTTACCCTAACGTATAGCGTTAGTATATCTGTAACCAAGGTCAATAGGCATCTCGTGTCTTTGTGTTAATCATTTTAACTTCTTTTTACATTCTTATATTAAGTGAGTTCATATCTTGTCTGAAGAGACGTTCATAAAAAAGAGGGTTAAAAATCAACTTCACAAACAAGTGAGGGTGATACTTTTACTGTTCTTTACGACCCCTTTCCAAGAGAAGAGCATTACTAAAGTCTCTTCGCTCATAGGAAGTGCTCGACTGCGCTGAAATCTCTAGTTTCTTCGCGCAAGACATTAACAGAAAGAACTGGTTTTAATACCACAACGAAATAAAACTTCCCGTTATTCCTCTGTGCTTAAGAAGACTTTCTATGGACATAGCTTCTTTGCAAGTGCCTGCAATCTATTTAAACATATTAAGGCTAGTCTGTCTTTATGCAGATGAAATCATAGTCGACTTAAATCCAATGTAACGCAATACTTGGCGTGAACCTTCTAATACAAATTTAAATTTAGTCCATTACATTGATTAATTTCGGCTGGCAATCGTTCCATACTATTAACATAAGTTGTGGCAGAAAAGTCTTTAACAATTCAGTTTGTTTAAAATAAAATGACACCAAGTATTTTTTGGTATGCATATAATGAATACAAAATATACAGGATCATACAGAATTCATAAATTACTTACGAGACATGTACACAAGAATATATTGGGCAGGGAAGAATGCTGCTAAAGTCAGTATCTAGCAGATAAGGAATAGCCGCATACATAAACGTGTAAGACGATATATATTATAACGAAGGTTACATAATCAACGATTGTTTCCATATAGATGTTTCCCTATATTTTCCAATCACAAAATATACATATAGTTTCACGATTAACTTATGTTTTAACTATTCTAATAAGCCGTACTTTTCTATTAAGTCAACAAAGGTTGCATTAATTATTAAGCTACTGTCTATGACTCTCACCATCTCTCATTCTATGTTGCTTGCCCATTCCTCCGCTCTTATTTTATACAGTGTGTATTACTATCTCTCTATCTCTCTAAATTGTGAATAGTGTATAATACACCTGAGAAATACTATTAACCGCCGGAGAAAGAAAAAGAGAAAAAAAAGCGAGGGGAAGGGGTAAAAAGATTGACCAGAATCGACTACGTTTAAATTTATTAATGTAAAATGTACTAAAAATGGGATTTGTTTGGTCACCTATTTAGCTGAGGTGAGCCTGTTTGAACCAGGAAAAAGTGAATTTTCAAAACCAGTTAATTATATAAATATAAAAAGACAAAATCTAAAATCAGTCTATTTAATCTTACTACATCTTCCCCTCGCCCTTGTCATCTTGCGCAACATGTTGAATCATTATTTCGTCTGTTGAGATTCCCTTTGTCTTATAATCGACTATTCCAATATTTATCTTTTTTCTTTTCTTTATTACATTCGACTGTCAAGAAATTAAAAAAATGGAGATTGACAGACGCCAACGTAAAAGGTATACTATAAAATAAGAGTGTTTCAGAAAACATGGAGAGAGAGAGAGTCACAGATATAAACTCAGTAAAAGATTGGTTACTTGGCGAATTAATTGCAAATTGTGGCTAATATTATAGCAAACATTTTGTGTGATTATAATATATCTGGAAATAAGTCGTAAAAAAACGTTGATTATCTGATATTTTGTATAGTAATATATTTCAGAATATATATACCAATTATAACCCGAGGTCATTGCATATTTGTACTTCGTAACCACAGTTGCTCATTTTTTTAAAAATGGGATCGCACGATTGCCGAATATACAATGCACAAAACAATTAAGAGTTCATCGCATGTCACAATGTTGTCAAACGTAAAACTCGAGCTTAAAACACGAGCTTTCTTGACATTTAGCCAAGGGTGAAATTGTACTATCCCTTCTGTCCAAAGGTAATACAACAATGTAGTGGTGTCTGCGTTTCCACCGGGCGTCAATAGAATGCATCCACTAGACAGAAACCATTAATCTTTGTCTTTGAGTGGCCTTGTGTCCTTGATAAGCGGTGACTCGTTAGTTAAAAAGGTTCTTTTGATACCGTGTTCGAAAATAGTTTTGTTTACTACAGATTTTAGCAGTATGCTCATGACGCTTACGAGACTTATCGGTCTCTACTGGGATCTAAAGGACTGACCATCTGTATTTTTAATACTTGACAGACCAAAGAGTGCTTTTTTAAATCGATGAAAAACACTTTTATTCAAGCACTTATTATATAATTTTGTTATAATAAAAGCATGTCAGCTTATTAGGCAAAGTGAAATTATTCTTAAATGAATTCGAAAATGTTTATTAAGTCCAACCATATATATATTGTTATTTTTATTGTTACAATGGACAGGCCAAATGTTACCTAGCTGGATCGATCGTCAAATGTTTTAAACATTAGGATTTGGTCAAAGATCAATCATATTAGACTGAAGCATGACTGACTAAAAGACAAGAACATCTAGTAAAAATCTTTATTTCTGTGAGTGCCAGTGATATTTTCACACAAGATATACTCAACACTTTCCTTCAAATTTTTAGGACGTTTAAAAATTAACTCACATGATTTGTATAATTTATATTATTCAGACTGCTATTGTAATCTTAACTGCTATATTTACCACGTTTTAGCCGATGCATCCTCCGATGATTTTCATATATATCTTTTCTAGCTGGAGAACTTACTATGGTATCCAAGCTCCAAGAGTCGACCTAATAATTCTCAAGTTTTCTTACAATGTACCGAAACTCGTAAAGATGCAGATGAAGAAAGTCAGAAGTTACATTACCGAGATTTGGTGAAAATGTCAACCAAGACGGGGATGTTAGTCCGACTAATTAAAATAATTCGACTTTTCTTGCAATGTTTCTGGAATATTAAGGATGAAGATCGGTCATTTCTATTATTAGGATAATAAGAAATAATATGATCGTCATATATGTTATTCTCGCGACGTTTCAGCCAATGTAACCTCCAACCATCTTTGATACTAACTAAGAATAACATTTGTTAAATGCTTGAGACTTCTATCCGCTCAATATTGACGAAACAAGAACAATGCACCCCCCGTGAATTAAATAAAAGGTTCTCTTTGAAATTCCGTATACATTCCCCAGTTCAACATAAACACTCCCTTGATCGACAATATGCAGCATTTCCTGTAATTTCAATCAGGTTTAGTCTAATATTTGTATATTGTATGTTGTGTTTAAGGAATATCCAATATTTTCTTATGTGAATCACTTACGCAATTATATAAAGTTATACTTTGTATTTTTACCGGTAACGGGTTAATGATGAATTAATTATATATTATCATATCCGGTATCGTGGAAAATTGATGGAATGTAGGTTGCAAGAGCAAGCATAATTTTCTATCTAAATATCGACTGATAATCATAAAACCCATGCGATTAATTTACTTGACGCCGTTTATATTCTTTAGAATTGTTTCGTTTCTCGTGTGCTTCGTGTATTTTCCTTTGTCAAAATCGATTCAAGTTCCATAACGAAATAATGCCTATTGCTTTTTAAAAGACGCGTTTCAAGGCCATTCGTGAAAATGATTCAAAATGCTTCCTTTATTTTCATCTGTTTACGTGTTTTTTAAATTTTTATTTGTTCTCCATCTTTTCAAAATCCTAAATTCCATAGAACTCACCCATTCCGATTACGAACGAAAGCGTCATCTTTTAGTAGTGACGTTTAATATAATCTCTCCTTTGTTCCCTGTTTCCCTTCTAAGCGCTTTACCACCGCCGTGTAGGGCATTTGAAATGCGTGAAAGAACAATATGAAACGCGGTACTTCCTTTTTTTTGCCTTTACAGCAACATGAAACCGTAAACCATATTGTTCTGAGTTTATCTAATCCTGTTTCAAAAGAAATACAATATCATTCCATAAAGTTGGCGCTATGTACACTAACGTTAAAAAGTAAGTTACGCGCTTTTTAAAAAAATGTAATTTCCATTTGTTTAAAATTAGATTATTTTGACTAAATATGTTGGTAAAAGTGGTACAGTGGACTTGATCGCAGATATTCTGATTCAAAACCATATGCCGCCAGCAAGTGAACTATTTAAATTTCACTAAACGTACATAATTTGTTTTTAAAGCGATATATATATATATATTTTAGGTAATATTTTTTTATCAAAATTGATTAAACTCTTCTGGTGTTATTTTTTTTATGAAAATAAAATATGAAGTAAAAATGAAATTTTTCTGAAAACAAGCAAATAAGTCGAATATAAAATCGATTTTGTAACATTTAATTTTTGCTTAGTGTACAATCATTTATATCGGTTTGAAACCGTCTAAATTAAACTTAAAAGGGAAACCGTCTACCATATGGCGGGTTACGGTTATGAATTTGGAATGGCTACCATAAAGGTAACTGTTTCACGTTTATCAATATGACAAATTAGGTCATTGTTCACATTATCTGTTTTTTACATTTATTTAAATGTTTACAATATTTACTAAATTAGTCAGAGAATAGTTGTCTTAACAACATAATACATGTTTCGGAGTTCTTTTTTTAGATAACAATTCATAAATTGTATTATTCATGATAATTCAGACTACTATACTTATCTTGGTTGTAATTTTCACAACGTTTCAGATGAGGTAAAATTTGCGTTTTTTCAAATATATCTTTACTTTTAGAATTTTTAAGACGAACTCGTAAACGTATACATAATTCGGAATACACTTTTTATTTGATACACAGGTGTAAATTGTTCAAGTTTCGTTAGTCATAACCGAGTAGAATAATTTCCACCCCAACCAGGTCATAACTGACAGAAGAAGAACTACTTGCGCCAGTGGATTAAATAAAATGTACAGTTAGACATTCTGTATATCTTCTGGAATTTATACATTAAAATTCAGAAGGACGAAAAGATGCATTAGAAGATTATCGAAGGCTCCAACGGCCGAAACGTAGTAAAAAAAACAAGAACGTTGAAAATAGTAATCCGTATAATCCAAATACTATAATATAATTCATATTCATATTTAGCAAGAATTATTTAAGATGGAAATGCCCTTTTTGTCGTATATAATTGGTTTAACATATATAAAAAAATTAACATTATTTAAATGTGACTAAGTAATACCTATACTCTCAGCGGTGTTGGTACAGTACTTGGACATGTCAAATTTTACTTTATATAGTTTTTACTCCTTTATAGATTGATCAAAAGAATATATTTGTGGAATTTCATGAAAAAAATACGCTACTTAGTATGTGTATAACATAGAGTAAATAACTGAAATACGTGTATTTTATCGTTTTATTGGCTAAAATATGAGAAATTATATTTTTAAGATAAAATATTTATCTTAGAACTAATGCTGAATAGTATATGTCAATTTTCCTCGCGAGTGATAAAAAAACCCACTTAGTTTGTAAATAAAATATATCTAATTTTGTTTTATTATATTATCTTAAATTTTGTAGATTACAAAAATGCGTATCAAATTTAACACTTCTTTAGACTTACGTGAGATTCAAACTCAGGTATGAAAGGTGAACAAATCGTATTTAATCTTCTGTGTTTACAAACTAGTGGTTTAGTAATATATACCGTATCTATTTTTTGTAAACCAATCATACATTTCTATTTGCGTACGAACAGACACACTATATATGTTAATAGTATATATATATATAGAAATAGAGAGAGAGAGAGAGAGAGAGAGAAAGATAAGATTATTTTTTTTAGATCAGTCTACGTATCTATATAAGAGGCTCCGTTGCAATATTTGACAGTAAAACTGCTGTTTCAAATAGTAATTTCATTGCTAACCGCAGACCTTGAATATATACGTCATATTTATGAAGCGTCCAACAATTTTCATGAGAGCATCTATCCGTTTGTCTTCTATCAAGCTGATGCCCTCATATTCCGTGATATAGGAGTACATTTTATGATGCTAATTCCCGGGAGGTAATCTCAGGTAAGTCTAAATTATTTTTAATTGGATAAGAGTTTTATGAATTTAGATAAATTAACATAACATAACATAATAACATTACTTAAATATTTTTAAGTAATTTACCTTTTTTGATAACCCATAAAAATATAAACATAAAAGTTGTTTAGCATTTATTCAAAGCGAATTATTTTTGCTTATGAAAATCCAGATATAAGCTAAGTAGGCCATTAATCGTGATTTACGAGGGGTTTCCCTGGGGTGGGTGCTTACAATGCGGCCTTGACGTTAGTGGTAGGCAAACTATATTTTTTTACGTTTAAATATCAAGTTAATTGTTGTAATACTATCACCTCGGCCGACGTGTTAAATTTCGGATTTTAACAAAAGATTGAGATATGCACAACTGTAAAATTTGTTACTCCTTGATTGTCTCAAACCTTAAATAACGGCTGAGTAGAAATGAAACCATAAACGCTGCTATATAAAGAAATAGTTCAACGAACATAAATAACTTTTAAACAAGCACCTATGTTTTAATCGTCATACTTTAGGCTCCCTGTTATGATATCATATACTCGCTATATTTATTAGTTATTGACAGGTATGTTTTCATTTATTACAACTATGCTGTTTTTTCTTACTTTTTACTTCATTATTTTAAAATGAGTTTGTGAAAGTAAGTTTTATTATAACAGCATCATTTGAATCACATTTTGTTAGAATTTTAAATAATTTCCTTATTATAATAACATCTTATTCTCTATTCATTCAAAAATGTTCAATCGTTTAATACACGACGATTTGCAAAAATTGATAAGGCCAGTGATGCGTTTATATTCCCGTTAAAAAATTTTCAAATCCCTTTAAGATTTTTAAGAGCCACTAATTGTATTGATCTGGGGGTTTGCAACTATTTTTTAAATGTTAAAATGGCTGTCTTGTTAATGAAGAAACCGACATACATTCCAATTGAGTAAGCTTTGTAAATAAAATATTTTTAAGTAACATTTAAAAATGTATTTTTCTTTTAGATTATTGTATTTTTGACTTTAATACATATTCGAGTCATTGTTAATAAATAATCCGAGTCAATGTTTAATTATGAAAGGCACATTGACGCGAGTGAAACCCACCTACGCACTAAAATATATTTATTCACTATAATTACAAGACAAATATTGTATATTGAACATAAGAAACCATATTAAATGTATTACTAACCGAGATTTGGTATTTGTCTATTTGAAACCGCAAGTATACTACTACTGTCTTTAATTTCATTATTGCACTATCTATAAATGTTCAATTAAGTTTACGATCAAAGTAATGGACTTCCCTTCAAAGTTTAATTCTGGCGCAGGGATTGTATTTGTTAAATACACGTCATTATACAATCATTCCAGGTATTACCTTCTAATTTTGGTTTGTAGTATATGTTAATTCGTCATGGAACAATCCTGGTGGGTATAACCTAATAAGCTTGACGGATAGTGTAGTATATGTTCTGTTGTGGTGAGAACATCGGTGCAGATAGTGTAGTATATGTTATCTTCGTCATAATACTATTTTATATAGGATTATCCATTGGGACGGGTAGTGTTGTGTCTTTTCTGGTGTCACCATACCTCCCCCAAGGTATTATCCCCATCCTTTTGTGGGTACTGTTGTTAGTATTCTGTTGCCAAGAGAAACTCACCTGAGCATTATCTTCTCCTTTGATTAGTTAGAATACGTCAAGAAGGAATTGTCTCAATCGCTTGTTCATTAGAAAAATTAACACTTACATTATATATAATAAAATAATACGCGACTGGAGGGGTTATATTTTTTCTAGTTCAAATAATTATTTTGTGATGCTTCTTTCCAAGATGATTGAAGCCTTCATCATTGAAATACCGTAATATTCACCAACATAAGTGTATTTTGTGAAAATAATATCTACACAATTTAGCAAGTCCAACTATCGATTTGACCCATGTAGACATCAACGTTGTTTTTACTATCTTAAAAATATATATTTCATTGTAATTTAACGTGCTATTTTATTGTTGTCTCCGCTAGTAATAATAGTAGACGAAAGGAAAGGGAACAATTCCCGTTTCGCCTCGCCATACAGCACAGCGACATATTATAAAGAAATAATTTACTTCAACATTATCAAAAAGAATTTACTCTTAAATTATGCGAAATTCCCAACAAAAAGCCTTTCAAATTACGCTTAATTTTATGAATTAAATGACTCGCGCTAGTTTATTGAATTATAGATACATTTATGCTAACGTATTGTGAAAGCTCGTCTTTGTTTGATTAATAGGTGTATTCGCTGCTTCATTGGATTAATACAATATTTAAATGAATTAATATTCTAAAACATTACCTCAGCTGAATGCATTATTACGTTATATTTCTATTGTTCAGATTTTCTTTGGAAATCGACTAACTATTCTCAATTCAATGTAAACCCTAAAGATTGCGAGCCAGTGAATCACTTTTATTTCTTTTGTTTTATATACACGTTTTTTTGTTGTTTTGTAAGTATTATATTTGTTTTAGGGCGATCTTATCTCCCTTTGGGTAGAGTATTTGTTTAAACTGCCGACAACATAGTCACTAAGCTCGATGCACTTATTGGACTTTTCACCGTTAGATATAATTTAAAATTGATTAACATAGTTATAATCGATATAACACCATCTTGCCACACTCGTTGGGCACATACACACCTCAATTACCGTTGCTATGAAATATTTGATTTAATGTAAACTGGAATATTGCTGACTTTTCATTAGAAAGAAATGCTTTACCATGCAGGTGTAAAAGAGGAAGGTTACGTTGGAAATTTTCAACATGTCTAAAATTACCAAGGAAAATGGAAACATACATCAGAAGTAATAGTAGGACAAGAGGTACGTGTACAGGAAGTGGAATAATGGGTGGAAATAAGATTTGACACGTAGCTATGTAGGGAGGAGAGTATTCCCTTTTAAACGTAACAACCAAAAGAGAGAGAGAGAGGGGGGTTAGGGTGAGATAGGTGGCTCTTTTTTTTAAGCTACGTGTTGTTTTATGCTAGAACGAAATGGCAAACACTCAAAAGATTTAGTTTGTAATTAAGTTCTGATGTTACTTTATTAATAAGGTTTATGGGTGATTATGCAGTGTACGGACCGGGCTATTTTTAAAAATCATATTTTAAGTTAAATTCAATGTTTACGGTATATTTTTTTAATAAATTTTTAGGTGAAAGTATAGATTGTTTATAAACCATCGCACCTCCCCATGTTAAGAACGGGTTTCTAAATTATATCCTTACAATTTCAGTGCGCTTCGTAAACTCAATGAGTACTCACTTATGAAAATTGTTATTAAGAAAAATGAGTAGGCATCTACATTGACAGAGAAGAGAGAGAATACGCACTGTTGGAATTGAAAAATACACCGTGGCTACGTTATACGAATTTACTAAGTTGTACGGATGGGCAGAGCAGTTTATGTCCATACAAGTTATAAGTAATTTTGTTAATTAATTTTAACTTGCTCCTACATCAAAATTATTGAAATTTTTTTTACTATTACTATTAACAAAACATTATAAAACATATCTCGTCGAAACAAAAGTTGACCTGTCCTTATCAACTCGACCTGCACTTCTTCTGTTTTCTAATATGACAACGGAATGTAATAACAAACATATCAAGTTGTTTACGTAAAAGTAGGTACACATATGTGTTGCGTAAGAAAAGTCTCCGACTTTGATGGAGATAATTATTGACGGATCGAGGTTCAAAAGAATAACCTGAGCGGGTAATCGCAAGTTGAGCATATCACGTGATTTCTGAAGAAAGAGGCATTCTACTTATTTTCCGATGAACACTCGAGCAGGACAGTCACACAAAATGTGGCTCGAACATCAGTAACCATAATGAGGATTGAGGCCAAAGCACAAGTGGATCTAGATAGCCCTGCGGCCAAGATGCCTCTCTCTCTTTTTTTCTTATCTTTTTCTCTCTTCTCTTTTCTCTCTCTATATCTCTCTCTCTCACACACATGAACCTACTTTTAAAAGTATACCCCTCGTCTTCTTCCTGTTATTTGTCACTCTGTGTCATGATACATTTCCGTTAAAATAAGCCTCGGTGCCCGTGTGAGTTGATGAGACGATGATGACGACCAGGGTGCCGACTTATGTGTATGACTTGAATATACACACCTCAGAGAAGCGACATCGTAACACATGTTCTGTCTCGAAAATATATGGATGCATACTGTGAGCTGCCCCTTTCGAGTTTTCATAAACTGCTATATATGCTACTGTTAACACTTTTAATGACCGATCATAAAAAAGACAATGCGGTGGTATATTTACAGCAGTGTGTATTTACGAACGTACAGCACAGTACGTCACAGAAAGATTGTTCGTCCTTTGTCGTAGGTTCCTTCTATACATACTATATATAAATAGGTAAGATCGCAATCACACCATAAAAAATAGCATGTATTAACATCAGTAACCATTTCGAAATACGAAGTGCTCCATGAAAACCGCGATCCTCGTGGGTTACAGAGCGAGCACCAATAATAATCTGTAAATACAAAGGACATAGCACATAGTTCTGGGAACTTAATTTTGATATGCGCCGACCATCCACTAGCCGGCGATGATAGATTAAATTAATAATTCAAAATTGAAATACTTCCGCTGTATTTGTTGGACTTTCCATTTATATTTTTAACGGCTTAATATTTAATATAAGTTATATATATAACTTATATGAAATATTAAGCCGTTATTATATATGTTTATCTCTCTCTCTCTCTCTCTCTCTCTCTCTCTCTCTATATATATATATATATATATATATATATATATATATATATATATATATAAAATGAATATGATTCAATATAAAATCCGTATGTATTATAACTTTATCTGACGGAGGTGAATACCATTCTTGTAAAGCTATCTGATAATTAGATACGATTGTATCAATGGACAACAGTGCTTTATTTTAGAAAAAAATAATTCTAACAATTTCCTGATTAATTTCTTTCTACATAGAAACTTTTTTTTATTCCGGACAGATTAGAGAATAAAGACAACTTTTCGTAAACGCCTTTTAACATGTAAAACAGATGGTAGATAATAAAAACAATGAAGTGTATACCCGTAACTCGAGTTGAGATGTTCGATTATCGCCGAATCCATTGATCCACATTAATTATGGATGTTGTCAACCTTCAAGTGGGCTCCTGTAAGAGTTGAGAATTCATACGTAAATCACCTTTGTTAACAAAATCAGAGCAGGTGAATAGTCCTTTGTATTAGACTAGCGGAACCCGTCGCCCAGCGTTGCACGGGAGAACGTACTACCTATTGCATGACGTCGAATAAAAAAAGCAACGGCCTATTGTTTTTTCTTCCCCGTCTACCATGTTGGCGAATGTTTTAAATTTAAAGAAAATAAAAAAGTGGTACAATGGGATCGAACGCTAAAACTGACGATCATGAAACCTACCTTCTTACCGATTGTGCCACTGTTTCGGGTTACTAATACATGTGAATATAGGCCAATTAACCTGAGCTTGATTATTGGCATGCGTATTAAATTAATACCAAGCAAATAATAAATAAGAACCGGTGTTTTGTGAAAATTTAACTGTGTGTATTAGTTCCCGGTGTCGATTAGTAGAGTGACAGTACATACTAGTAAGAGAGGATAGTGTTTGCTACAACCTATATTGAGTTAGTTTTTCGGAGAGACGAGGATGGTGGGCCAAATGTAATATTTAGTGTTAGGTAGAAAAAAATGATGAAAAATTTACTAAAACACGCTCGAGTGAATAAGTGTACTATAGTAGTGAGTTTAGTAGCCTGTGATGCATGTGGTTATTTTCCCATACTCCAAGAAGGCGTAGGGAAAAACGTCTCTACTTTATATATTAGAAAAAGGCACAGGGATTTCTAAGAGGTGTTCAAATAATATTCAGATTTCGCAATGGGGATTCTCTTTCTAACTAAACATGACAGACAAACCATTAACATGATAGACCGGAGTGTATGTTATGTAAAAAAAGTAACCATCCATCAATTAAAATAGATAAAAATGAATACATATATTTCTCTGATCAAGAAGATTAATGTGAACGTACGTGTGTCCGGTTAGCTACAATACTCTACTGCAAAAATAATAATTTATTTCAGAAGCAAATAAATTAAGGATCTATTTTAATATTTGTTCTTTACGTGAGATTTAACTCACGTATTTGTTTCTTTTTGGCGTTAAGTTTTAGCTCGAAGGGTCGTTTCGTTTTTTTTATTTACCTCGCGTGCCACAACAGTAGCTCATCAAGTGTTATTTATGAAAATAAATTACTTACACCTTCTTTAGGGAACACATATCAGCAAAGCTAGTATTAGAATATGTTCGTTTTGTTGATCTATCTAAAATAGAAAAATTGCACTAGAAAAATCTGAACTTGCTTCCTTAAAAACTATCATAGTTTGGGAATCATCTACTTTTTAAAATTGAGTTCAATGTATTTATTCGCTTTTGTGCGTTTATAAAAGTTCGTCGTCGAAACGAAAACCAGATCATAGATACTGTGATGATTACGGTTAATTTCCTTATTAATCATATAATAAAAAAAAAATGTTGAACTTTAATATTCTCTTTCGTTCATAATGAACTCGCAGTTATACCTTTATTAGAATTCGTGTGGCTTTCTTTACAAAGCGAACACACGTCACAGTTTCTAGGACGATGGTGTCGCACGCATTAAGATGAAAAGAATTCGTTTACGTAGTAAGCTTAAGGCTCAAGATATCCTTTGTGCTTTAAAATTCATTTCCTATCAATATTTTATGGGATATATATATATATATATATATATATATATATATATAGAGAGAGAGAGAGAGAGAGAGAGAGAGATTTGAAGTCAGTATGTATGTGGGTGTGCTATATATGTATATATAGTATACTATTTTATATATAGTCATATTGTATTATATGACTGTCATAAATCAATATATATGTATATGGTGTATCTGTATAAGTTATAAATCTGTATATACACATATATATGTGTCTGTATGTGTGTTGTTCTATTATATATGTATATAAATTACTATTTATAATTCTATCAATAATGGAGATCATGTATATGTCTGTTTGTCTGAAGCCAAAACTATATCATTAGTTTTAATTGCTCTCTTTTTATATCTACTTTTAAGCTTCTATATATACCCATTCCAAAATTTCCCCAAACATCACGCCTTTTTTTTAATTCACATAATTAATTTGTTTTAAAGCTTCTAATAAATTAATATTCGCAAATATACACTCATGATTTTTTTTTCAGATTTCCAGATATATTTAAATATTTTCCTAGATAGTAACAATCTTAATAAAAATTATCAATAGAATAGAGTGTTTCTTTAATCTATATAACTCAAGTTATGTAATAAAATTATATTGTAATGAAATATAATGAAACACTCGGCGTCCACCCCATCATTGGTTGCCCACCTTCTGATTAAGTATAACATTAAGTGTAATATTCTGTTTCGAACGCACCGAAATCATCATTTCAAGAAAGAGAAGGAGAGAGAGTGAAAGCGAGACTAAGAGAGAGACTAAGAGAGAGAGAGATGGAGAGAGAAATGGACACAAGACAAGGACGCGTTATTTCATTAATAACATGTAAACAACACATTCTATAAGATTATACGATCGAGTCCCTCAAAAATGATATTTACTTTGATTTTTTTTATTAACACGTTTTAGGGTTGTTTTCTCCTTCCATCCTCTTAGAAATTATGTTTTAAAGCACACATTTATTGAATCAAATTGTTTAATTTAAAAGATACTTGATTTTAAACTTACATTTTTTTCTGTAAAAACATTTTACTGAGCAATTAAATAACTGAATTTAGAATCGTGTTCACTGTATATCATTTTTTTAATAGTTGATTTTATTTTGGTACAACATTTTTGCTTTGTAAAACTTCAAATATTATCGTTTTACGACCTTAATTGAGTTTAAGTGTAACATAATGTTTTCACTCGAGGCTCATTTTGGTAGACGTATACGACACGTTGCCAAAAAGGGGGTGGGGCAGTTTACGTTAGATTTGCATAACGGAATGAACTCTCTCTAAAATCTAACCGGGTAAGTTTTCTTTTAACAATCTCAATTTTTGTTGCTTAATCGATAGTAATCCGAAAAAATTGTAAAAAAAAATGGTATAAATATTTTAGACTAGAAGCTAGTTCATATATATGTCCGCCAAATATAAATTTTGTTTCTTCTGAAATAATAAAATCACTTCCAGTTTACAACTTTCTTCTATTGGTCGTTTAGAATTTAAAGATTTTTTTTTCGAAACAATTTCCGTGCGGTTACCTTTTACTTTGTTAAAAATGTAATGCATGTAATATGCTACCGGAGGGATCATATAGTTGCTACTATACATAATTATATTTCAATATACGTATATGTTATGAATTGATATACCTACATTTTATATACGTCTATGTGATACATCTGTATATGTTATATAACGCATAACATATTACTTCTGTGTATTACTTATAGGTGGCGCCACTAATAAACAATATATATATATATATATATATATATATATATATATATATATATATACTAAACTGCTTGGGTAAATCTAGCCGCCGACTCGCTATTTACATTTAAATTCCTCTCTATTCACTAACTAATTGGCTATGGCTGATGGGATAAGACTCTCGACTACGAATCAGTGGCGATTTGTGATCGGGGTTTGTGGCCACCGACCGTTGAGAATTAGTTCCTACACTGAAGATTGCGTTAACATGAAACATCGATGTCTGTAGGTATTAAAATATTTAATAAATATTTATTTATAAATATATATATATATATATATATATATAAATAAAGTACTGACATTTAAATCGCATGTTTCAAAATGTGAACCTAATCGAATAATTAGTTTACGAATTAGTTATTTAAATGAAGCTACAGTTGCAACATTAAAAATGGAAATATCTGAATGCTTTGTCTGAATGGCAAAATCTATTTAACGTAAATAAATGACTTTATAAAAGTTATGAGGTATTTGCTCTGTTAGAAAAAACGGTTCGGAGGTGGCATGTTGACTCTAAATGCAGTCGTAGACACACAAAGTATGCTAAACGTCCAGGTCGCCCAAAGTCAGCAATTGTTGTTGATAGCATAAAAAAGTAAAAAAAAACTCCTTTTGCTTGAGATAGAAAAAGGTTTGGAAGATATCAAAAGCAGTGTATTAACAATTTTTGATCAGCATTTGTCAATAAAAAAGCTGTTTCAAAGTGGATGTACGTTTGCTTATTGCTAACCAAAAAAACATGTCGGGTTTTACAACTGTTTCAACACAACAAAAAAGAGTATTTTCGTCAATATGTCACAATCGATAAAACATGGATCCATCACTTCAACTCAGTGTCAAATCAGCAGTCAGTTGAGTGTATAGCAACAGTTGAAAGCCCCGCAAATCGGCCAAATATAGGATATCAAAGGAACAATCTATGGCCCACATATGTATTAATATGCAGTGTATTCTATTCATCGCTTACTTTGAGGAATAAAGAACAATTAATAGCAAATATTATATAGCATCATTTGTGCGTTAGAAGAAAGAAACCATCAAACACTCTTTCACCAATAAAAGGCACCATGTCACAAGTCGATTGCAACGATGACAAAACTACATTAATTGCACTTTACATTACTTCCGTATCCACCTAGTTTCCAGAGCCGACCTCAACCGACTACTGGCTGTTTATAAAAGAATGCCCAAGGGAAAAAAGTTTTACTTTGTCTACGTATGTTGAGGGTAAAATTGTTTTACAAAAAGAAAGCGAATTGTTAGAGAAGGCTTAGAATATGTGTTACCTTCGAAAGAGACTATGTGTATGAATAAAGTAGAACTTTGCTTAAAATATTGTTTTATTAATTCAGTCTGGCACTTATTTTTGTGGATTAAATATGTATATATATATATATATATATAATATATATATATATATATTCAGTTTGCTTTACAAGTGCTCAATACGTTAGTAACACCCATAGTGTATGAAAATATATATATGGCAAGTAAATTAAAGAGAAATAGTCCTTTTCTATTCACGCACGAAATTGTCAGGTTAAATTATATTTTATATGTATATGCCATATATAGTATACCCACATATATTCTATATAATACATTGAAGCTTTTTTCAGCAAACGTGAGTTACATCTATTTTAATTTTTAAAAAACTGCCATTATTTCGACAACTTTAAAAAAAAAACTTTCAATCGATTTTTACGGTTTTAATATGTATTCAGATTTTTATTTTTTTATTTAGTTATATATATCTCCTGGTATTTACTTGGTCATTTCATGGTCTATTGTCTATACATATCACCCAATGACGTTGCTCTGTTTGGTAAAATCTACATAGTTCAACTTGAGAGTTATTCATTTGCCTGCTATTACATGCCCTTATTTTTTATTTAAA
The DNA here is from genome assembly GCA_963556195.1 of Sepiola atlantica. Classification (NCBI taxonomy): domain Eukaryota; kingdom Metazoa; phylum Mollusca; class Cephalopoda; order Sepiida; family Sepiolidae; genus Sepiola; species Sepiola atlantica. Next base: position 46,694,616 of record OY744530.1, on the reverse strand, counting down.
ACTAATCGAATATATATTGATGTAACAAAATTCTGATACGATCATGTTAACATATATTTTAGATTGATATATTTTTGAATTAACACTTGTGACAACTTAATTGCACAAAGATTAGACGTCTGCTATCGGCAGAAATCTTGTGAGAATAACATGAAATATTAGAACAGTAATCTGAAAAAATCTAAATGATAAAAATACGTTCAAACAGTTTACATACAAATGCAATTGCTTTTCAAATTCTGTTCAATTTGTACGTGCGTATATAAAAATGCTATTTGCTTAAAATCAAAGTAATTTAAGTGTACCATTTCAAAGAATGACTATTTAACATGATGCACGTATGCTATGGATTCATTTATTTCTACAAACAAAATACATCAGCATGCACCCCTTATCAGTAACCTTATTTACATACAAACTCAGTAAATACGGAAGAAAATGGAAATTACCTCCAAATTAGTAAGGCTTGGTAAGAAATTATTGTCAGTCTTTTTCTTTTCTTAGCAGTAACACTTCATTTTACAATGATTGTTTGTAGCTAAACACATACTTTCATTTTGCATTTTTCAAATCCATTGGTTTTATAATAAGACATTACAGATTAAAAGATGGCGTCTAGAAAATCTTCGTTATGATAGCATTTCCATACGCTACTTCCAAGATAATACTTGTAACTATTACTACGTATTCTTTGTCTTTATAAACATCATTTATCTTCATATTACTTTGAAATGCGGGTTGAACAAGAAATTAGGAAGTGACAGGAACTATTTGTTAGACTCGGCGTTGTCCAGAATCAACATTTATTAACAACATTATTTATTTTCATACATTTATTTTAACGGTACCATTGGCAGTTCTGTGAAGGCCTACTTACTCCCATTACAGTATTAGATTTATTGAATGAGGAAAAGGTTACATAGATGTTTGTTCTTCTTAGTGTTATCAGGGAGCTAATCAATTGTCATTATCAACATCATTTTTCTTCATATTTTGATTTTAATCGTACATTTAGGCAGTGTTGTGTAGACCTTCTTCCTAAAATTACAGGGCTATCCTTTGTAACTGAGGCGAGGGGTAAATAAACGTGTGTTCTAGTCGGCTTTGTTCAGGGGTGATTTTTAACATTACTGAATAATATTTGGAAAAGGCAACATAATCTTCTGTACTACGTTTCTTTTCTCGGGAGCAATAAATGTAACTTATAGTATTACATTCAAATTTGTTCGAACTATTTTCCTTATCAATATAATTTCTCTTCATATTATTGCAAAAGAGAGTAAGGGAAACGTAATTACCCGGCATCCATTATTCCATTGTGTTTTTTTCTATTTGGCGTTGTCCAGGAGCAATAAATGTAAGATTACAGTCTTACATTTAGTTCTGGGAATTTATATTATATTATTATTATTTTCAACACATGAAAACAGGAATGAGTAATAATAGGGTTAAGCGGGGAACAAATAAAAAGCTTGGGGAGATGGACTAGAAAACTGGTTGAGAGGAAAAGAGACAAAGATAAAGAGGCGGTTAGGGAGACGGAAAGAGATTAAACCGTTAATATAAAGATCTAACACGGTATTGAACTTGTTCTACTTTGTTTTTAGGGCCCGAGTAGCCTTGCTAGTTTATATATATATAATATATTTAATAATATATATATGACTGGTGATACCAGATCAGGCTGCCCTGTGACTCCCTGAGACGAAATTCACCTACATTGACGTTTTTTTTTTTTTTTTTTTTTTTTTTTTTGTAAAACTTAATTATGTTCTACAAAACCAAAAACAAAAACAACAGCCCCTCTCCCTTTCTCCCTCCCCTTTTTTATTTTATTTTTAGAACTTGAAGCATAAATCTTTTACTATAATGACCGGATTCGGCATTGGATGGCCCGAAAGGGGTTGATGTGCCGTAAAACAAAACTACCAAACCAAAAACGATGATTAAACATTTGAAGATATAAAGAACTTGAAGCATAAAAACTTTTACTATAATGACCAGATTCGGCATTAAATAACCCAAAAAGGGTTGATATGCCGTAAAACAAAACTACCAAACCAAAAACGATGATAAAACATTTGAAGATATAAAGAACTTGAAGCATAAAAACTTTTACTATAATGACCAGATTCGGCATTAAATAACCCAAAAAGGGTTGATATGCCGTAAAACAAAACTACCAAACCAAAAACGATGATTAAACATTTGAAGATATAAAGAACTTGAAGCATAAAAACTTTTACTATAATGACCAGATTCGGCATTAAATAACCCAAAAAGGGTTGATATGCCGTAAAACAAAACTACCAAACCATACCTAATAATATATATATATATATATATATATATATATATATATATATGTATGTGTGAGAGAGAGATTTATAAGTACTACATGTTAAAATAAACTTTAATAATATTTGGGTAGTGGCTATAATTACTGAGAAAGAGGGGAACCTTTATTACCAAAATAAAAAAAAACACGAGTGGAGAGGATCAAGTATCTGTTTTTTGTTGTTTTTGTTTTCTTTTTTCGTTAGTTACATGCTTAAAAGAAAAGAAATAAATGAACGAGAGAAAAAACATTTATTTCTATCTCGACATCTTCCGGTCGACTCTTTGTCAAGATAGTCGTCTGCGATATAATTCGTGTGAAATTACGGATAGAAGCGTGTTTTTAACCCTCATTCGACTTATCTTTTAATGGTTTATTTTACCACGCTTCTACTCGTAATTTATTTCCTTTCATATCGTCGATGACTATCTTCACATAGGGTAGAATGAAATACTTCTAGCAAGCAATATTTTTCTCCTTTAATTACTTTTCTTTTAACTATGTTACTAAAGTGAAGCGAACAAAATATCACAGAGTCTTCATCTCCTATACTCATGTTTTTGGTGTATTATTGTAATAAAGGCCTACCAGTTTCTTAGTAATTATGGCCACTTCGCCAATATTATTAAAGTTACCAGCAAATATATGTTCCCTCCGGTCTCATATTTTTGCTAGTTGTTTTCAGCATATTACATTATCATTTAATTTAATTACGTAACTAAATTATATAGATTTGAAAAAAAAACAATGTGTTTAATTAATTCTATTTATTCATTTTATTAAGATTATTATCGAAGAAAATATTTTAAATAAATCTGGAAATCTGAGAAAAAAAATATTGAGTGTATATTTACGAATATTAATTCATTAGAATCTTTAAAACAAATTAATTATATGAATTCAAAAGACGTGTGGTGTATGCGAATGTTTCGGAATGGATTTATAGGAGTTGATAGTTTGATATAAAAAAGAGAGCGATCAAAACTAATCATATAGTTTCGGCTTTAAGTAGATATTACAAGATAAAGATCGAAACTAATAATATAGTTTCGGCTCTAAGTAGATTTTAAAAGAGAGCGATCACAACTAATAATATAGTTTCGGCTTACGAGAGACGGATACATCATATATATATATATATATATATATATATATATATATATGTGTGTGTGTGTATAGAACACGACTATACTTTCAAGTTCGAATAAGCCAAAATCATCAAACCTATTTATAACAAAGCTCGGCGAAGACTACTTGAAACAGCACTCATCACAGACTCTAACACTATTAGAAAACGAAATGGTTTCTACAATCTAGCCCTCCTCATAAGCAAATTTATATTGGCCGAACAAAAATTAAACATAAATCATGGCATACCTTTCTTTTTATCGTTCTCACTTGCACATATATACAACTCCCCGCATACACACTCATGTGCTGACTCCTTCTTAACATATTTATTCATTCACGTACTCATGAATCACCTACTACGAATCAAAAAAATTTAACCACAAATAACAGCTTAACAAATGAACACCATTTACACAGTCTTACAAATATTAAGATATTAAAACCCCTTTTTCTCTAAATTTACCCTCAACCCCTAAACACATCCTGAACGACACCACATTTTACTTATTACTACCGCAAAATAAAAATCATTTTTCTTTCCTCTCATGCCTCCCCAACCCCCCTCGTTTCCAGCACACTTCCACACATTCTTGCAAACACACATATGCTTACACATTCCTGACATAGCCACCCGTTCAGTACATCTCCCGTCCTGAGATCTAAAAAAAATTCACACTTCACCACAAAAAATCTAACCTCACCCCGTTCACCTCTCCCACCCTTTTGACCATTTCAATCATATTCTTACCCCCTTCCTATTTTCAAAGATGTCTTCATTTCTTCAAACTTTTTTCTACAACTGTGATACCACCTACATATTAAACACACAGTGTGTCCCTCTCCCTCCTCTTTCCACAGTCTCTCAAAGTCTATGCCACACTTCATCAGAACAAAAATCTAAGCCCCCATTCGTATCTACTCAAAGCTGTCGATATTCATTTCATTATTTAGCCACCATTGACTTCTTCAGCCTGGACTCTCCTCCGGCGCTCATAGTTTCCATCGCTACTACATTCCCTCATCTCTCCACCATGTCAGCCCCAAACTTCCATGTACTTGCATGACATTTTTCTTCAAATTATCATCCTGGGGAAGTCTTACAATAAAAGACAAAATGTTGATGAATATATAAAAACTATCTATCGGTTTTTCCTTTTTCATCATTCATATTACGTCGGATTACTCTCATCCTTCGTTTATCATACATATATGTGGGTGTATTATAGCTTCATATAGCACGTATGTATTCATTGTATTATATATATGACACTAAATATAAAAGTCGTAATAATTTAAGATGTGAATACGAAATCAAGTTATGCTATTATCGATTGAAATCGCCGTAAAATAATATGTTTATACTAACTTGCTGATAAGTACTTCCCAAGTAAGAGGATAACAGTGTTCGTTACACATTTTTATTTAAAGTTGCGTGAGAAAATACAGTTAAAATGGAAATAACTGCCGGCTTCAAGTAAAAGCAACTAATTTACCCCCCCCCCTATTTTAAAATAATATTAAGATAAAGGATATTAAGCACTTTGTATTATGTCTCCCGGAGTATAGAATATTATAAAAAAAAGGCACATAATCCTTTATCCCGGGCAAAACTGCGTTTAAACACACAAGCTCTATCTCGGATATTGAGCACTATTTGATTATTCTATACAACTTCTTATATGAAATACTTTTATGTTCATATTATGATTCCCGAGCAAAATCGAATAGATTTTCGTGTATAAAATAGTATAACAAAACGCAGCGATGTTGGTTTTCCCGGGCAACGCACCCTTTAAACATGTCTGATCTGTCTAAGATATTGAGCACTTCGGATTTACTGACTGATACCACTTACCAGATATTATTATCTATCACTATTATAACTCCCGAGCAACAGCATGTACTTGTCTAGTATACAACAAAATGACAAAAGACAACTACGTTATTTCTCTTGCGCAACGCTGCGTTCAAACACACCTGCTTTATCAAGGATACTGAGCATTTTAATGTTACTTTCATGACCCACGTGCAACGTGGAATAGATTAAATTCTATAAATTAGTATACCAAAAATAATTAATGTTTTCTCCTCAAGTAAACCGGCCTTAAAACTTACTAGCTATATCAACGATATTGAGCACTTTATGTTAACTAACTTATATCATTTACCATATATCACTTACCAAATATTATACTGTATCATTACTATTATGACTCCCGGACGACACCATGTACTTTGTCTAGTATACAACATGATAACAAAAGACAAATAAGTGTTGTATCCCGGGCAACCCTGCGTTTAAACACACCTGCTCTATCTAGCATGTTGTGCACTTTTGGGGTACTACCGTGTCTATTCAGGATAATGAACACTTTATATTAAGGTTCCCGGCCAACAACATTATAAACATGAGAAAGAAAATCTTCATCTTGGCTAACACTGCGTTTAAACACACCTGCTCTATCTAAAATATTTAGCATTGTAACCAGCACTTTTGAGTTACTACCTAGTCTATCCATGATATTGAACACTTTGTATTTTTAAAATGAAGTCGTTAGTTTTTTAAATCTATTTATAGCTTGTAGACCCTGCTAAATTGATTATTAACGTTTGAACTTATCGAATATCGACGTCTTTATGTTTTACTGGAAGATATGTACAAACAGCGAGTTATTTATGTATTTAATTAGACGCAGATTAAAAGCATTATGTTCATTAATACGGAATCAATACTAATGTAAATATTAATGAAATTAATAAACGTAAATTGCCAAAACATCACTGTTAATATTAGACAATAAGCGGACATGAAAAAAGAATGTCATTAGCATGAATAGTAAATACTTTATTGAACGTTTCTGTACAGAGATTACTGCAAACGCATAAAGCTTAGCGTTACACAGAAAGGGACATTGAAAGGACAACTTTTTTATATTTTTATGAAGTAGTTATATATATATATATATATATATAAGTATCAACACATTATAATTCTAGAAAACGAATAAATAAAATAGAGTTATTCCTCGAAACAAACATTTCTCCCGATGCATTGGAGAATGTATACTTCGTATTCAGACAAAAAGTAGTTAAATGAATTAATCAATGGATACATAAACAAGGGACGAGTTATAGGATTAATACACTTGGAATAGAATACCAAGAAAAGAAAACGAAAATAAACGTTGCAGAAAACTCGAATCATGGACGTTGGAAAATCCTATTAATATACTGAGATTAGGTTATTGATAAATGCACTATAAAAAAGTCAGGCAGAAAATAGTTTTAAAACAAATGGATTATCATAACGTAAAAGGAATATCCTATGAAACGGACATAAGAGAAAAAATAAAATTAAAACAGATACGAGAAGTTAAATACCAAAAATGTCGATATTAGAGAATCGTCGGTAATAGCATTGTCAAGATTACTATTATCGCTAATATATTCATAACGTAAACACTAGTGTTATATATTATATATATGTTGTGTATATATATATATATATATATATATATATATATATATTCACTTTTAGGGAAGGTCTAATGTCTTACATGCCACTTTTAATTAAAATACAGAAACAGCTATAACATACCTTGCTAGTTGTGTGTACCGACACGCGAGCTCCGTGCGATCCTGCTAGACTTAGAAAACGTAAATAGTTTCGTTCATACCACGAAGTAAAAGCCAAAGAGGAAACAGCGGTTCAAGACAATACGTGTTTTTTTTTCGCCTGGGATCGTATCTTCCCTATTACTGACCAGTTGGGAGTAGAGACAGAGAGGTAATTACTGGTTAATCACATTTTAACAGGACATATCTCAACGAAGGTGCTCGCACCACCAAGCCTCCGATCGAACTCCTCTTTCTCTTCGTCCTTCCCTCCTCAATGTATGTAGAGTTGGTAACTGTAACTATACGGCATTTATCCTGGGTGAGATGAGTCGGCTCCCAATGAGTTCACCGCATCTCGAGTCAAGGCAGTCCACTCTCGCCGATCAGCAACCTAGTCCATGGGATACTTCAGCCATTCCTGTTTGCAGGGTTGAACACCAAATTCTCCATGTTCGTTCTCACTGTTCCTATCCAAGTCTTTCGCTGGCCGCCTCTGCGCTTCTTCCAGACGGAAGGTGCGATTGGGGCTCCATACATGTGGATAAATTGTAACGTCAAGTCCGTTTTAATCAATACTCAGAGTGGGTCGAGTTAATATTCAAGCACACTAAACTGACCTCGACTGAACAACGAAATTATACTTGCCCAATATTTTACAAATATAGTAAGGATCAATTAGTTAGTATATTGAATAGTTGATACACATGGTAAATGACAATTTTCAGTGTTATTTCCGCACACGTGTTTTTCTCTGATCACCCGTCATCTTCTTGCTTAGCCGACCCTCATTTTTCCCCTACACACATATCTCACTCCCACTACTTGCTTCTGACTCTTTCACTGCCTTATATATTTTCCCCTTACATACTTCCCCACAACACGCTCCACATACAACTACTACCCACATCTTCCACTCTGAGTTCGTCTCAATCCTCTCCCTACCCTGGATTACCTTCGATACTTCACTGTGTAAACAAGCTTCGTTTTTTTGTTTAAAAAATCTTATTTACACGAAATTTTTATGATAGTATTAATCAACCGAAATAGCTTGGTTCTATTCTAATTATGTGTTAGTGTCCTTATTTTGACGAGTCTGTTTCATGCTTTTTTCACTATATCTAAAGCTAATATTCCATTTGGTCTGAATTTCTTTATTATGTCTTACATTCCGTTAAACATATGTTTGTATTTATATTTCAATCATGAGACAGAATACATTTTAAATTACAATAATTGATTCAGTTATTGTGCATTTGTGTACTAGTACGAAAACTATACATTAAAGACGTATATTTCGATAAAACCTTTTTTACTATTATCAACTCGCTAGGAGTTTCCATACATGTCATTATCAATGATTGCTCACCGATAATAACCAATACTGTTCTTTGGATTCTGAGTGCCAACAACTTACCAAGATGTTAAGCTCTCTCCGCCTTTTAGTACCTATTACAAATCATTTAGCGGTATCTTAACTACCATATACTTTTTATTACTCCCTCGCTTCAACTGTTGGTATTTTATGGAATTAAATTACCAATAAGCCTTCAGAAATGTTTGCAGTATTGTCTGCAGCGTGTCAGTTCAAGTCTAGTGGGTGCTACTCTCACCTTTATCCATTAATCGTCATTGACTCGTCATGATCATTTGTTGTGGTCTCAGCTGAGGTTGTTGCCACTACATGTGTATGTGGTTAAGTTTCTTTGGTTTTTGGCATTTAATTTTCCTTGTGCTTCTGTTATTTACTGTCTATATGTTTTGTTATTTTTCTATTTCAAATCATGTGTAGCGGGTTGGGTCTTTTATTTGGTTATGTGGGGTAGTTTCCGCATTCGAGGGTTTCCCTTAAGATATTGTTTTTTGTATAGACTCAGTCTTCTTTTTTATTTTAATTTATCATAGTATTTTGGCCATATGTTTCCTTTCTAGTGCTACCAGATATGGCAGTCTGAAAATACTAACTTCCTTGCCTAAAATGCACTAAACATTGACCTTATTGTTTTTTCTTTTACTTTTGCAATACTCAATCATGTTCTGAAAAGCGAACAACAAAAACCACAATTTTACCCTACAAAACAATCAAACTAAACAGCATGAATGACCGGATTTGACATAAAATAACCGAAAGAAATTAATATGCCGTAAAACAAAACAACCAAACAAGATTTTCCGGGATGAATACACCTACAATATTCGATAATATAGTAATTTTCTTCATGTCCTAATTCTTTTCAGTTCCCTGGAAAGTTCCATGTATTTGCTTCTTTTTACTGCCTCCTTGATTTTAACCCTGTTAACTGCTGGTACGACGAAATCTTCTTGTTTATTACTGTCACGTGTGGTAACTTTGCTTTGGTGAGTGTGTCTGATTGTACAGCTATTTCCCATCACTATTTTGTGTCTGTACCGTATGTATTATCGTTCAAAGTGCAACTGTTTGCATAGATATTCATGGACTGTTTTTCTCGCGTATTATGTGTCAGTTTTTGTATTATTTGTCGCTTAATTTGGTGCATTCAATAATTTACCATGTCGTATTTTTATTCACGTAATCTACATTTACTGATTTGTTGGAGTTTCTCTATTTTAGCTTTTATATAGTTCATTCTGATCGCGTTGTTCTATGTGTCCGTCAGTAACAATTCCGTTTCTCTGTTCAGGTGATCTTTTTGTAGTATCTTGTGTTGTCAGTTTGTTATGCTTCACTTTCAATTTTTTTATGCTCTTCTTTTTGTTTCCATATTTGCTGCTTCCTGTATTGCTTATTTGTCTCGTGTCTTTTGCCGCAATGATCAGCCTTATTTATCCAGTTCTTATTTTATTGAATCTACACTCCTATACTTACCAGTCTCATTCCAATGTCTCTCTTTTTTATGTAGAGTCTGCCAATAGCATCCTTTGGTTTTAGTGCATTATGCGTGATCATTAGTTACCTTGTCTCCTGGTCGACGCGCCTCAGTTTTTCTGTTGTTCAGCCTATGAATGGTCCAGAATATATTATAGAGATGCTTCTCAGATATTGATAACTTTTAATCCGTTTTCTAATAAATATTTTGTTTTCAAAGTGTTTTTATTTTATTTTTTCAGGTTTTATTTTTCAAATCTTCCCTCGACTTGGTTCATGGTTTGATAGCGTCTGCTTCGATTACTCCATGTGGTCCAAAATACATAATGATCGATAGAGTAGTTTATGAGTGAATTCTGCATATACAAATATATGAAAAATACATGGCATCATACAAATAATATTTTGAGAAATGCCAGGTATATATTTTTAACAGATGTTATATATGTTTTACCTTTCTTGATGTCAAAACTTAATACATTAAGAAGATGACTGATTCATAGCAATGAAAAACACACCTGTTGTAGTATTCGTGATAGAAGAACGGAATGTAAAGAATATGACGTCGTTGTATAGCTTCACAGGAACAGTTGTACGCATGTAAGATAACATTTAAAGCTAAATGACAAAAACGTAATGGAAAAAATAAAAAAGGAGTAGCAGTATGAAAACGTAAAAAAGTTCTCATTAGAAATAGAATTAAAAACATAGGTGAAAAAGAAATACATATATACACAAATATATACAAATGTATACCTGCTCCTTGAGCGGTGTTGCTACAATATCCTGTTATGTCAATTTCAAACTTTACTCAGCTTCTTCAGTTTTATAACAAGTACGACACATTATTGTGAGATTTCTTTTTTAAAAAATACGCTTCTTACTATTTTCATGACAGTGTAAATAACTATCATGGATGCATTTATACCATTGCCTCTATTTAGTTGTCCTTCTCAAGAGAGTAGAGTTAGACCCAATGTCGGGCGGATTTTTAATGTGGTAAACCCACAGCTCTACAAAAAGGGGAGGATAGAAGGATCCATCCTCCCCGACTGACAAAAGGAAAAGACGAAGTGTAGTATAAGCACAGCTTATACACTTTACTCCCAGCCAAATGGTCAAGTTATTTACCTGAGGAGGTTAGATATAAGGTCAAATTATCTTACTTACCTCTTCTCCAGGAGGCAAAATACAAGGTCAGGTGTGGTTAGCCAGCGACCTAGGATAACAACACTCAGTCCTAAGAAAACAAGCCTGGGCAGCCCGTCAGCATCACAATTCTATTTGACTAAGGCATGATGCCCTAATTTGTCGGAGGTTGGATTGGGAGGGTCGAGTGTAATTCTTGACGATAACAATGTTTGCCTACTCTAAACTAGATACTATCACAACAATACCACATTCAGTATATGGCTTACATCCTAATTAAAAGATCCCAAATGATTTCAATTAGTTCTTATTTAGAATAATAAATATACATAAGTAATGATGGGGAGTGGTGCAATCTACACACACCGAAAATAATTAAAAATAAAGTACCAAACTAAATGTTAATGGGGCAGGTTAGTAAGGCCCTCCAAACATTTTCTAAGTGTCAGACCACCCACTGTTTCCCGGTGCAAAGTGAAGAAACCCGAAAGTCTCTAAATGGGAGTGGAAGCTGAGAAGGACTCAAAAATAAAACAGATCGGGATGGAATATGTAAATTGATTGTTTGTTCCAAGATAAAAAAAAAAAACATTTAGAGCTTGCCAAGGGCAAAATAAATATGAAGAATGGCCATCTTTGGAGGCTCTCTAGTACCAAAAATAAAGCCGAACTAGGAATTATTTATTTAACTAGCTGAGAGTGTTCTTTCAAAATCTTAAGGGATGGGTTCTGTAGAATACAGGACCGATCGTGCTATCATTAGGCAGGGAAAACCTACCCGTACCTGACTCCTCGTCGGATGCATAAACTAGTGTCATGCACACACCTCTTATTGAACTCCATGCGATGTAATTTTTTCCAATCTGATGTTTAAAGTAAACAACACGATCGGAAACAGATTCCACTTCATAAACTTCATCAAGACGTTTAACCCACGCCACTAGTCTCTCTACAGCTAAGATAGCAAGAACAAAAAATTCTTCCCAGACAACGGCGGAGCTACGTTTTAAACAGATGCTAAATCAAATACCTACTGCTGATAAGCGTCGATGCGGGCCTCTACCTCCCTGACATACTCCCAGATTCACCAAACTTTGCAAGTGAAGAAGGCGTGCTCTGGTGTTTCTATGTCCTCTTAAGGATCGATCATTAAGCTATCTCCGCGTAAGTTAGCAAAGAGACGAAGTGCGTTCCAGACCAATCGCCAGGTCAGATAATACTTATAATTGTTGACATAACCTTGACCTGGCGCCCAACTCACTGAGAGAGACTCTCATCCTCCGACCATCGCAGCCGCTGACAATATAGTTTCTTTTGAAGCTGTGCAAGGGACCTGATCCTTGACAGCGTTCTAAGCGCGGCTTGACATTCAGTGAAAAACTTCAATTCTCCTCTCGGCTTACGACGGCCTTCTACCAAATGGTCGTGTATTAGTTTGAGTAAGACGTTGTCAATAGCAGGGACCCACGGAGTATCTTATGACAAAGTGCGACCCAGGAAAGCCCATCTTTTGGCAAGTCTTACCAACCTCCCGCGCTCGGACGCTGAGTACAGACTATTCTGCGTACATACTGCTTTCTTTTCACCCAAATAAGCTAGAAGAGTAACGGGTATAAGCACACGAGCGATACAAAGAGAGTAGTATTACAGCCAGTTAGTAAGATAGGAGAGGAAGGACGTACGTAGCCCACACCTCTGCTCTACGCTTTAAGGAATTTTTTTTTCGAATCCAAACTCCTACCGACGATTAAATATTTGACTGTATTTCAAACCAATTTTTTTCCAGCTGGAGACCTCGTGCAGACCACACCCAATGATTCCAACCGTGCCATCTTACCGGCTGAAAATTTCTTGTAAGCACGAATTCTTCGCTTCAGGCTCCCAACCGCTTGTCATTAGACTTGCTATGGTTAGCAACGGCCCTTATAACTTCTTCATAACGCGCGAACGCTTTAATCACCGTTGCAATCTCAGTACGACTCGACACGAATAGGGTGATATCATCGGGGGTGCGGAAACTCTGACTCGCTCTCCACTAGGACGGACAATTCCGCGCAGGACTTATCTTGTCACTCTGTCTTTTAATTTGAACGGCAACGGCTCCACCACCAGGACATAAGCAGGGACAAAAGCAGACAACCCTGACATACCGACCGAGTACCCACAAACGACTCCAAAAGCTTACCGTATACTTGCACAACTAATGTTGGCAGACGATACAGAATGGAGACCCACTCGCAGAAGTCAGGATTAAAAACGGTGGACTCTAGAACCGATCAAAGGAAACGATGGTCGACACTATCAAAAGCCTTGAACTGATCTTAATTAATCAGAGTAGCTTCCGGGTTGTCTTCTATTCCTTTTATGATCGTTCGAATCAGATACAAATTGTATTAAATTGATCTTCTCTTCACAACATAATTCTGATCCGGTTTTACCAAGTCGCCAACAACAGTCTGCAAACGATTGGCAAGAACTGTTGTCAACATCTTTTACTCTGTGTTTAGCAAATTTATAGGCCTATAATAATCAAGATACACTCCACCAGTCTGGCCCTTTTTCTTTAGCAATATAGTCACTCCTTTGGTAATCTGCCTAGAGATGGATCGTTGAGTAAACAAATGGTTAAACACATCCTTCAGAATAAGTACCAACATGGGCGACAGCCTCGAGTAAAATTCGTTCAGCACATCATTAAGTCCTAAGGATTTCTTACAGCAGACCTTCTTCAACGCAGTAATAATCTCGCACTCCGTAACCATTCCATCACAGTCAGTCGCTTGAGCCGCCAGAAGGAGTATCGAGTCGGTTAAATAGCTATAAACCTCCTCGACACAGAGTTCAGGCAGTTGGGTGAAGCGCTCCTTCAAATGCTTAGGACACCCCTCGCAAATCGCACGAGACGATACGAGGGTACGTCCTTCAATAGTTTTGACAGAAAAACGCCTGACTTTATCCTTAGTACTAACCCACTAGTTACAACAGCCCCCACTAGAGTTCACTGAAGAATTAATATCATTTCTCCTCGAAGACGCATATCTCTAGTAAAGAAGTATTCACTTTCCAGTATCCGGCAAATTTAGGGTAATCATATGAATTCAAACGGGCTATAACTTGTCTATGGTCCATATGACCTAAAGAATCGAACGTGGGAAATGTACGTCGCTTTTTCTAATTAACATCGGATCCAAGTAGGTACTTGAAACGGAAGGCACACTACCATACTACGTCCACATGCTCCGCCCCGGGTAATCCAGGCGAAATCTGTCAAGCAAACTGCATAAATCCATCGGGTCTGAAAGAGTGCTGTCATAACTATCGGTCCCGCTACACCCCCGACCTTATCTACTTTCCAACTCCTTATTAATACTACCCGCTCCAGACTAGTAAGGAACACATTTAACCGCCGAAAAACAGAAACCTTCTCGCAAGCAGAATTGAGCGCATGAACTGCACTGATCCGAAACTTACTGTTTTCAACAGTAACCTCGACTAAGACCAGTCGTCCTTCCGGATCCGTATGTATGACAGTAACCGTCGCAGAAAAGGTCCGCCTCACTATCAAAATGATACCACGACTATGGATATTGCCATATGCTAAGAATATAGCAATGTCATAGTTAGCACATGATAATCCCCATACGGAGCGCAGTTTGCCTCCTGAATCGCAACAATACCTACCTTAAGGTGCACCAGTTCCCTCAGCACGTGGTTATCTCTTATTCAGGTTCTCATCTTCTTACATTAAAACAAGCTAGGTACATGGCATGATTACTGTATCTAGTCAGTGTAACAGAGGACGGAAGTAATCAGGAATGAGGACGCCGCATGCTCGGCCGAGATTGCCTATCAGCAATTTGGACGTAAACCGTCCGTCTCACACAGCGCATCTCACGTCTAAAAGAAATGGTTATCTTTAGTGCCCCTAAAATTCGAACTATAAAAGTAAAAGGCCATGCTCACTATATCTAGTCAGTGTCACACACAGGACTAAACTAATCGGAGATAAAGACGCTCCGGGCTAAGCCAGGACTGCATATCAGCACTTTGGACGTAAAGCTACCGTCTAGCACGGCGTCTCTAACGTCTAATAAAAAGCTTATATTTAGTGCCCCTCATATTCCTACTAGCAAAGTACAAGGCCATGATCACTGTATCTAGTCAGTGTCACACACAGGACTGAAGTAATCTGGAATGAAGACGCAGCAGACTAAGTCGAGACTGGCTATCATCCATTTGGACGCAAACTGTCCGTCACACACCGTGCCTGTAACGTCTAATGAAAAGGTTATCTTTATTGCCCGATTAAATGAGGGGTCCACTTGACTATTAAACAGCATTTGACTGAGATGGTCTTCTTCCAGAAGTTTCATGTTCGAGATCGTCGTTTTCGCTGCTTCGGACCATCTTCCATAATGCGTTCGTTCGGCCACCTCAATCTGTTTTTCGGAT
>OY744530.1:46664083-46669083 GCA_963556195.1 Sepiola atlantica | reverse complement strand
ATGAATGTATATATATATATATATGAATGTATATATATATATATATGAATGTATACATATATATATATATATGAAGGTATATATATATATATATGAAGGTATATATATATATATATGAATGTATACATATATATATATATGAAGGTATATATATATATATATGAATGTATACATATATATATATATGAATGTATACATATATGTATATGAATGTATACATATATGTATATGAATGTATACATATATGTATATGAATGTATACATATATATATATATATGAATGTATATATATATATATATATGAATGTATACATATATATATATATATTAATGTATACATATATATATATATATATATGAATGTATACACATATATTTATATATATATATATATATATATATTGATGTATACATATATATATATATTGATGTATACATATATATATATATTGATGTATACATATATATATATATATATATATATATATGAATGTATACATATATATATATATATATGAATGTATAAATATGAATGTATACATATATATATATATATATGAATGTATACATATATATATATATATATGAATGTATACATATATATATATATATATATGAATGTATATATATATATATATATATGAATGTATATATATATATATATATATGAATGTATATATATATATATATATATATGAATGTATATATATATATATATATATGAATGTATATATATATATATATATATATGAATGTATACATATATATATATATATATGAATGTATACATATATATATATATATATATGAATGTATACATATATATATATGAATGTATACATATATATATATGAATGTATAATATCTGTATATATATGAATGTATATATATATATATATATGAATGTATATATATATATGAATGTATATATATATATATTAATGTATACATATATATATATATTAATGTATTCATATATATATATATATGAATGTATACATATATATATATATGAATGTATACATATATATATATATATGAATGTATACATATATATATATATATATGAATGTATACATATATATATATATATATATGAATGTATACATATATATATGAATGTATACATATATATATGAATGTAGACATATATATATATATGAATGTATACATATATATATATGTATGTATACATATATATATGTATATATATATATATATATATATGAATGTATACATATATATATAGTAATGTATACATATATGTATATTTGAATGTATCAATATACATAAATATATATATATGAATGTATACATATATATATATATATATGTTGTGGTGGCAACCACTCATGTGCATATACGAATAACGTTACACTATAAATGGCAAGCCTAGCTTTGCCTTTGTGTGTGTTACATTAATCCCACACGAAGTGACGCCGAAGAGCGTACATGTCCTCCCACCAAGACTCTCTGACTCGACACCTTCATTTGTACATTCTGTAACTATACCTTTTCTTTAATACACTTATTATTGCATTCTCCTTGTTGTTTGCTTCTTCATTTTATTCCTCACTTATTATTGTTCAACCTTGCAACCACAACAGTTTGCGACGAGATATGAAGCGTCAAATATAACAGTTTGACGAAGAACTATTAAAAAAAAAAGAAAGTACAATGCAAAGTGTTGACGAGCAAAGTGATTTTACGCTAAAGAAAAGTTTCAACTTAAGTGAAAAAAAAAACTCGAACGTGGCAAAAGCGACAATTTACGCCGTTTTCTGGGAATCCGACTTGCAAACGAATGTAAAAGTGATTTTTTGTTTTGTCGCTAAACGAAAAATCTGTTTTGTATTACTAAAGGACCAACTTGCAAACGAAAAGCGGATTTTTTTCTGTCGCAAAACGACAGGTCAGACTCGATAACGGATAATACAGTAAAACGTCACTCAATTTAAGAGTATTTTAATTACTAAAATACTAGAAAAATAAAACTCCAAAGAACTTTATGTACTGCATACATTTTTTTCAATTGTGACTCGAAAAAAAAAATGGAAGACTTATAAAAAATGTTCATTCAATTTTTACAGGCACAAGCTGACCGCGAGGAAAGACAAAATGAACGTTTTGCTAAAACACTGGAACTACTAAAGAGTAATCGAGAAAATGTCGACAGTGTTAATTTCTCCCATACAACTCTCTTTAATAGTATGGACACATTTAATTATGTGCCGGAGGAAGGAAAGACTTTTGAAGCATACTATACAAGATACGAAGATGTCTTTCAACTGGACTGCAAAAATTGGCCAAATAGCCAGAAAGTGAGCCTCTTACTCAGGAAATTGGGTACATCAGAACACAGCAAATTCATAGATTACATATTATTTAAAAAAACTGCGGAATTAGAGTTCATGGAAGCTGTGAAATTACTAAAAGAATTATTTAATCCAAATATATCTCTTTTTCATAAAAGATGGCTGTGCGTGAATCTAAGAAAGATGGACAACCTAGATTATTTGACATACGCATCAGTTGTCAATAAAAACTGCGATAATTTTAAGCTTGCGGAACTAACAGTAGAAGATTTTAAAGTTCTAATCTTCTCACAAGGGTTAGTTTCCACGAAAAATGCAGAAATACGCAGACGAGTGTTGTCTAAGCTAAAATCTGAGCTAGATTTAACCCTCCGGAAACTAGTAGAGGACTGTGAAAGGGGCATTACACTAAAAAAGGATTTAAAAAAATATAAAAGAATCCGGAGTGGCATATGTAAGAAAAGTTAGAAAACCATACACACAAACCAAGAACTTTACAAAGAAAAGCAATCGAAATGAAACGGGATATTACAATCCTAATAACACTAAATATAGGACAGAATATAACAAGCCTCTTCCTAGATTTAACTGTAAGAGATGTGCAGTAAAGCATTGGGAATCAGATTGTCCTTATTAGAAGAAAAAATGCTACATTTGTAAGAAGGTGGGACACAAAAGCTATTGCTGCAGATATAAAGATTACACCAGAAAGAGAGTACAGCAAACAAAATCAAATAAAAAATTAGACAAAGATCGGCGAAAATACGTAAAAGTGGAAATATTTAAAACACCAATAAAGTTACAACTCGACTCCGGCTCCGATATTTCTATTATAAACCTGAATACATCTAAAAGTTGGGTAAAAAACCAACCATGATGAAAACGAGTAAATCAGCCCGGACGGTAACTGGTGGTGGTATTAAATTTTAAGGAGAAGTTATCCTTCCGATAAAATTAAAAGTGATTACGAAGAAATTAAAAATATTCGTACTGAAAAATAGTGAAAATCTGTTTGGAATAGATTTAATTGAGAAATTTGGACTATGGGATAAGCCAATCAATACATTCTGTAAAAAAATAGAATGTTCTTCTCCAACAACAGTAAATATAAAAGACGATTTAAAAGAATTATTTCCTGAAGCATTCACGACTAACTTAGGTCGCTGTAATAAATTCAAGGCCTCGTTTGAACTTAAAGAAAACGCCAGCCAAATTTTTTGAAAAATGCGAAACGTTCCGTTCGCTGGGTTGGAAAAGATTAATAAAGAATTAGATAGATTAGAACAGACAGGAATTCTATCAAAAATAGAACACAGCGAGTGGGCAACCCCTCACCGTATACGCAAAGAAAAAGAATGACGAAGTTAGAGTGTGCGCAGATTTTTCGACCGGGGTCAACTCCCTATTAAAAGATCACCATTACCCTCTACCAAGCCCAGAGGAAATATTCACGAAGTTAAATGGTGGTAATATCTTCTCCAAGATAGACTTGAGCGACGCGTATTTGCAAATACCGTTCGAGGAAAATTGCTCAAAAATACTATGCATCAATACGCATAAGGGATTATACAAATGCAACCTATTGCCCTTTGGCATCAAAGTAGCGCCTGCCATTTTTCAGCAAGCGATGGACACCATGCTAAGTGGTATTGAGTGCGCATGTGCATACCTGGACGACATTGTTGTCAGGAGAAAATCCTTACAAGAACATAAGGAACATTTGAAACAAGTATTTACTCGAATACAAGAATTCGGCTTTAAAGTAAAAGAAGTTAATGTGACTTTTGTATGAGCGAGATTAAGTATCTTGGACACATAATAAACAAACATGGATGACGTCCAGACCCAGACAGATCTGCGGCAATAAAAAATATGCCAGCACCTGATAACGTAACAACCTTGCAGAGTTTCTTAGGACTCGGTAATTATTATCAATCTTTTATTGAAGGAATGCATAACTTGCGAGCCCCCTTAAATAATCTGCTTTAAAAGGATACACCTTGGAACTGGACGCAAGAATGTCAAACCGCTTTTGACAAAATAAAGAGCGCACTAACATCCGAATTATTCTTAACGCACTTTGACACAAAATTAAAAATAGTCGTCGCTAGTGACGCTAGTTCCTACGGCTTAGGAGCATGCATTCAACATATTATGCCGGATGGGTCTAGAAAACCAATAGCGCACGCTTCGAGAACGCTGATACCAGCCGAGAGGGCATATTCACAAATCGAAAAAGAAGCATTGAGCATAATCTTTTCCGTGACTAAATTTCACCGATATTTATATGGTAGACAATTCTTACTTGAAACCGACCATAAACAGTTAGTCACGATCTATGGATCAAAAAAAGGATTACCGGTATACACCGCAAATAGATTGCTGCGCTGGGGTACAATCTTACCTTATTACGATGTCCAGCTACAACATCTAGCATCAAAAAAGATTGGCCATGCGGATGGACTGTCAAGACTGATACCACAGAAACACAATCTGGAAGAATCAGTCATTGCAGCAATTCGGACAAATGTTGAAGTAAAAAATATGGTAGCAAACATCATTAAGGAACTACCCGTAACTTTGTCGGACATTAAAAGGGAAGCCGAGAAAGACGAATACATAAAGGACATAAAAGAGAAAATTATAACGGACACAAAGGTGCAGGAAGTTTTCTCCATATGTAAC
>OY744530.1:46644083-46656583 GCA_963556195.1 Sepiola atlantica | reverse complement strand
CGTGCGAACGGCGTAATAAAGCATAGTCACTCGACAAGTAACACATACGCAACAAGAGACTTCCACGAACTACAAAGTACAACGGTGGCTTATACACACCGCTAACCGAAGTCTCTCGCGCGCAAGTTCCTACACATACTCTCTAATTCACAATAGAGACACGCTAACACAGACACACAGACACACATACATGTCTATATACATGTTCTATTTACACACACTGTAACACTAAAACTCTCACAAATGAACGCGTGTACTCAATATCTCCTTACAGACAAAACACGTTTTACCAATAACATTCATGGATGATTTGAACTCTACATCTGACACCATTTTAACCTAACGTAATTTCGCATTGCAACACAAATTGTCTATACTAAATTAATATATTTACATCTATTCCAAAGTCAATATACAGCATACCGAATTAATAATTTAACATGTTTATATACGTCACCAAAACAAAGCAAAAAAAAACGCTTCGTCAAAATGGATTTCGTGATGAAAATAGTATCGCAAGCAGAATTACCGAATGACCGACGGACAACGCCTCTTATATAGATTGACGGTCGCATGTACAACCATCGTCACTATTTAATTTTATCGACACCATTTAATATTTATTCATCGATTAGAAAATTAAAATAAATATTTCAAAAGACATGAAAGCTAAACGTGTTTTGTCTGATTTTTATCTTCGGAAAATGAATACATTAATTCGTAAACGAAATAAAACAGAATTAAAAAATTGATAAACAATTTTTCATTTCTAAAGAGTTTTCTACCACGATGTTAATTTGAAAACTTGTCTAGAATATATATATATATATATATATATATATATATATATATATATATATATATATATTCGTCTTAATAAATATGTTTCTCCGATAGTTAGTAGATGGTTGGGGTAAGAGAAATATGATTGGTTGGCCAAAAATAAGGTATTAGGGATGATAGGTTTACTATTATACAATTTCACACGTGAATCGGTACACTCACAATGTCCGCTCGTACGCGGAACTAGCAACTATCTCAAATTGCATTCTGGACCGATCCAACCCTGGGGTCAATGTAACAGGGCAATGAAAGAGCTGTTACATATAAGACGTCACGTGGGAACAGGAACGACAATGATCAGATTTGAAATCAGTTTGTTTTCAAATTTCGTAGCGAAAATATGTTTAAAAAACACAAAATTATGAGGTCGTACGTGGCTATCAGCGAAGGCTTTCCAT
Source organism: Sepiola atlantica (assembly GCA_963556195.1). Taxonomy (NCBI): domain Eukaryota; kingdom Metazoa; phylum Mollusca; class Cephalopoda; order Sepiida; family Sepiolidae; genus Sepiola; species Sepiola atlantica. The sequence goes on along the minus strand of OY744530.1, from coordinate 46,655,342 downwards.
CAATCTATAGATCTATTTATATGTCAATTTGTCTATCTATAGTTAAATTACGTAAATAACTCTCTCTCTCTCTTTCTGTCTCTATTATAAGTAAATGTAAAGTGTACTTATCATTGCTTAACAAATTTACTCAAAAATAAATCGACATCCCTAATTTTTTTAATATTTTAATTGTTCCTTCTATACATTAAACGAAGTTACTTAAACGCGGCTCCTAACGAAACTAAGAATCAACACGATGGCGGAAAGAAATCGAAGGTTACGTAGCATCAACAAAGAAAAGAAACGAGTTATGGTACCAAGAGACGCCACGACGAAGAGAACAGGAAAAGGAACTACGAAACACATCGCATCTATTTAACACGCGGCACATATTCGACACGGCGTAAACAAAAGAAATGGAAACACTACACATAGTCAAACACGCAAACATTTCGACGACGTTAAAAAAAGAAAATAAAAGAAAACACAACGCAATTCACAATTTCGAGGTTAACAGACTAATGTTAAATGGAACAGTAAGAGAAAGGTCTTCAATAGGCAGTCAAATAGTAACAGTCGGTTGAATAAATGTCCTTCGTCATAGCCACCTGGATAAGGAAATCAAATAGGAACTCATGAAGCTATCCACAACCCTGGTCGTCATCCTGTTGTGTAATTAATACGCGTATATATTACTAGCCTATTTACTATACTTGAAACCAGGTCTAATTCAGACACAAGGTCGGTTTTTAATTGTGACAAAAATCCAACAGCCCCATAAAGAGACGAAAATTAAAAATTGCACAAGTCAAGAAAGATTTAAATTTCACTGTCATAGCATAGAGCATATACTACACTATGATCTTAGTCCGAATTCCTGAAACCCTGTTCGTATTATCAATTGATCTCAAACTCGTGTCCAGCTCTGAAGAATTAAATCCGAAGTGGCGAAGATGTGACGCACGTTGGTTTTGTATATCCCCATGCTGTTATATTTGTTGACTTGGTTAAACATTGTACGGATGAATTGCAATCAGGAGATATTACCATCTCTCTAATTGCGATTGCTCTCATTGATAATATATAGTCTGTATCTGCATTTAGTCTCCAATTTAACGTTCTCCTATTAGAATATGGTAACAATTCGTGGGTTACTCGCAGCTCATCACGTCTCACCTAATCTGTTACAGTATCCAGGTATTATCCGAAGCTTAAAGCTATACTGTTATTGCATAACTCGCGTTAAATGATTTTTTTTCCGTCAACAGCTTTTTAAAATAGTGCAGATCAACGCAAACTGGAAGACGGTCAAGTGAGGAATACATCTAGGTTTAATATATACTATACGAATTTACACCCCTCGAAAAAATATGACGGAAATAATTATCATGTATTGTTTTTTTTTTTTACTAATATTCATTTTCATATAAAATAATGTCTGAATCCGCAAATGTTAAAAATAAGAAATAAGCAAAGACACGTCTAAAGCTAGAAAGTTTAAACATGTTTTAATAATCATGTGAATTGCTATAGAAAGCATGATGAAAACGTCCTATTATGGAAATAGATTGAAAATGCTTGTCTAATGTATTAATTGCTTTCACAATTCCCGAAATACTTGAAATGCATTTGCCAAGTATTTTTACAGTCACTTAATTTCACGTGACGGGAAGATATATATATATATATATATATATATATAAAATACATCATGTGATTTATTCTAGAGCATATGATGAAAGCCTTGTTCTTCTTTGCGTGTTTTTGACGTATGTAGTCATACGACAGTTTCACATTTTTATGCAATCATTTTTATTGGTGGTGGTGTTGTCGTCAAGATCTTTCAAGCTGCACCGGTGGACAGTAGAGGACAGACAAGCCATGTAATGATACTGCAACGCGTATTGCTATTAATTATATTAATATTATTCTGCGAATTAAGCCGTCACTTTAGAACAAGGCGCATGCTCGAGTAATATTTCTTCCTCAATGGGTAGCTATTTGGGAATTCCAGATGCTATATGTGCTTTCCGCTAAGCTCAGTATTGTTTAAAGTGGTTTTGCATTTCTCCTTGCCACAGGAATCAAGCACTGCCGTCTCGTGAGATGTGTGGTTTGAGATTGCGTAATCCTTGCTGCGCAATTACACGCGCAGTGAACCTCACGGTTTGTATCCATTTTCTCTCAAGAGTGAACTGAGCTTCTTGTTCTTGTGTTACTATTGTTTACTTACTAGGAGTATTCCCACGAACCATTACAAGTGATCGCTCACTATCAACAACACGTGGTGTTCCCTAGATTCTAACAGACAACAACTCTCTGATATCTCGTCTACCATTCGCTTATTTTGATATCAGTTACACATCACTTTGCATTCTAGCAACAGTAGTTTACCATTGACTGTTCGCTGAAAGCAAGTGGCTACCCTGGAACTTTATTGACCATGTCAAGGTTTCTTGCATTCTATGTTCTATTCCAGGAGTGATCTGGACGGTACTGTCCATCGTCTGTCTTCCAACTTCCTTTACGATGTATGGCTATTGTATGTAATTTCATAGTAGTTACAGTTCTCGTTGATTAATGTAGTGTTCTCTCAATAATTATTTGTAAAAGTAGTAGTAGTTTTTGTTGTTGTTATATATTTTTATACTGTGTCACGACTTATCAAACCCGCCACTAGACGATAACGGTTAATGCAGTGGAATGATCGCAAGTTGAAAGATTATGAAACTCATAAGTGGCTTAAAGATGTTTAATGGAATGAACTAAGTGTGATTACTTGTGGCGACGACTATGTGGAATGAATCAGTTGTACGATAATGTTTACTACAGCTAGGAAGCCCTTGCGAAGTAACTCCATTCGTGGAAATTGCGACTGACATTGGCACACGCAAGAGAAAAATAAAGTTGTTTTAGTTATGGTATCTGTGAATTATTTGCAATGGTGTGGGAAAAGATTGCAACCAAGCCCAGACCATTCCCTTTAAATAACGATAGAGTAGAGAGACTGCAACGGTTCTTCTGTGCGTAAATAGATGGATGAGAACAGAAGAGATCATCCCCCACTAGATATCGATATCGATTTTGAATTCTGTATCGGCACCAAAGTATGCTCTTAACCTGATATAACCATATGTCCACTTCTCTTACTGAAAATGTATGTAATAACGGCGTATAAAATGACATTTTATTCGCTTCACTGTGTTACGGTTTATAGATTTTCTACTAGAACAGATACAAGTCAAGTATTTATTTATTCGAATAAAAGAAGGACATTCCGGATGTTTACGCGACAAAAAAAAATGCATAGAAATGTTTATAAAAATTTACAAAATAACAAGTCTACATTGCTGATATCATAACACTGTTATAATTTATAGATATATATATATACTTGACATCTAAAAACCTAGCATATCTACTTAAAATGTTCCATTGCAACGCACTTTAATGAAACAAAGCAACATCGCAAAGTAGGTCACATAATAATTATATATTGCAATTCTTTACTGTTTATAGTATACTCAGAAGTCAATAAATAAATGAAATAAAAAAAAAGGATTTAGGTGATTTCGCTCTTTAATTTTATTTCTAAGTTTTGCGTGTATAATTATAGTTATCTGTTTAGAAAAGATTGGTCATATTCGCCACCTCTTTAATTGCCCCCAATGCATTGATATAGTAAAATTCGAACGACTTTCGGCTTAGAAAACGAACTGATCTAACATTTACTTGGATGATTGTCATTGTGTAGCAACTTTTGGTTCTCTGTTACGTCTAATGGAGAAAAAAATATATATTAGCAGATAGGCCAGGCTTGTTCGGTATTGGCATGGTCTCAGTTCAGGCTTGTAAAACAATAGATAACCACTGTAAGGGTTGCTGTGCGTGTAATTATAAAGGGTTACAACACATCTCATGAATCGACATTGCTTTAATCTAGTGGCAAAGAGAAGTCCAGGCCGAGTGGAAACAATGCCGTGATAAGCGGACAGCACATACAACACTTAGTATTCCCAATGAGTCACCCATCTAGTACTGTCCAGGCTCAATATCGTTTAACTCCGGTGATCTAACGGAAACCGGTATGTCAACGTGGTTATACCGTATATTTAAACAGCGCACTCTATGTATTTGTTTACTATGCTCATAGAAGATTATTACCTCCTTTTTGAACTGCTCTCCCCGTTTCGCACCCTGATATAGTCGGAAAAATATATTTTGAAAACTCTCCGTATTAATGTCGTATACATATAGTTAACATTTTATTGAAATCCGATATACGTATCTGAATTGTATTGGAGGCTTTCTCCAAAGCTCCATTCGGAGATACAATAGAGATTCGACAATCATAGTTGCACGTAAATATTCGGTGCAACTTCCATATTCTTTCCAGGAAGGAATTATAGATATGATATAAGTTTATCAAAATAAGAAAAGATTTGAATTGTAAATGGCGATTTGCTCTTATGAGTCACTTAAGGGTGCACCTAGACCTTCAAGAGAGCTTCGATTTCACCCTGTGAAAGTGCATTCTTTTAGTTTTTTATGCAGATTCTCTTCCTCTCTCCTTCTCTCTTTATTTATTCTCCCCTCACTCCTTCATCTTCTCTCCATCTATCTTTTTCTCTCCCTCTCTTTTTCTCTCTCTCTTGTTATATATATATATATATATATATATATATATATAATGTATACATAAATATATAAATGTATATAGTATTATATGTTGTAAATATTAATCAATAGCAAAAATATAAAAATAGTTATCAATAAAAAATATATTTGTAAACATAAATACGCGCGGATATGAACTCAAATAAAAGTCGCATAGCGTCGCTATTCATGTAAGTTCATCGGCTCCACATTCCTGTGGGATATAAGATTAAATGAAATAAAATTTACAGTCAACCGTACGTAAAATTGGTAAATCAAATTATACGATCTTTCCATAAGTGGAATTAATGATCCCAAAAAATAAGTCCATATAATTAAGTTTTATTGTATGATTTTGTATGTTTCTTGATTCCTGTAAAAAGTTAATTATAATCGTGTCAGACTCACGCACCATCGTATATGATAGAACGAAGGGTGCATCATGGGAGTATTGGCATATCTCAATACGATCCAAGCAAATTGGATCAGCGCGTTTCCGATAAATTCAAATCTTATATGAAATGCTGTCCGGTTTCATCTATGTAATATATCTACTTCTAAAAATATTGGATTTATACATTAAAGCATTGATGTATAGATATAAGTAAACATTGTATTTACCGGGAAAATCAATATTCAACTATAGATTTACACCATATATGTACAAGACTAACGCTACGAAAAACAACAGCGCAACGTCTAAATGTAAGTATTTATTAGCCGGATCGGCAGTTTTACGCATATGCATCTCTAACCATTCTCTAGCCGAGCATCGTCTATTTCTGCTCGGGTAAGTCAGTCATTCGTTTGTAAAATCACCGGGTTTACTCGTGTATTTCCTCGAACACCTTGAGCATAATAATCAGACTGATCTATCTCGAAACTTTAAGCGAATCTTGATCAACGTCTACACGCAACGTTATTATAACTCGAAGATATTTTAAAGCGGAAAAACACGTTACACCTTCAGACAAGCCGGGTTCGTTAGATAATTTTATTCGAACGCGTTATTTAATAATTATGTTTTTTTTTAAGTTTATAACTTTTCAAGTGTTTAGTATTCTGTACTTTTACTGGTTGTCTGTTACACTAGATACACTTTTTAGGTTATTCAAGGCTTAAAAAATACTTATATAAAACGACCGATATCAAACGATCATGCGATACAACTTGCTATTTAAATTTTACTCATAAATGACATAAATACTAATCGCCAATTCAATTATACAACGATATACGATTGGATTTGAACTTACGTAATGCTCCTATAAGGATATATACGTTGCGACCAATACTAGTTTCTTGGGAGTAGAGATCGTTTTACTGCATGACCTTTCTTTGTGCTCATCGGTACCCATTACATAGCCCTCATCCCGATATGTATTCCACATATCAGCAACTGTTAATATATACTCTATTTTATTTTAACTGCGGTTAACGAACTATAAAAAACCCAGACACCGATCATATTAGTATGGACTCAACATGTGGCAACACGTTTGTGAAAATTGAGGAACACTGAAGCAAGAGCTGCATTACGGTGGTTGTGATGGTCAAGTTGGGTGAGCAACGCAGTTCGTGCATTGGTTAATTCTAACTTTAGTGTTACGCCATGCTGGCTTTAAATTACAAATACAGCTAACTTTCTGAGCCAATTATTTTGGTAATCTTCAATAAGAAATAAAAAATTAAATCCACACTTGTTGTAGATCTTCCATGATCTAGCTGGCTCATACAATTAAAATATTTTTAAAATCGTCTTTGTTATCAAAGATAGAATGCTTCCTAAGCGGTAAGACCTTTAGAGATTGGTCCATTTTAAAATAACTGCCGGCTTACTATTAGGAACATTATTCTGTACTCTTTCTCTTTTTTTCTTATTTTCTTATGGGTAACCAACCTATCAGATCCCGAATGGCACTCGAGGATAAGGGGTAAAAAGATCGTTAGTTGGACAATTATCACCACCATGAGAGAACCGGAAACAATAAGTGGTATGGGCTGAATATTAATTCCGGTTAATATATTACCCAAGAGGACATCCCAACAAGTATTTATTTACATTAGTTTAAAGACGACCATGCTGTAGACGGTAGGGAAGTAGCATTATGGGATCTTGTTTCACAAACAAGATGTTCCAAGAAACGAAACTTTGTTCATGGATGTTTTGTTTTGTTTTTAGTAAAAAGACAGAGAAGGAAATATTATCTTCCGTAGAAGACAAGTTCTTGTTTTGAATGTTTTACAGCTAATACAAGGGATTGGAAGGTTTCAAAGAGTATATCCACACAGACAAAAGTAAATAATCTTCTTTATTTTGGGAAATTTGTCAATGGATTATATTATTCTCTTAAGGTAACCATATAGCTAAAAATGTCTGTATCGAACAGCCAAATAAGGTTATGCTTTAGCTATACAGTTCAAATTAAAATGGGAAGGAGGTGGTGGTGTAGCAAGTTAAGACACGGGTTATAACATCAAGGATTTGTAAATGTCAACATTAGGTTTAAAATTAGGTAGAGTCGAATTTTCCAATTAGAATTCGAACTGGGCTATGTGGCTCGGTCGCGGCGTCACGGGGGTCAAGAAAAGGCCAACACTGGAGATCTACGAATACCCCTCTACGTTACGGTTGACTCAAGTGGCTGATTCTGCAAGGATATGCTTTGCATACCGATGGTGAAACTATTCATTCGTGTTAATTGATGATATGAAGGCAGCGAATTATGAGGTTAAAGAGAGCTACGCGCCCATATATGTTGACAAGCGAGAGGTTGATATTTTAAAATAGGTCAAATCAAGACGTAATACATGGTAAAACCAAAAGGTGTTCATTTTATTTTTAAATTTTACTCGATGATATTATATTGTAAGAGATTCTACGATGCTAGCCATGAGTAATTATCAAATTTTACTTCAACATAAACCCATCAGACAAATAATCGTTGGATAGGCAAGCGGCTTCGGCTAAAATTGCTTTCTAAATTGTCGCTGGACGAATGTTCCACTTCCGATTGCCCTGAGCCACTTCAACTCCGCAATTCTATTGATAAACCTAACTCTAACCCATACTACTTCAATATTTTACGTTAATCATGTTGACATAACATATATCTAAAATAAAAATGGAAATGCAATAACATTTATAACAAAATGTTTATCAAATTAAAATGTATAATTTCCGTTTTCGAATGACACATTAAATATAAGAAATGCTTGAGTGTAAACACACTTACGAATCAATGAAAATATATATTTACTAATGGCGGATTCTGTATATTGTCACTGTTTCCCCAGAACTAGGCTTCTTTCATTTGAATCATATGATTCTTGTGTTGGCATTATTTTCCCCGATGTTTTTTTTACTTATAAATCTTTCTGGGAATACATCGGGTAATTACGGGAAGGACAACGAGATGGTTACTAACATCCCTAAGTGAAATTGGTACTGTGGAACCGACTGAATCCGAACTTAGAACATCCAGATATTCAGTCCGTGTCGTTCTCCACTTAACCATCGTCACCTCCCAAGAACTAGGCTGATGCGAGCAAAGCCGTGTCTAGATGCTAAAAGCATGTAACCGGGTGATTATGGTATGCTGAGCATTGCCTTAGGTTTTACATATTTCTTATTGAAGTAAAATAGAAACAATATATCAATTAGATTATATTTCAGGTATGGTTAAATTAATCTCGAAGCTTCCCGCTTCTCAAATGACGTAAAACCTTTGAAAACAATCGAAATTAATGCGTATATTTAATGGATATGTGAGAAGAGCAAAGACCAACAGCCGATGTGTGTTCACGAATTCACTCATGTCAGGCGGGTATCTGTCTCTGAAAGTAGAAGCGGATGATGAGAAACAGACCCGAAATAATTCGTAACAGACATGTCTCCAAAATACAACTTATGATATTAATATACATAAATAAATGAATCCGGAGTCAAACTATGAAACACATACCTTCCTCGTATATGTCTTATATCAGACTTTGTTACATCGTGGCCATGAAAGAAAGCGCTCTTCTCTAACCTGCCTGAATCGAATTCGCATTTTCACGAGACACAAAACCATATTTAAGCATTATGTATGAAACTTAATTTGATTAAGATATCCGAATGTATTAAATTTACGTTAGTTTAGAGGTGCACAAATGAACGGGAAACTTGGAGAGTTTAGTAGTGTGTCGGATAGTGTCCAGCGTAAACATCTGCACATGCACAGTTGAACTTACCGATCGCTTTAGTACATCGTATTCTTCTGTTTTTAAAAAGGCAGTTTATTATATTTTTAAAAATCTTCATCTGCTTTAAATTCGAGCATCTATATGTGTATTTACGCAAGAAAGTAGCACAAGTTTTGTTTATTTATTTTTTTATACATATGTTGCGTTTTGATTTGCATTAAGAAATTATGAATACAAACGTTCTATCGCCCTGTTTATAAACTTATATTGACGCACAGAGGTTTTTCTTTCACAAAACTTTACTTCTTTTTACAAACTTGATTAGCCTTATAATCGATTTACGTTAATTAACTAAACTGTTTTAGTACCAGTAGCTATACGGAGTTTTGTTATTCGAATTGTTTTATATATTTATATACTTTATTTCACATAAGGTTGAAGCAGTTTTCCATTTATTCACTTTGTAAGATTCACGCATTCTATTCTTTCGTTTCGGCGCTATACACAAATAAGACACACCATTTAAATCTGTAATGTTTGGACTTGAAGAGAAAATAACTTATCATGCCCACTTCACGTGACAAATAATATTCTATGACACATTAACTAAACAAATATTTCGTACAATGTGATTAATAATAAGCGATGACCTCCGGATGTAAAAATTAAACACCGACTACCCATGGCAAAAGGGGGGGGGGTCGTTAACTCCTACCTTGAACGGGCGAACCGCGCTAACGTCTTTTTTTTTATTTTAAATCATTCCCCTACCCTCCAAAAAACAACCGTCGTTTAGTTATGGTTTCTTACCTATTTAAAATTACAAAATACATCGTCTACTTAAGAATTATGTTTTACGAATTTTAAAAATATTTCAGTTTAAAAAGATAGAACCCGGTTCTAGTTCATTGACTTTGTAATATGCACGCCTAGAAATATTTCGTTTCAGTAAATATGCATGTACTAAGCCGTACACTTATTACATCGGTTTTTTGAAATTGAAGAAAAATCATCAAATGCTCACTTTATAATAAAAATACGTTTTGTAATATTTGCAAAAAAACAACATTTGTATGATGTGATTTAGTATAACAAATTCCCTCCCTATGTTACGAATAGCTTTAACATTTACATATTAAAAATACATTGTGATTATTTCTTTATAAGTTATTTAAATGAAAAATAATAATTCGTAACTTATGCATTCCCCATGTTTTAATTGGTAACATTTACAAACAAAAACTTTCTTTAAAAAAACTTCATTTTATTTTGTATGTTTTTTACATTTCCAAAAAGAAAAATTGGAACCTAGGATTTAAAATAACAAATGACCGCGCTAAATAGAAACTGTCGGCAACACACGTTTAAAAAATCTGTTGTTGACGGGACGATGGAAATTAAAAGCCAACATTTATTTCGTGTAAGTCGTTTTAATCACCTCGGATTTTATTGTTAGGTACTTATGCAGATTAGGACCCAATCTAACCCTGACAAACGAGCGTGGGTCCTAATCTGCATACTCCCCTTTACTTATGCTTTCTTACCATTTTTATGTAATTTTAAACATGAGAAAAATTTTGTCTTCTTTCTCGTCCTCAGTTTATTGTTTTACGTGGTACTGATGCAGTTTATGGACCGGGTTGCTGGATAGAGTTAGTAGTTATCAAAAAGCGTTTATAAACGTACTGAAGATCCTAGATCGATCAGGAGTTTTTAAACAAAATGTTGCCCTGGATGAAGAAATTATCTGCCATTTATTATAATGTTGTATACCCCGCATGCCATAATCCAAAGTGCTTAATATCCTTTATCTAAATATTATTGTAAAATAGTGATGGCGACAAGAATTTAGTTATTTACCTGGACTATTTGTGTTATACGGCATTGCCCGGGTTCCAAAATTATAAGATTACAGTATTACGTTTGTTAAGTGATATATAGTAAATCTCTCCGGACTATTCAAATAATCCACATATCTTCTTAATATGTATAAATGGAGGGGATGTAGACATTGGGAATTGTTCTTGACCATTTGGTCTTCTCAGTGTAGTCCGAGATCAATAATGGTAAGATTTACGTATTAATTTCGGTTACTGGTATGTATAAACTCTCTTCGGGCTATTGACTTCATCAACATTACTTATTTTCTTAATATGTGAACTAACACAAAAACGCTTCTTGCTTTGAAGCCAAGCTTTATTTAACTAAAAATTGTTTTACAAATGGTGTCGCACATTGCGAGCTTTAATACCAGTCACCGGGACGACTTCCGGTGTCAGTGATGTGTATGGAAGCCCATACGCAAGTACTGGAAATAGGCAAAATGTTGAAACTGAGCAGAAGAAGGAATTAGGAATTAGCCTTAACAAATTGTTCAACTTGTCGTTGTCCGGGATAAACATTTGTAAAATTACAGTATTACTTTTGGTAACT
>OY744530.1:46609083-46639083 GCA_963556195.1 Sepiola atlantica | reverse complement strand
AATCAATGCTTTACATCAAACTGTTGACATTAGGCTTAAGCTTAGGGGGTCTTAAGAAGAGGTAAAACCTTAGAAAATACTGTTGGTATTTGTATCTAATGACTATGGATCAAATTCAATGCAACTCTGAAATATTAGTATTTTTACATAGGTAGTGTTGCCTCCATTATACCCTTTAAAGTGCCATCAATTAATCAAATATGGGGAATATTTATAAATTGTCATCTTATAGCTACTATTATAATTTTAGAATCATCGAGGTTCTCTGAATTGCCCCGGATGTTTTAACCCTTCTTTTTTTTAGTCATTTGTATGAAACTAAATTAAACTTAATATCACTCACATAACATAACTTTACTACGCACAAGTGTGTTTTTAAATCCAATATGACCAGTTACTAAGTTTATGAATAACTCTTTCACATTTATATATATATAAACATGTACAGATACCTCATTTTGTATCAGTATATATATATATATATATATATATATATATACATATATCGTTTACTATATTAGACATTAAGTTCTGCTTGAGTACACGTAAAGAAAATACTAAAGAAAATTATTTCCTTTCCAAAACCGAATTATATGTATCACATTAATGAATACATGTGAATGTTTCTTTCATTCATAACTCCTTTACAATCATCAGGACGGCTCACTGCTATTTAAATCATTTATACAACATAGTCTTTTGAAATATTGTAGGCACTGTAGACCGCAAATGTCTTAACATAACTATTCGTATGCCTAATTTGCATAGCTATTTTTAACAGTTTTTAAATAAATGAATGCTTCATGTTAATCATTTGTAAGTATATTGTCTTATTTTCGATATATATTATAGTTTTGTCGAAATTAGCAGTAATTAATTAAATGATTTACTGACAAAGAATAATTAGCAAAACATTTTTTACAATATTATGTTTATTCATTTTTAAGGTAGGTAATTTAAATGACAACTGTTATCTTTTTAAATTATAAACATAAGATTTATAATAAAACCGTGTAATGCAAGTTACACATTTAAAAGTGCAAGATTTACAGTCGGGTATCTTTTTCTTGTACTTAAATGCGTTAGCTTTCTCTCTACGTTTGTTTATTGCTAATTTATAAACGGCTACAAACAATTCTCACATTTTATATAATGCTTAAGTTTCCTGTTATATCCTCGTGATATCTTTAAGCTATTCTAAATCTTTTCTATGCAAATTTACTGTGGTCTTTTACATGCTTATTTGATGCTGTTCTGTAAAACTTATATTACAGTTCAAATGACATATTGACCTGCTGAACTGCCAATGGCTCTCTGTTGTTATACAACAAAGGAAAATATCTGCGTCTATCAGTTATTCTCTGTTTAATTTCCTTGTCTTTTGTTAAAAGATGTATAACGTATTCTTCTTGTTGTTGAGATGCTTTCGCAAGTGATGGGCCTAGATTTAATTCGCCCTCTCGTAGCCGGGTTTGTGTACTAGATACCGAAAATTACTAAGGAGTTCATTGGGTACAAATCTATTGTCATGAAAAAACTAACCTATACAATTTGTAACAAAATGAAACAATTACGCCACAGATTTTGTTAAACTACCAACGTTTTACATCTGCCAATATTTTATACCTTTATAAAGCCACCATAAAGCAACGTTGCCACATCCGGACGATCCCACGAGCCAAGTACCTCTTCCTTTTGAACAGGGTGTGAAATAAGTTTCTAACCTAATAAGTCCCGCACTGTCTGCTAATCTCCAATCCCCATCGCATCGTCGCAGTGTTGTATACCTATGTTTTTTACAAGTAATTTAACGGAATGTGCTACGTAAACCATACTTCCCTTGTATGTAAATAATGAAGAACCACAATGATCATGTTATCCATTACAACAGAAAATAATAACGATTCCTGACTCGGAATTTAGGGGGATCCAGTACATCAATTATCTAGAACAAATTGTGTACCAATATAACAATGATGACAATACAAATAAACATTTCTGATATTTATGTTTTTTATCGATTTCACTGCTTTTAAAGACAAGGAGCCGCTCTAGGATAAGGGTTAATGAAACCGGAATGAATTCAAGCTGAAAGATTAAGAACACTATGGGAGTACTTAGATTGATCAATTTCATGTATACTGTTTCATTAGTTTTGGGTATATTTATGACATAGTTGTTAACATTGTATTTGAAGATGACAAATTGTAATCAGCATGGAACCTTTGTAAGGAAGCTCTGTCCATTCAAATCACGCCTGACGTTAGGAGCATGAAAGGGAGAAAATAAAGTTTTATTTCGTTGAGGCAGAAAAATTAGTTATTGGTGTGAATTATTTACAAAGAGGATTCAAAGGATGGAGCTAGGTCGAACACTTTTACTGGAAATAACGATAGATTATAAAGATGTAGTCTTTTATTAAAAGTCTAAGAAAATATATTTTTGTTCGTTTTACATTCGACACGACAGCGACATCCGATGACATTTTAATTACTTTTTTGTATTGAATCTTATGCGATCTTATTCATTAAATTTCATTCATTAAAATAATGTGGTAGGTGATAACGTACTTATGAACATAAATTTGCCTTAGCGTATTATTGTTGAGAGTATTGCATTGTTTCCATTACACTATAACCTAGTTTCAGGCTGATCCTATAATGTGCCTTATTTATAGATTAGGCTACAAATGGAAAACTTTAATAACAAACTCGTTAACACGATCAATGTATTATTTTATCTTATTTCTGGCTGTAACCAACTGTATCGTGAACCTTTCTTAACCTTATAACATACGAATCACTCAATGCTATGATATATCTGCGCACAAAATTCTGTTCGAATCCACCAAGTTGTTACTGCGTATATGCCTTATAAATGAAGTGATACACTTGAAAACAGACAATTACTTCAGTTTATTTGTATTTTTAAGCTGAGAGATTGACAGCCTCCGCCATAAGAAACTATATATTTCTTCTGTTTGTATCTTTGTTTATACTTAAGAAATGCTTCTATTCATGTGGCATTCGAAAACGGAATCCGTATATTTTTATTTGATAAATATTTTGATATTAATTCTATTTAATTTCTATTTTTATTTCAGATATACATATCTACACGATTTACAAAAGATAAGAAATTAACGGTTGGAAGTTAGTTCACAAACAATTGAGAACGTGACATTTGTCCAATAAGAATTATGAAACGGACTTTATTAGCATTATATCATTATGTTAAACTATTAAATGCAATTTATTTTGAACTTCATAGATTTAAATACCCTAAGTGTATGTGTGTTACAATGCTTTACTTTATTTTATTAGAATTAAATAAAGTAAAATGCAGTCTTTAATGATTATGTTATGTCCATTTTATTTCAGATCTACATTAGCATACGAAACAAGCAGAGTAACATTCATACAGAATACGATAGTGCTATTATTTATCGAGTAGTGTGACTTACAATGATATTGATCAGTCTCTTCAACATACATAAAAAAGGACCTTTGTAAACACAGACATCACGATATCATTGTAAGAAAAAGTAAAGTGGTCGACCTTAGTTGAGGGCGATGTGAAAGTTTCATTTTTATTGTCCGCTACATTGGTAGGGGAGTGTGCCAGATCTTTTACAGGGTTACTCCACTTACTTTTCATCCTCACCTTGTAATGATGGGCGTTTAGCAAGATGGCATCAAGTACGATTTTTTTAGTTTCTGTTATGACTCGACTGAGGCTTCGCGACTCATTAGCGAACACTGATTATTATTCTAAATGGTCAATAGTATGGTAAAACACACTACTCAAACACTAATAGCACTATTGTATTCCGTATAAATTTGACCCCGGAAAAACATGTGTTATATTTTTTTATGAATCTTAATTTTTTTTTTGTTTTTTTTTTGCATCACCGGACAGACGAACAGACGGGCAGAGATTCTGCATTTTAAGTAAAAGATACTCTCCATTTACGGAGGCATATTATTGGATAAGGTCATTATAAGCGATTGTTTTATATTAGACTATCATGGCTATTCGGTAGTGTCCAAACGTCATAAATATACCCCCTTGCGCTTTCTATAGTAACTTGTTCAATACATCAATATTACACTATATTTTACCTTAACCTTGTCGGGGTTACAATTATACCAATATCTTAAGGTACGTAACTGTGTGTTGTTCAATTTTAGAAGTTTGCCCAGCACTCTCATGCGGAACTACACGTTTTTTTATAAGGGTTTTCCTAATTAAAGGTACCCCGAATATTAGACGCCTCGAAAAATTAAGTCGGAATAAGATATTAGGAGACGAATAACAACAATAAAGTTTGGTGTATAACGCAACCTAGTCAGCACATGACACAAACTATATCGTGGCTAGAGGATTGGACTCCTTTTAAGTTGGTCAGCCTATAAAGATATTGGCTTAAAAAAAGAAAATGCGACTTCTGCATTAGCTGACCTACCAAATGTCTGACATTCTAAATATATGCACCTTAATTACTTATGCTGCAAGAAGCCATATTCCCCGGTACATATATTAGGGTTTATATGCTGGGCTGAGTTTCTTCTGTAAGTACTATTAAGACATGTTTTCTTCAAAATTGTCTGATTTATCCGCTGCTACCTTGTTCCAACTCGTTGGCATTGTGGATACCGTGGTCTTAAAACATTCTCTGTTCAAGTAACTCGTTATAATAGAGCTTCCTATTCCATTAGCGCATGTCTATGAACTGTGGAACTGTCTTGCTCTTGGCTGATTCCCCTCTACATATAGTCTTGTTTTTTAGACTAAAGTCAATAGGCATCTCTATCTATTTGCGTTAATCATCTTTCGTTCTTCGTCACTCCTAAAATCAAGTGACTCCATGCCTTGTTTTGAGTAATTACCGTAAGAAATAATAGTAACGTTTCCCATACATCCATAAAAAACGCCTTATGGAATCACCGTGTTAAATGTGAACCGTTCACATTTGAAAGAGGGTTTATGCTGAAAATATATAAATCTTTTAAACTGGAAAAAAAAAAAAAACCTTGCACTCTATATATAAAAGTAGGACCTCGACGTTATCGGTCCCAGCCATATTGTACATAATGGCAGTGAATAAAAAGAAACAGCTTTACTTATCAATAGCTTCATTTGGAGGTGCCGTTAGGTCTCGTTACGGCAGTTTCGTTGTAAATTCAGACGAAAATAAAATCCGCCGCAACATGCAACATTTAACATTGTTTAAAAAATCTTAATGGTAATCGTTATGACTAGAGATGAAACGTTTCATCAAATGAATCCGGTGCCAAACCCCAAACAAATAAAGCTCGTTATGTTATCATTATTCTCTGCGCCATTTGGCTATCGTCCTTTTACACTTAACTCAACAAAGAAGACAGAACACGCAATAACGCGAAACAAAAACCAAAATGTTAGATTCAAAGAAAACCATTCAGACAATTGTTATTTCTTTTAGATACTTTCAGCATCGATTTTAAAAAAATAAACTCAAAAGTGAATCGATTTTTAAAATTTTTCGTAAAGTTTGAAGGCAGACTTTTTAATGGCAAAATCCGAATACGCTATCACAAACTGCCATGATGATCGACGTATAAAAACAAATGGACTATTCTAAAATAATTATAATCACATCCGGTAAACGTTACTATTGGTGACATTAAATAGTATTTTAAAAATACAGTTAGGAAATTAGTTAAAAATATATTTTTCAGTTTACCTACTTATGTATGACGTATTCGCGTCGAACAATTAATATTTAATAAAAAAATATGTGGCTAACGCAGTGTACAGACCAAACTATTTTAGATAAGAATTTTAAGTTAAATTCTATTTTGAGGGTGTCTTTTGTTTATTAAATTGTTAAGCTGAAGTATAGAATGGTTAATAAAGTCCACCCTCTCCATGTTTATCATGGGCGTCTAAATAATAACGTTATTATTTTAACCCGGTCCGTAAACTGCATTAGTACCGAAAATATAAGCAGGTGAACGTTACTATTAGCGACATAAATCCTACGTAACGTAACCTACTTTCGAAAAGAATCACATGACTGTCGTACGATAACTTACGACCAAACTTTATGGTAACTTTCTATGCTTATATTTTCTATAAAATATTCAAGCATATAGAATATCAGATGTTAACTCTAATAGGTCACACATGAGTAGGTAAACCAAATTAATTGGTTTGGGACAACATTTTCAGCTGTATATATCTTAACCTTTACAATCGTATCCACTTATAAATAAACGCTTTACAGAATTCCCGTTTAAATTTGAAAAGTTGATGTTTTAAAACGTTTTGTTCCCCGAAGAATATGCATGTTCCGATATATTTGACAGTATAATTTGACAGTACAATCAGGGAAACAGAGAGCAAAAATGAAGGTTCCAGAGGCCGGCAGCACAAAGGGAATACACTATTGGAGTAGAAAGCTGTCCGGCATCTGTGTATCTCAACAGCGAATCGATGGCACTTAGCTGATTCTCGGATTGGTCTCGTGTATTTACGCCGAGGTGGTACTAGAGCAACAAGAACATCGGAGCACAATCCATTGAAGTACTTGTAAAACAGGCACAAGGAAGCAACACTGCAGCGATGAGACAGGAGCTGGAGTTTGCTGGATAGTTAGGGATCTATTAAGTTGGCGACTGTTTTTTTAGTTGTCTAAGAGAGAGATACTAGTGAACGATGCACCAGCCCAGATGTGGGAACAATACTCCATGCATAGGCGGATGGTCGCTTTGTAGAGATATATGATTCTGTCAGGTGTATAAGTTTGCTAGCACGGTAAGCTTTGGCAATGTCTTCAATGTATTTGTTCGAACTCATGTTCCTTGTGAATGTTCGCCCGAGGAGTTTGAACCTTGGACTCTCAAATAGGGTGTTATTTGCCATGGCAGTCGGCGATTAAAGAGATTTCTGGTAGTTATTGAAGAAAAGGTGCTTTGTCTTCAAATGTTACCATCAATTTATGACCCAACCCCACTACAGACTGGAGTTCACTTTCTAAGGATTCAGACATTTCCACAGATATGTGCGCGTCCATTTTGTCAACATGACGAGAGTAGAGTGTGATGTCGTCAGCAAATAAACCCATATCAGACCTAATGTCATCAGGGATGTCGTTTATGAGAATCAAGAAGAGTAGAGCTTCAAATATTGTTCCCTCGGGTACATCAGCATTTATGTTATGTTGCTTGGATAAACAAGCATCGAGGACAATCTGGATCATTCTTTTTATTAAGAAAATTTAATTATTTTTAATATTCGTTCAGTAATAGCATATTAGTGAATGTTTATGAACACGCCTTTATGTCAGACCTTTTCAAATTCTTTGGATATATCAAGCGCTATCGTAGTTACCAAACATGCCATTGTTCATAGTATGATATATGCCTGAATCCATACTGACAGTCAGAAAGAAGTTTTGTAAGAGGCACACTCAGTAAATAACATCCATAACAATATTTACTTATTATTATTTATACACTGTGAGTTTCTACACAAGTAATTATCAGTGATTGCTCACTAGCAGTATCAATCATTTTCCATAGAAATCTAAGAAATAGCAAGTCTATCCCGTTTTCCAGCACTCTCTGCCTCTTCTGATAACCGTAGCTAATCAGTCACCTTCATCATACTAGCTATTTACATATATACATAGAGAGGTATATATATATATATATATATATATATATATATATATGTATATATATACATTTATATATATATATATATATATATGTATATATATACATTTATATATATATATATATATATATACATTTATATATATATATATACATTTATATATATATATATACATTTATATATATATACATTTATATATATATATACATTTATATATATATACATTGATATATATATACATTTATATATATATACATTTATATATATACATTTATATATATACATTTATATATATATATATACATTTATATATATATATATATATATATATACATTTATATATATATATATATACATTTATATATATATATATATACATTTATATATATACATTTATATATATATATATATATATATATACATTTATATATATATATACATTTATATGTATATATATACATTTATATATATATATATATATATATACATTTATATATATACATACATTTATATATATATACATTTATATATATATACATTTATATATATACATACATTTATATATATATACATACATTTATATATATATACATACATTTATATATATATATATATATATATATATATATATATATATATATGAGAGAGAAAGAAGCAGCGAGAGAAATAGACAGACAGAGACAGAGAATTACGCGTTCTTTATTACGCCTAGCATACCAGTCGAGGATCCGTCTTCAACAATTAGTCCGACAAAGACCATTACGGTTGTAGATTCGTTCTGTTCAGCTCTATGTAGTCCACTCTCCACGACCTTCTCGTCTTGTTTTGGGAAGTAGTTAGTTTATATATTATTGCCAAAAACGCCTTCACCGAGGAATGCCGACGGGGCAGTTCACGCAATTTTTTAAAGATTAAAATGCACTACCTTTTGTCGGCTGGCTTATTCTGCCAATCGTTTTGCATTGAGCCCAATTTTTTCACGGTTTGAGACAAGTTAATACCAAGGATGTTTACAACTACAATCCAATACACGGTTATATCAATTCAAATGATTCTAGAGGAGATAACTTCGATGGAAATCGTGCATAGTTCGTATTGCATTGACATGCTTGAGTTCATATCTTTGTTTGAAAATATTATAGAAGATACCTATGATTTCACAATTTAAAGTAATGTAAAGTATTTGAGAATCAAGGAGGCGATTATATTAACACGGCAAGAATACGAGACTAGACAATGGAACTTAATTGCACGAGGACGAATAGTTATTGTAAATTGTCCGCGTATGAATGATCTAGCGAAAAGATAATGCCGTTAAGATAAGACCAACTGATCGTTAATCCGTCATTGTATTCAATATTTTCATAAGAATTTACTTATTCTAAAATATAACAAAATTATATAATAAACACATTTTATTATATTTAGTGCCATTTTCATTCCCAGCAAACATCATTTTCTATTATGAATCTTATATGAATTAAGCGAAATATTTGAATTGCTCTTGCAGAGGAATAGATTTCACTTTTTTCATATAGTGTTTAAAACGAAAGGTATTTGATAAAGAGAAAATGAGTTTTAATAGCGCTTGCTTGAGGAGTCTCTGGTACTTCTGTACCTGGGTTCGAATCTTGCAACCCTCTTAAATTATCATCTACTACACTGATTATAGCGGAAGGTTAGAACGCTGGCGTATATAGATAAAAATAATTTAATATATACTTAAATTAATATTGTTATAATATCCGTTAAGAAATTGAAATTGATCCATGTTTTGGGAGTGAAACGTAGTCTATCACGTAGCTATATAGTATGATCTGTCAACGTTCGTTGAACACTCTCTTGATAGTCCACTGTCTGTATCTGCTTGGCATAAATATAATTACATTCTCTTTCTTTACGGAGTAATTTTCGTGGGAATTTAAATCGAGCGCTTGTTTGCTTGTGGAGTCTAGTGTGATTCGGAAACTGTGTTTAAATCTTGCGACTGTCTGAAATTATCATCTTTTACACTGATGATTGCGGAAGCTTTAAACGCCAGCGTATGTTGGTAAACATAATTAAATAGTTACTTATATATATATATATATATATATATATATATTGTACATGTATTGTATTAGTTTCTGTAGATGTAAATCCGTAGAAACTCAAGTGTTTATAAAAAGTGCTCAATAACAAGTAGAGCTGTTAATAAGTAAAACATTTTATTTATACAAACATTATTAGTTACATATGTGCATACATATTTCGGTTTTACTCTTCACAGAGAGTCAACCTCTTCAGACCAAAGACTTCAGAGAAGTGAGATGAATTTGGTTATCTTTTCCTTTAAATAAATCTTTGTTGGGGATTGGTTACTTTTCATGAATAAGTATCGGATAACCTATTTTACTTGTTTACTCTTTCAGTTAGTTACTATCTTTTTTATTCTTTTTATGACCTGCCTATCTCCTTTTCCTTGTTTAATTACCTACTTAGCTTGGATTCCTTTCAACTCTATTTAACCCTTCAAAGTTTTACAAACCTATTTAGGCATACATATCTGATCTTTATATGAAATACACACATGGAACAAATTTATTAGATACAAGTACATATAAATAAACAGACACAAATATACATACACATCTAAAAATGGACACACACACATATCCACTTTCAAGTATAACTATATTTACAATATATAAAATATACACGTGCGCATGAATATATTTTCAATATGTAAAATAATTTCAATATATAAATACACACGTGTGCACCAGCAAATACATAAACACACACATATACATACATATATATATATATATATATATATATATATATATATATATATATATATATATATATACAAAGTTCTCACAAATTAATATATACAAGTACATACATAAAATATATAACCGAAACTATACAAATATAAATACTAAACACAAAAATATACGCATACATCTATAACCGGATATACACAACATACATACACAACACAAGGATATACATATATACATGTATACATATACACACATATATATATACACATACATACATACACACATATATATATATATATATATATATATATATATATATATAAAGCAGACGCATAGGCATATAAATATGTCCATTTACTAACGCATACATGCATTAGAAATGTATATATAAATAAAATCAGAATATACAACTTTTACAGCAGTATAAACATACCCAAACAAATAAGATATTAGTTAAAGTATCCATACCCGTACATACACATATAACTCGATCTAATTATACACATACACGCATGTATACATACACACATACGCATATGCGCACACACATACATATACATACATATAAATACATAAACCAATACAAATACCCATACTTGAATACATACATATGTATATATATAGATACTATAAACCATACAATTATATACGTATACACCATTACAGATACACGTACACTTTCTTACACATATAACATAAATATACATAAAATTATTATATATGCATACAACGTACACACACATATGTATGTTGATACAAATATTTGCATGCATGAACACAAAACATGCCCACATATACACAAACATCTATATTTTAGTAATTTAAACTAAAGTGTACATTACATTCATAATTGCTCCAATCATTCTCAGTTAAATTACTTACATTCATAACTGCCCTTGTATTAATACAAAGAACTTACAAGATAAATACAATGAAGCCAAACAAACTAATAAAATATAGCGTATGTAATTACAATAGTTAATTCTATATATATATATATACATGTATACATATATATATATATATATATATATATATATATATATATATATATATATACGTGATAACTATGAATATGTGCTGAAAACATTATAGGTTTATGTGTAGTGATTTTGGATGATATAGATTGTATAAGTTCAAAATAAAGACATCAGAATTCTAAATTAAATATAATAATAATAATTAAAAAATATAAATAAAAAAAAATAAAATAAAACTATGATAAATAAATAATAAAAAATAACAAATAAGAATATAATAAAAAATAAACAGAAAATAAACAGAAAAAAGAATATATATATATATATATATATATATATATATATATATATATATATATATATATATATATATATATATAAAACTAGAAGCATACTCGTTCCAGCACGGGTAAAATAAATTCCCCGAACAGAATAGTCTACACAGACTTGTCAGTCGTACTGGGGAAGATTAAAATCAGTATATAATGGAACTAAACCATCATATCTAGAACCTTTATTATATTTTTTACAATATCCTTAGTCTGATTTTGACTCTACAAACTGTCTACAATGTACGGGTTAAAAGGTCTTCAGAAGAAATTAAAATTCAGAGAATCTGGCTTTATTGGTGTCTTATTACTAGGGATCAAATCTGAAATATATTGGATTTTTATATGAGAGGTTGTGCCCATATTATGCCCCTAGACAATATTTTAATTATTTTTTAAATAATTCAGGAATATTTAACAATTGATGCTTACTTCGTGTATTTAATATCTTAAAAAACAGGGGTATATGGATTTTCAAAATGATGAGTTAATTATTTTAGGATTGAATCCTGTCTATGCAAATATATAAACATATGCACAACCTTGACTTCATATAAATGTATATATATATATATATATATATATATATACAATTTCTAAAAACTGTTTACTCCCGCTCTTACTTCTTCTTCTTCTTCTTCTTCTTCTTTTTCTTCTTTTTCTTCTTCTTCTTCTACTTCTTCTTCCTCTTCCTCTCATTCTTCCTCTTCTTCTTCTTCTTCTTCTTCTTCTTCTTCTTTCTCTTCTTCTTCTACTCTTCCTCTCTCTATATATATATTTAAAGAAACGTATAGTAAAATAAGAAAATTGCTGTAATATTTCTGAGTGATTACATACAATAAATATTTATGAAACAAATAAAATATTACGAATTCCAAGGATATAACGTAATGCTGCTTATTATCATCAGCTGTATGCTTAACATTTAATATTTAGTATAAAACATAGCTTATGTATTTTAAATTTAGTAGAGTACAACATTCATGGCATCATTTATATGTTGTTATAATTATCTGAAAATACTTAAACTTAACACTGTTATCCATGTGCACATGCTTTTCAGAAACTCAAATTTATTATCACTAAGTGATTAGTAATGTGAGTTTCTGAAACGCGTGTGTGTGCATAGATGTATTAAGTGTTAACCCTTCTGTCGCATGATTCCCAAATATTAATGATGTTTTAATTGTTGTATTCTACTGATTGTATGTATTGTTTTCATTGTGTATGAATAAGCGATATATAGCTTCTGTAAGGGTGACTGTGCGATGACGACATATAGTAAATCACATGTTGTGAAATCTCTAATTATACTTTCCCTGGCCTAGCATTAAGTCATGTCACATAGGCAAATGCAAGATGAACATAGTCAACGCCAGAGAAAAGCGCGTATACGTTCAGTTTTTTTAATACGGAGTTTCCTTCCCGTAGGCTATTTTCCCTATCAAAGCGTGAAAGACTACTCTTGTATTTGACCAATAGCTCAGTGAATACTTATTAACATTTCCCCAGTGTGTTAAAGAAAGTGAATATATAGACATCTTCCAAAATTGCGGCACCATGTATTCCAATCTAAGTAGTAATCAGGCACAGCGTTGCTTAACTTCGATGAACCTAGATTTATAAAGTTTTCTTGTGTTGCGTAATAAATTGCTTCACATCTCTAAATGGTCTTATCCCAAAGCTTGAAATAAAATATGAATATACATTTCAACATGCAATTATAAAATAGAACAACATTCAATATTTGACTTTATGAAACGATAATGTATATATAAGATTTTATGTATTAGGAAAAATATATATTTTTTTAAACTTCCATATATATTTCTCTATTTGACATATATAATAGATATATTATATATTATATCATCACATATAATATTTAGGTGATATCTATCTATATATAGAGAGAGCGACAGATAAGTCAATATATATATATATATATATATATATATATATATATATATATATATATATACATAGAATAAATAAATATTATGCTCTTAATTTTTAACTTTGATTCTTAATTAATCGAGCACTCTGCTGGGATTTTTCCTACCATTCTACAAAGAATTTATATATATATACATGTATATAAAGCTTTGTACATATTCAATTTCAATAAATCAAAATCGTATCACTCACATCATACAATATTCCAAATTATTAAAATGATGCTGGCAATAATGTTGAAGGTCGACGTATGTTTTAATATTTTCTTTAAAATGGTTCTATTTTTATAGTCATCTTTAATATACAAAAGAGTTTTTCATGTAAATATGTGCTTATATGCTGGATAATTTACGACTGGATGTGATATTAAAATTGGCAAATAAAAATTAGCATACGCATTTCGCTTTCACTGGAAAAATGAAAGTTATATAAATTAATAAAAATGTTATTGAATTCAAAATGAAAATTATGACTTGCATTCGATGGAACATATTTTCTCAAATTAGGCTGAATATATCAGAAGTATTTTCACAGATTTTAAAGAAAATTGGACACGTTGGCAGTTTCCAGGTTGGCTTGTTCCGGTGTTTATCAAGGATACATTGGAAAGTGAACGCAACAGCTCTCATTATCTATAATGTCACAGTCTTCGTTAAAAAACAAACAGAACACACTCTAACCGCTGATATTGTTTATATAAACAGAAACATTTCAACGTTTTGCTTGTAGCGATATTCACTTTTACTTTAACGTAAGTCATCTTATGCCAGTAGGCGAAGGTTAAACGTTTGTAAATTCCAATCCCCAGGGGTGGTGTAAAGACATTTTATTCATGGATTGATATTTATAAGGCCTGCAACACATGTATACGTATACAGCGCATGGTATTCCCAAATGGTAACTCATCTGGTACTGACCAGGTTACACGTCGCTTAACTTCGGCTATCTAACGAGAGCTGTCATGTCAAAGTGATGATGCTATATATATATATATATATATATATATATATATATATATATATATATATTAATTGGTAAGATCAGTGGGAAGTGACCCAGCAGTGTGCTCAATTATTTAAATCCAAATTCGCAATAAGCGCGTAATATGTATTTATATATAGTATTACAGAACTTTAGAACAACATGATACCGTCGGTTTCCAATCAACAAGCGATTAACAAGTTATCCACACATGATCGCGTCTCGTTGACATTCATCAGCCATGGTTCTGAGTGGTATTATTTATATCATATATATATATATATATATATATATATATATATATATATATATATATATATATATAATTAGATACGGATGTGTGTGTGTGGCTAATTATCTGAGTGTAGTTTAATCAGTGTTTGTTAAATTTCTTGCTCCTCAGGTCAAGATAGTATATTTAGGAGTCGACGAAGGACATATAACTCTAATAAACACCTTTTTATTAGAAAAATAATAATAGATGTTGGCAAGGCATCTGTGCTTAAACTTGTGAGTCATATTAATTAGACTATGTTCATGCTTAATGCAAAATTTAATTTTTAGAACACAAATCTAAACAAAAATATTTATATCCTAGTTGATATTAAGTGGAATACATATATTTATTATGTGAGTCTGTCTGTGTAACGATACACGCTACATGTCTACTCATATCATTTTGTAACCACAGTCTTAAATCTTCACGTATCAATTTACGGCCCTTCAGGCCTTTTTAAAACCACGAATCTGTTCACGGCATCTCAAGCCTTTTTCAATTACGGCCTCTGTCCATTTATACGTATCTTAAAGTCTCTAAAAAGTTCTCAAATAAATCTCAAAGTTTACCTTATCTTCTGTTCTCTTCTTTGGCCTGTGATTCGTCTAGTCTTCGCTGGCTGTGTCGACTTGATCGAAGGAAGAGGTCTGTCTCAGACAGAATGAACACACGAGACACGAATTTTCTTGAAGGGAAATTTCACACAAGTTTCTTTATTCTCACACAATTCTTATTTCTCGGTTCGGTTGCCGTCAGGGGGATTCCGGTTTCGACTCTCTCATATTTCGGCTATCTTCTTTCGTTTTGGGATATCTTCGGCCCTCCCAAAGCGGGGCCTTACCAGTTTGCCGGCTACATGCTCGCACCCGGTCTGAACGGTATCGCCTCTAAGCTCAGACTGATTCTAAAAAGCTAAGTTCTTGTTCTCTGTGGTGACGTAATCATCATTCCCACGCACGAGATGGGGACAAAAACGACTCACTCTGATCTCTGACTAAAAGGTCACGTCAAGTGTCTGAATTTATTATGACTATTCTTGGATCAAACTCTTCTCTTAACTCACCTCCGAGACAAGAAACGAAACCTATTTTTCAATAACAAAATTAGCTATTTGATACTAGTTAACCTACTGTGCCTTGCATAATGGGGCCCTACAGTACTGTAACACTCCTTCCTTCCCTATAAACAAAAAAAACAAAAAATCTCAAGATTTTCTCTTGTTTTAAAAAACCAACCTCTCCCTGGGACTGGTAAAAATCCGAGCCTGGGCACTCCTGGGGTTACGCTCATTTTACCACTGCCGGAATTTCCTTCGGCACCACATGACAATGTTTCCGGGATGTGGGAGAGTTTGCTCCCTACGGTCGTTACCGGCTAAAAAAAGCCATCCCTGTCATAAATCAACATCAGGCGTTTCTCGCCTATATCTCCTGCAAAATCTACCACATAAATTCGCTCTTGCTCACACACGTTCTCCGTGCCTGACCACTTTCCAAAAATTCCCGGTATGTTGCACTTTCGGGCCACCATCACTTTCTTAGATAACTTCGACAAACGGTCGGCACGCAACCGATTAAAACTAACTGCGCATTTTATTCTCGCGAAATAGGGGAACAAAAAACAGAAAAAAAACCTTCATTAACCTATTCTCTAATGGTCAGCCTCGAAGCTCACTGAAGGTACCGTCGCTATACTGCTTGCTATATATGGACCATACATTTCTGACACGCCCGTGCTCCCGTCGCGAATTAAAGCGAACAAACACCCAGTTTCTAACTCCCAACCCCATTGGCGTGGCGTGGCACCCATCCCATGGCTCTAACTAAACGGCGTGACGGGGGTGAAATGTCGACACCACCGTTCCTGGAACACATCGGGTCACCAATCCAGGTCCATCATTTTCTTCCCTAAACCAAAATTAATTTGACTGAGGTACCCTCTCTTAAATATAAAGCTTAAATCTATTCCACTTCCATACACGGTCTACCGACGTGATTGGGGAGCAACCCTGGGTCCCGAAAATTAATCACAACTTCAATATCGACCACCGTTATCGTGGCGCACCAATACGACTGTCCTGTCGTCTAACCACCGGTTCGCAGTTTTTACGCGTGTAGAGTTCGAGCACCTTTGCCCATTCTTCTCCGAGCCAAAACCCATGGCCGCCTCGTTTGCGAAAACCACGCGAGCGAACTTTATTGATCCCGCAGACCCAACTGGGCTGCACATGCTCTGTGCACAGGGATATTCTTCGAAATAACCTAATTGACCCCCGTCCGGGGTCTCCATGGGCCGACCCAGGCCTGCTATCAGTGCCCCCCAAACAACTCAAATACAAGATCACTTTAACCCTAACACTTTGCTGACCCACGTAACATTCAATTTAAGAACTGTTTTTTTTTTTTAATTACATTTTTAAATTTCTCCATCCTCTAAATATGAAAATATCATTCACTCAAGCATTAGGAACCCGGAATCCTCCATGTAACAAATACATCAATACAAGAACACAAAAAAAAAAAAATTCATTCCACCCAACAACAACAAAATATCAAACCGAAACCGACAGAACCAATGGAGAACATATCTCCACAATACAATACAACATAATTCAAAAGATAAAGGGAAAAGAGAACAGCGCCCGACACCATAACGTATTGACATGTCGTCAAACTCCAACCCGGACACCATCAGGTCACCCGCCGCTGTCGTCGTTATTTTCCTGCAACACTTTTTAGCAGTTTTCAAAACCCACGGGCGCTTTCTTTCTCTCTCTCTCTCTCTCTCTCTCTCTCTCTCTCTCTCTCTCTCTCTCTCTCTCTTTTTAGGACGCATATACATTCTAAAAACAAAAGATTTCGGCCATTGAGTGGCATATCAATCCCTTTCTTTCTATACTCTTTCTGTCTCTGTCTCTCTCTTTCTAATACATTCTTTCTTTCTTTTTTCTAAATACGCATATTCTGTCCTCGCGTGCACATGTCATTTCAGCACATCCACCCTTTTTAACATTTCCATTCTTCCTCTCTTTCTCTCTCTTTTGATTACATACTTCCCTCGTTTTTTTTTCGCCCGTTATTGCTTTCACCTTTGTCCCCCACCAACACAAACCAGAAAAAAAAAATTACAGCAACAAATTCTTAAAACACAACACAAAAAAAAACATAATTACGGCAAATCGTCCTTTTTTTTCTAACTAGAATGTTCTTTTCCTACAAAGTCTTAACAATTGTTTTTTGCGCGTGTGTGTGTGTGCGTGCGTTCTTTTTTTTCTTTTTTTAACAAAATGTGTCTTTCTTTTTTTCTTTTTTTTTTTGTGAATCTTAACAATTAACAAAATGTGTCTTTTTCTCTTTCTGCGTAATTTAATAATGGTCTGTGTATGTGTGCGTTCTTCTTTTTTTTCTTTCTGTAACAAAATGTGTCTTTTTTCTTTTCTTTTTTCTTTTTTTTTTTTCTGTGTCTTTTAATAATTAACTAAATGTGTCTCTCTTTTGAGTATCTCAACAATTTTCCCCTCCGTGTCTCGTCCTTTTTTTTCTCTTCCTTTTTCTATCCATTTGGACAACACGATGTGTTCGTACATCATGACAGCACCAGATCGATATCGAACCGTTTCATGTTGGAAACGGCAGGTCACGGCTACCAAAATAAAACCAATGTAACGATACACGCTACATGTCTACTCATATCATTTTGTAACCACAGTCTTAAATCTTCACGTATAAATTTACGGCCCTTCAGGCCTTTTTAAAACCACGAATCTGTTCACGGCATCTCAAGCCTTTTTCAATTACGGCCTCTGTCCATTTATACGTATCTTAAAGTCTCTAAAAAGTTCTCAAATAAATCTCAAAGTTTACCTTATCTTCTGTTCTCTTCTTTGGCCTGTGATTCGTCTAGTCCTCGCTGGCTGTGTCGTCTTGATCGAAGGAAGAGGTCTGTCTCAGACAGAATGAACACACGAGACACGAATTTTCTTGAAGGGAAATTTCACACAAGTTTCTTTATTCTCACACAATACTTATTTCTCGGTTCGGTTGCCGTCAGGGGGATTCCGGTTTCGACTCTCTCATATTTCGGCTATCTTCTTTCCTTTTGGGATATCTTCGGCCTTCCCAAAGCGGGGCCTTACCAGTTTGCCGGCTACATGCTCGCACCCGGTCTGAACGGTATCGCCTCTAAGCTCAGACTGATTCTAAAAAGCTAAGTTCTTGTTCTCTGTGGTGACGTAATCATCATTCCCACGCACGAGATGGGGACAAAAACGACTCACTCTGATCTCTGACTCAAAGGTCACGTCAAGTGTCTGAATTTATTATGACTATTCTTGGATCAAACTCTTCTCTGAACTCACCTCCGAGACCAGAAACGAAACCTATTTTTCAATAACAAAATTAGCTATTTGATACTAGTTAACCTACTGTGCCTTGCATAATGGGGCCCTACAGTACTGTAACATCTGTATCGTAAAAAAAACTACGGCATACTTTTTTCATTACATCCCAACGTACCTACACATTGTATAAGAAAACTCCATTGGAACAATGTTGACTTGCTTAAAAACTCTACTAATTCTTTAAATTAGTTGTATTATTTTGATTATCCTGACCAGTGTCGTTATATTATTTGTATATTATTTTGACCAGCTTTCGGTGGATATAACCTCCAACTCTTTTCAGGTGCGTCTGTTCAAACACAGGGAATCCTAATGTATGTTGCTGGATATAGTGCATGGCATGTCATTTGTTATGATAAATACACATATCAACAGAGAAAAAACTTATTTCACACTAAAAATTATACGTATTTATATATCATTAAAAATGATGGTTGTTTTAGAGTGTTTGTTGTCCGTACGAAAATAGGAACATGTTGACAAAAAAGGAATTAGAAAGTACATATTACTTAATCTGTGCATTAAAATGTTTGACGTCGAGTTTTTTTAAACTAGCACTTCCCGATTCAAATCTCACCTAAGTTTAAAGTGTTTTTTTTTTTAAAACTGGATACGCGTTTTATAAATTTGAAGAATTTAAGATAACACAATAACACAAAATTATTACATGATTTTATTAAGTAAGGTATAATTGTTTTTTGATAATGAACAATGTTATATTAGTGTAGGATTTTCTCTCACTAGCTACTTTTATATACAAGCTATAGAGCGTTGAGAGCTTTGTATTGATGGAAATTTACTTATCACGCTACAATACCAACACCGCTTAAAGAGATAGTACAAAATAGTACGTCTTTCAATTTATTATGAGTATTTCTATTACTTAGATAAAACTATTGTAAGACAAAACAAATTCGAGTTTCGCTTACAAATGTTGCGGTCCCAGGTAATCTACAAAGTTTCTAATTAAATTCACAAAACAAAGATGATATCTTGCTTAAAGATTTAATATTAAGATGGTCGATATTTGTGGGTGTTGCTTGTGTTCACTTGCATATATAGTGAAACTAGATGAATACACGTCCTAGAGCGGGTAAAATTATTTTCCCAAAAATAACAGTTTTGCATCAGTTTTATGTCTCCCTTACAAAGATTAAAATAAAGATGAAATGATACAAAACCTACGGTCAAGAATCGCCATACTTATTTCGATGAAAAATGTATTTTGGAAAATGTCTAACATATAAGGCTTTTACTTAACGGATCTGAACAAGAAATTTAAATTCAGGGTATCTTGCTTAATTGGCATCTAAGAAATATGGATCATATGTAATTAAAATAAAAACATCTAAATTTTCAAACGAGATGTGTTCATATATGGCGCCTTAAAACACCTTTAAACAATTCCCAGGAAATTGTACTTTCGGCAATAGTATATTAGTACGTTTTTTTTTTCGGATAATAATATAATTTAATTTTCATTGACGTTTAGTTACGTCTCTAGATATAGACGGCTTTACATTTTTATTTGAATCTTTATACCAGTTTGTAATATTGCTTTTGTAAAAGATATATTTTTCAGACACCTTAGTGATACGAATTCTGCGTTGTAAATCATTCAAAACTGTTTTTTCCTTTAAACACTTATCAAAAATTAACTTATTTCCAAAAAAGAACTTATTTGACAGAGATTCACACCTGTCAAATACACTTCAAAAAAACTACGAAGACTTAATAGCGAAAGTAAAGTAAACACAAGATTTTGACGAAATAAAACTATTTTTATACGGGGTAATTGCTTTTTATATTATATCTTGTGTGTTGCTAAATCTCTTTCGTATAACAATATATGCATCCTCTATCTTTTTTTACTTTATACCGTTCATTAAAATCACTACTACACCACCTACTACTAATATTATTGCTACTGCTACTGCTACTACTGCTACTACTACTACTGCTACTACTACTACTGTAACTACTACTACTAATAATAATGATGATGATAATTATGATGATGATACAAGATAATGCCACAAAATACTTCAATGGAATTAAATTCTACAATTCTTGAGAATGATGTGCGAAAAAGAGTTAGCTTAACTAAAATTATTAGTATGTAAATGTTTTTGATATATAGATTTGAACTCTCATCGAAGGGACTCATTAATGAGAGAAGATTGCTCACATTTTTGGAATCAAAATAAATTTATTACTTAAAGAGAGTTGGTATCGTTTCTCTCGTTTCACCACCAGCGATCGGATTCCGTTTTGCCTCAGTCAGAATGAATAGCTCTCCTTTTGAATAGGTTCCTTTGTTTGGGTAAGCTCTTACGACTAGCGTTTTCTTTAGATCTTTAATGGAAGATTACTCCAGTCTGTTTCTCAGGCCGTCTAAAAATAGTACCTGACCCCATATGCAATCATCTACCTATTTAGGAGTCAGATTCGTCGAGAGATGGAATACTGTTGCCACATTTGTGTGATGCCGGAGCGATCACTTTTTCCTGCGCGGACGAAGTACAAAATCGACTTCCATATCTAGTTGTGGGAGATCCTTTCTCTTCCTTTCTCACAGAGAATACGTAGCTAGCCGGTCTCTACCGTGTCGTGTTTTCTAAGTAAGGCGCTCGACTAGACACCGGTTGCGAGTTCCTCCTTTCCGAAACATCCACATCAAGAACTCGTCTCCCCACCACAACTAACAAAGACTTTCGTTTCCCTTCATGGGACGTGCGCCAGGACAAATTTCCACAAACAGAGCTACATTTCTCCGGAATTGCTTCTCCGCTTATTACAATTTCCTCGACTCTAAAGCACATGAACACATACTTGTCATAGATCGCTCCAAAATTAATTAAACGTAGTTCATAGACTTCATGAATGTTAGTACGCCCATCGTGTTCTTCATCTACCGGCTGATATTCATTACCGCCCTACTAACACTTATCTTCTAGTGGCTGTTGACCTGGATAATCGGTGACCTCGATAGTAAAAAAACATCTGTCTGTCTTAAGCCGAAACACTACTATTTTTTCTATAAACGTACTAATGTACTATATTTTAATGCTTACTTGAGTTTACTGCTTTACTAGGGATTATAAATTTCAGATTAATGTACTATCTATACATGCTGATTTCAGGTGGGTGTCTGTAGTATTTATTTAATTGCCATGATACCACCCTCTCAGGCATTATCTTATCATCTTGTAAGGTCATACTGTAGTATAAGTTCTGTTCTCATAAGCCCATTCTCCTAAGCATTACAATCTCTTTTTTGCGGGGTAGTGTAGTATATATTATGTGGTCATGATACCGTCTTTACAGGAATTAACTCCTTTTTATTTATTTTTTGCGGTGGGAGGGGTAGTTTAGTTTCTGGCGTTTTCTTGTAATGCGACCATCCTCCTTGGCAAATATGTTTAGTGTATTCCTTGTCTAAATGATATTATTCCCAGTGTGTTTCAGTTTCCTTCTCACGGACTTTAGTGTTCCCTTCTTACTATATTCTTTCTCTTTAATGGTAGAATAATGTCGGAGTTCGTACATCCGGTAATCTAAGTGTGGTATGCCTATAGTGATCAATAATTTCCAACCAAGCACCAACTTATAAAGACGGGTGAAACTTAAGATTATGATCATTAAAATGATTGGTAAAGGTGGGCAATGGTCTTATTTTTCAGATAAGAGTGAGCAAATATAATTATTTCTCAGACAAATGCTTGAAAAGTCTATTATTATGGATGGAGGATTTGCCTGTATATATTATGGCACAAGTGAATGAGTACGGTCACAGTTACATTGTCTGTGCGAACAAAAATAAAGTTCTAAGAGTGTTTTCTGGATTAATCTGACATCGGGGTCAGATTTCACGACGTATGTTCAGAAGAGCCAGACTCTAACCAATATGCTGATGAGATCATCCGCGGATGTGACGTAACACATGTCCAGAAGGAGAGAGACTCATCCAATTAAAAAAAAAGATGTGTCTAGCGTTTGAAACGGACAATCGCTAATACACTATAAAATTATGAGGGCGGCACGCAGCCATCAGCGCCATTTGAGTGCTTGTATATCGTTTATCCATCTATACGTCTGTCTATATTTAATTTAAGAATAACACAGTCTCTCTCATTCATAACGAAGTTCAAATTGTACTTATGTTACTTAACATTTTTCTCTAAATAAACCTCTATTCTGAATCTCTGTATCATCTAAAGTCTTCTTCTATAACTCCACGAAGCTATTCACACATCGACGAACCTGCATCCTGACCACACGAAACGATGAACTCGGGTTCTGACCTAACGAAACGACGGTACAGCCTGAGGGAGAAGAAACGACAAATAACAGTACGGCCACGACGAGGACAGAGACAAGAGAGAGAAGTATACGTCACAGCGACGGAGAAATGTAGAAAACTAATTGACACGGCCACAAAACGAGAAAAAAAAACTATGTACGCTGTCGAGGTAAAACAAAAGGCGAAGCACTAAACGTACATATTCGATATTGAGAAAGAAAATAGAAAACGGTTGCATTTATGTAGTTCGATATGAACTTCTTTTTGTTTGAATCATTTAAACCGGAATATAGTTTATACACAATCATCTATATTTATGAAGTAAATATGTTTATATATTTATATTTGTGTACGTACAAGATTCACACCCAAACTAATAAAGCAATCATTATGGATTGTATAATACTGCTGCCAGACAGCAGTGGTCGTGATATGGGCTTAATTTGGTTTAATTTACTTAAATACTTAGAGATAAATGTTTGGGTGAAAGCCCTTCGTAAGAATTCAGATACCTCCGATTATGATGAAATTTTTACAATAGGTAAGAAACATGAATAAATAAATACTCCTAAAATGTCAGTGGTGTTTAAAGGAGTTTCAGGTCGCATGATATGTGCACACCTTCTAGTTTTAACATTCACACAGTTTAGATTTGATTACATTTGAAACATAGTCATTCATTAGACACCAAGTAAGCAGGACTTTCTGAATGTGAGTTTATTCATTAGAGTATTTAAGTGAAAGCCTTAAATTTAAGATATTTCTATAACAATAATTATGCAATATTTTATTTATTAAGCTCACAGCAAAGATTCAAAACATAAAGTTTAGTACGATTATCACTTGATTTTAATCTTCGTAAGCAGACATAGAAATAGTGCAAAACTGGTATGTTCGGTGAATTAATTTTATCCGTCTCATATAATACTATGTTGTTATATATTGAATGATGTTTGGGTCATTCGAGGCTAATACAGAGAACAAAATGCCAGTGGATATGTTAGGGGTTACGGAGAGGCAAGCGCCTAGGTTAAAATACAATATCACTGGACAACAACTCCTTCTGCGTGTGAGTTCACGCAAACAATGGGAAATGAATTGATAGTTCCAGCGGCATTGATTATCAAAAGAAGCGAACAGATGAATACAACAGAGTAAACACTGACACCAGAGATCAACATAGTCGAGCGCATTCTTACGATAGCAAACCAGCTCTCGGACAGCAATCCTGTTTATCCAGCTATACACACTGATCTTCAACTAAAGGAAAATCAACGTCAAATAACTTGACTTCGAATCATGTTTCAATGTGTCGTTGTAAAAGAAGAAATTGTTATAAATAATAGTCCATGTATCGTTTATCCAGGTCTCTCTCAACTTTTTCTCGGCTGTGTTTCTTCCTCCACTGATTGTTCTTTGGTTTTCTTCGTCGATAATTTTCGTTATCACACCGCCCAATAAAATTGTGCTTGCAAAATGACATTGTCTGTTTTCATGTTAAATTGGACGTGTAAATATCAGTAGAAAATCGCAATTAATTGTGTTGTCTGTTTTTTATTAGCAATAACGACATAATATGACATTCATTCAGAAACGGTAATTCTTCTGATCGTGTACTTTAACAGGCCCAGAAACGATCGTAATGGCAGATATAAAAAAATAAAGTTAGAATAAAAAGTTAATCGACAAAAAATATGTCGCTTTTAATCGACCATAAAAAAATAGAAAATGCTGTTTAAATATACAAAGTATATATATATATATATATATATATATATATATATATATATATATATATATATATATATATATATATTTAGTAAGTTATGGAATATATTTATTGAAAATTAAGCTACACAGAAGCTGACGCGTTTTCTCGCCTTAATGAATTAGCGATTTCTAAAGGGGATGAAACGCAGACGCCCGTGAAAGCTGAATTGCCCTAAGTATGTATGTATAACTTACTACCATACTCTACTAAAGTATTTAGCACTTTTGAAGAAAATACTGAAAAGGACACACTATATTATGTAACATTTTATGTGGATACATGTTATAACAATTATATATATATATGTATATATATATAAGGTTAATCAATGAAAAATAGTTAGACCTGTAAATGGAAACATATCAATATCTTCAGTTGTTCAGAACAATCAGTATTTAGTAAATAAATACATTTCTTCTTCTTCTCTTCCAATTGCATTCCTTAAGCACGGCTTTTCAAAGAGTAAAATCTTATCATCAGAGGAAGTAGAGATTGATAAGTTGACAGATAAGAAAAGTCAATAATCAAAATTTGGAAAAAGCTTTTAAAAATAATTTCTTTTTAAAAGGTTTTAAAAGTTCAAACGGGTGTGTTTTAATGTAAATGAAAGTCACCAAATACATTTCCATTTACAGGTCTAACTATTTTCCATTGACTCACCTTATTGTTGCTCTATCCAGTATATTGAGCGTTCCTCATCTCACAATAGGTCTAATTCTCTAAAAGTTATCTTTTAGCTATAAAGCTTCATATATATATATATATATATATATATATATATATATATATATAGTAATGCCCCCCCCCCCTTATAAGATAAATACATCTTAATTGCCGATCACTGTCTGAAATAATAAAAATATGAGTCGTTAAGCTATGGAAGCAAAGATTATACGCCCGCGTGTTAAAGCAGTCTTAGATCTCGGAACGTTTGAACCTCGACGCCGGCTTTAAATATATCTTAATTTCATTAATGTATATGGTGATTTCCGTTGGCCTAATGGATTGGGCGTATGATAGTGACTCTTTTCTGAATCTACGAACAGTATTTGAACCGTTTGACCGCCTTATTCCACCTCTTTCCTGCACTGATGATGACGTAAGTCCGAAATTATATGTCTGTAGGTTAATACACTTTAATATTCACCAAAAAATGTTTAGTATATATATATATATATATATATATATATATATATATATATATATATATAATTTCATTTTTGAACTGCTAAACTTGAGGGGCTAAGATCATTGATAGATAGGCAAAAGTATTGGAAACGGTGTTACTGAAGAAAATTAAGAAAGTTTCCGTGCCGAGCATATTTTTCATGAGTTAAGTTTTAAAACAGTGTTATTGAAGAAGTGTATACTGCGTAAAGAAATTCCGAGTGACCAGCATATTTTCCCGGGGTAAGTATTGAAAACGCTGTTATGGAAGAAAGTTATATACTGCCTAATTAAGGGCAGATGGCGATCATATTGTTCTCGGGTTTAGTATTGAAAACGGTACTATGTATGAGAGTATAGTACGTAATGAAGTTCCAATGAGAACGACGCTGTTTTCACTTACAGAGGGTATGTGTTCGTTTCTATCCCTTCACAACTGTTGCGTAAATTTTCTTTGAACTATTAGCTTATAGCTTCAAATTTCGATTTTGATATATGTGTTTATTAATCATACAATTTCGTATACAACAATACTCGCAGATATACCCACCCTTACTTAATATCACATATTTGAAAGCGTTGTGTTACAAAAATGCTGATCACATATCTCTACTTATATAAAGTTATGTACGTTTATATATTATTCTTTGCGGGAATCACTCCTAAACTAATTAACCGATCATTGTGAATTTGGGAACACGGTTAATTGCTTTAACTGCTAGTTATGTGGACTATGCTTAACTTAATTTAGTTATATGAAAATAAGAAATTGTTAAAATAGGTATGAAACATTAATTAATAACTATTACCACAATGCCCGTTACTTTGCAGTAATGTAAGGTTATTTTAGACGACATAATATGAGTACAGGCTACAATGTAAACATTCGAAAATTCCATTAAGATTCAATTAATAAAGATTACCTTAAATTTACTTTTTTCCTAAGACTCTTTAAGCTATAGCATGAACTGTTATACATTG
Source organism: Sepiola atlantica (assembly GCA_963556195.1). Taxonomy (NCBI): domain Eukaryota; kingdom Metazoa; phylum Mollusca; class Cephalopoda; order Sepiida; family Sepiolidae; genus Sepiola; species Sepiola atlantica. Next base: position 46,611,509 of record OY744530.1, on the reverse strand, counting down.
TCATACGATCATAATTAACGCCCCTACCATATATTAAATGTATGTTCAATTTTCCATTAAAGACAGACATTGTGTATGGCTGCGCTATCTCTGCTATATTTAAAATTCATAAAAGTTTGCTGGATTATATTTGTGTAAAATATTGAAGATTTATTTAAAAAAATAGCAATAAACATAACTGTTTGCATGCATTTAACGTAAAACGTAACAGCTAATGGACCCGCATTTTTCCATTTTCATACATCTTTTCTTACTACTAGAAAATACACATGAGTTTCAGACGTATAACTTTACGAGTACGAATTATCGATTTTCAAAAATTGTTAGACGTTACACTAAGCAATGATTGAATGTAGCAACCAATATGCCCGTAGCGGTGAAAACAAAACGATTTCGAGTGATAAATCTACAATATTTGCAAACTTTACGTTAAACCATTCTATCGATTAAGTTATGGGGCTGCATATCGTTTGAAGGAAGAGTGGCTTACATATAAATAATGGTATCATCAATGTACTGACTTATATACACATGTATCCAAGAATAAATTGTCGACCTTTAAATTTGGTTAATGAACTCAAGAATCTTGATATCTGAGCAGGTTAACGTCCCCAGGCATGTTTCACATTGCCTTGCAAATTTTTATCTCAGTGAATATGCATTATAATATTTCCAAAGATAAAAAACTGCTTTCACTATAATATATAGTTTGTGTGGTAAAATCAAGAGTTCTTACCTGGCCAATTAAATACCAAAATGATATTTAAAATGCGGCCACTTAATATACGCGTTTATTAATTAGCATTCTATTGTTTACTTAGTCGTCACTGACCGGCAGGCATAGCCAGAGACTGGGCAACTGCAATTTATAAAACCTAACCGCATTAGACGTAAATACGATCAGAGATGCGCTTCAAATAAGTATGGCTATTCAGTCCTCGCATTTAGCGATGTTAATTATATGTCAATATGATATATCTACATCCATACAACGTTACGTATGTTTATATATTTTATGAAAAGGAATGGCCGCAGTCCTTGTTTCATGATTTTTGTATGTACAACATCATATATTCTCTTTCTTAATTACTTGCTCTTGTCAATTCTACTTAGAGATGTGAATTAAAGCCACCGAGAAAAAAAATGACAACTCTAAATAATTCACAGTAGATACCGAAAATACGGCTGAAATCAGGTTGAGCAATAGATTCTCGTAAGATGATCGACGGTAAACGTTGGTCAGCTTGGCTATTACTAAATTGTTGATTTGACAAGATATGGTTTAGTATGTTACATAATATAAAAATCAATCGTATAGATAACAGTACGACGCCCTCATAAATTGACAAACCGATTCCTGACATGCTGTTTGTCTCAACAATCAATGAATCTCCTTTTCTCTGCCTTCAAATAACCATGTGTTAGATGCAGATATTTTTATTAAAATCAAAATACTATTTTGTTTTTCATCTTGACTTTTTCTAATTATTTCGCTCGGTATCACAAGCTTCATCATAGATTTATACAAATGAAAGATATTAACCATATTTTTTTCAGTAGAATCCTTCCTGGTCTTGTAGAAGTGACGTCCGATGTTGTGTGAACTTAACAGAGTAAATGTATATTTTAAATTTGAACTTAAATCGTGCATGGTCGCTAGTAGGTATACATTTTGGAAAGTTCATTTTTTAAGCATCGTCAAAATTTAAAACTTAAAGAAAGGGGCAAAATACCTTAAAACACATGTGTTAGATGCAGATATTTATATTAACATCAAAATACTATTTTTTTTCATCTTGACTTTTTTCAAATGATTTCGCTCGGTATTACAAGCTTAATCAGATACTTAAACAAATAAAAGGTATTAACCATATATTTTTTCGTAAGTAAATGTCTCTTTTAAATGAACTTTGCCAAATGTATACCTACCAGCGACCATGCGCGATTTAAGTTCACATTTAAAAGACCAGGAAGGATTCTCACGAAAAAATAAGGTTAACACCTTTTATTTGTTTAAATTTATGATGAAGCTTGTGTTACCGAGCGAAATTATTAGAAAACAGTCAAGATGAAAAAATAGTATTTTGATTTTAATAAAAAAATCTGCAGGTATTGAATCTTCATGCAGTATATTATGTATTTATTCTAGTTTAAAGACTATCATATTAAGAATTTGGAAAAGCCACGAAGAGACAAATGTAAACTATTAAAGAAAATATATTTCTACAGCATTACCATTAGTGTGTATATAATTTCCTTAAAAAAACATACACATATCTTATATTAAAATGTGTTCTTCTCCATGTGATGAAAATATGAAGAATTAGAGCATGCGTCCATGTTGTATAAAAGAACCAAATATCAGATGCATTCTACAATGCATACAGATATGTGAGCCTTCCAATTGACTATCGATCTGTACTCGA
>OY744530.1:46569083-46596583 GCA_963556195.1 Sepiola atlantica | reverse complement strand
AACATATATCTCTCATGAACAGTAATCTGGCGTCTATAAATAGTCGCTGCCTCTATGCATGTAATATTCTGAAATCCTACAAATAAGTCAGATAAACCGCTTAACGGAATTGAACGAGCTAAATACGAACCAAAGGAATAAAATGTTATTAAAAGAATCGGCTTTAACTGTCATTATTTATTGAGGTTATCATATCTGTAAACGATAGTCGCTGCTCCCCTGACCAGTTGGGTCAACATTATAAATTGGCGTATACTCTTGTGCTTTTAATCCACTGTAAAAGTAAATAGATATATATATTTAAAACACACTGCCAGAGAGCAGGAAAATAACACTTCCTCTTGTTGATTCAACTAAAATTAAAGTTATTCACTGAATAAGCTTCGGTGATATCAGTTATCAGTTAGAACAACTATAATTATGATTTTTAAAGGCTGCTGCTGTTGTTGGTTAGCGAGTTTTATATGAATGCAGCGGATAACATTGAGATGTCTATATCGTCTGCTTTCGTAGATCGAGGTTCTAATCGTAGCGTTGGAGTACTTCATGTACGTGAAAGATTTAAGGCTATCCGCGACACTGTAATCGACATGAACAAAACATTGTATAGTATAATTGGAATCGAATATTATTATATAATTCTTCTCTCATACGGACACTACCAAGACAAGGGATATGAAGGAAGTGTACATCCGTAAGAATAACACAACTGATGAAAAATTAAAATAAACAAGTATAACAATTATAGAATATTATCAACAAATTTGTACTTAATCTATTCACACTATTCAACTATTTTGCATCTTCAAGTATTTGTTAATGTTATTTCAAATGTTTAATTTTCCCTCTCTCTATCAAGACACACTTCATATTGTTTTCTTTTTTCTTCAATTTAGACTAAGCGAGAAGCAATGTGGCTTTCGTTCTGCTAGATCAACATCTGATGTGTTGACTGTAATATCACACATGATCAGTTCACGGGGGCATCGTTTCTAGAAAACTAGCTCTTGACATATGACAAACCCTGTCAAATCACTTTGATAAAGGTTAATTTCACAAGCTTGCTTGAGATGAAATGTCTGTAAATGTACTCCCAACGATCAAATCTTTTTTCACCGATAGATTTATAAAAGTAGTCGTTTATAGACAGAAGGCTGAAGCACAGAGTATCGGCGCCGGCGTGCGTCAATGTTCAATTTATAGAATAACCCTCTTCCTGATATTCATTAATGATCTCTTAAATAACATTCTACAATCATTTGTCAACAGTTATGTTGATGACACAACCATGTATGGAAACACTCTGAAGAGCACTAATGGACAGGTTTTATCTTAGCTATCTCTCTTCCTACCTGGAGCAAATGGTTTCATGGGGGACCATAGGGCTAGTTACGTTTAATGCGTCAAAGACCACGCTCCTCCTTTCTAAGCACCAACGCTCCGATCCCCACTTTGTCCCAATCTAAATGAACGACTCTCCTCTTGAAAAGCCTACTGCTTTGATAAGATCATGGGACTGGCTTTCTCGCAAGACTTGCAATGGAAGACTGACATTAAATATCTGGCTAAGACCGCTGGAAATATGGTTAGATCATTCTACCTTTCGTGAAGGTGTCTCACGCCCGACAAAATCCTCTACCTGCACAAGAGTTAGATACGTCCGAAGTTGGAGTAGTGCTGCCACATATGGGGAGGTGTAACTGAGGTCACCTTTTCATGCCTTATGAGAGTCCAAAACTGACTTCGAAATCTTTGGGGATGTTCTCTTCTCTTCCTTACAACCACGCTCTCATAGAAGAGATGTATCTAGTCTTTATTAGCTATACTGTTATTTTCATGGCATATTCTCGACTAAGCTCGAATCTATGGGCCCTCTTTGTAAAACATTTACAACTATAACCCGCCTAGCTTCTACCACTGTCAAAAGTTATGTTCTTTCTCTCGTGCTCAAGACGAAACGAATCTTCCATGAGCAGAGTTTCATTCCTAGAACGGCCCGCCTGGGGAACACAGTGCCGCAAGCCTGCTTCCCAACTGACTACAATATGGTCCAATATAAGCATAGTTCTTGTTGAAATGGCCCCGTAATTAATAAATGTTGCCCTGCTACAAACATCGTGCGGGTGATCGCGATTTTGTCTCACTGTACACCATTCAAACTTTCATCCTGATCTTTGAGTTGCCTCTCGGCCTTGATAAGCAGTGCCCTTTATTGTAAAAAAAAGAAAAATAGACGGGGAATTCCGTTGTTTATGATAAGTATTTTAATTATATTTCCATGCTAGACAAATCTTAGTCATTGCACCAATTAACACACATGTTGAACAATCCATCTCGTGTAGTACAGACACATTAAAGTCCACAATAATTATTCCTGACTTTTTTGCTTTTCTTGTAGACGCTTTTTACGTCATCACCACAGACTGATGAAATGCTTCTTTTTGTAATTAAAGTTACTTATTTATACAGGGTGGGCCAAAATAAGGGTCCTATCTTTAAATTTGAATAACTTGAATTTGAATAACTTCCACAAAATAAAAGTTAAACTCACCAAACTTTATGTGTGTGTAGACTGACCCTTCCGAGATTTTTTGAAATAAACAAAACAAATTTTAGCCGAAAAACACTTCTTAAAACTTACAAAAACTAAAGTATTGTTTTTTACACTGTTTTGAGTTTTTTAAGCAAAAATAATGTTTTCTAAATGAGGGTACGTTCCTTAGGGCTAATACGGCTCATGCTTGCTTCGGAAGGGGTCCTTTACTTATTCTAAAAAAAAAAATTTAAAAAAATCAATAAATAAAAAAGTTATGAATTTTTAAAAATAGGACCCTTATTTTTGCCCACCCTGTATAACCAATTACATCATACAATAACCAAACGCATCATGAGCTACTAAAATACACACTGCAATACTATTACTCACTCAGGCGTATTTGCAGAAACTTTCGCATAATTGCTTCAACATTATTAGATTTATTCGTAGATCAACCACTCTCTCAAATACAACATTCACATATACGATCGTCATGATACCTATTCGCTGCAAATTATCTACTCTACCTGCTACTCAAAACACGCCGCCAACTTTTATTACATTCGGAACTGTTAAACAGAAACACCGTCAATCATAGATTACGGAAAAAGTATTCCGCTATTCCGAACTCATAACATCTATACGTTACAGAATAACATATTACGTTAAAACAAACACATCATGCGTTGCATTACAAAATCACAAAATATACTTCCACGCGTCGTAAGTACACTTCTTGATTTTGTAACATTAAAAATAAAAATAACATAGTACGTATCATACTAATACCTTTATTTAATGCAACTACCACATGTTTCATTCGTAAACATTAAAAATAGATTACGTTTAAATAACATTTCTTTCACGCTTATTCAATGATATTTTTAAAAAGAATTATCTTGAAAAAAAAATGAGAAACACACCGCAAAACTGGTCCTTGTTCTCTTAACACCCCATATGGCCCTCTACGAAAATAACTTTACAATCGAGTTCTACCTTTCATTTCCCCACACATACGAAATAAACAATTGCTTATTCAACATTATTAGGAAGCTCATAGGTTATTTGGGTCACGGAGTTAACTTACACTTTCAAATTCTTGAGAATTACATACAAACTAAATATATAACAATAATCGTAGTACTATTATTATTTAAAAAATAAGCATGTTTGATTCCTGAACTTTAAAAGAAAAAACTTTTTTTTAAAGATTTTCTTTAAGGAAACTAAAAGTTTTCTTTTTTTATCGCAAAAGAAATCCGATGTACACAGAAGAAAACCTGTTTTTATTTTTTATATATATAAAACATCGCAGCCCACCCCTGAAAGATTTCCACATTTAATTTAATTGGCAATGCGTAATAGACTGTTGCTTACGAAATATTATTAGCGAACTGAAGAGTTGTTTAAGTCACGTGTTTAATTTGGGCAACAAACGCATTTTCCACAGCGTGGTGTCGCCGTTATGGATGGCATCAACAAGTGCACAGATTAGAGTGACTTGTAATTGAAAAGTCAAGTTGTGTTTTCTTTTATTAATGTTTAACTGGTCTTAGTAAAGTTTTGCGCATACAAAGATATATTGTATATTTTGATGAATCTTACCTTAACTGACCCAAATAACCCCCGAAAATTTTAGAAGTCTGATAAACATACAACAACACATGTTTTCGTTTTTTATCACAAACGTCACATTTCCCACCCACCCCAACCAACACATAATATGTTTTCTTTTAATTTATTGGCCATGAATAAACATTGTTTTATTAAGAATTTGTGGGGAACCCAGGATTAATTTGGGTCAGTAAACAATTTTACAGCGTAGTGCCGCCATTACGAATGCCATCAAAAAGTGCACCAGGTAGATTTAATTTTAATTGAAAAGTAAATTTTTGTTTATATTTATTTATGTTTAACTGATTTTAATAAAGTTTTGAGAATTAGAAAGATTTATTACTTATAATGATGAGTTTTACTTAAACTGGCCTAAATTACCCCCGTCAATGTATTAAAAGCGTTCATGAAGTAGTTGGCATTCACAGCCATAAACAACTGAAAAGAAGATGATACTCTGTCAGTGAAAAATAAATCATCTTCGACAATTCTTCATTTCTACAAGATCGATTTCGGAAACATTAAATCCCACCAGTGTTTAACTCTCCAATCTTGGGGCGACAACTAAGTAGCAACAACATAGTGAATGGTAAAAAGTGCAGATTAGTTGACATTGGAGAAATATAGGTTGATATTTAACATTTGTAAATGTGATCTCCAACCAAAATTGGCAATGAGGATTGGAAATAAAATTGCCTCAGTCGATAAGGATGTTTTTTCACTGATCTTTGAATATTCCACACGTATTCTTAAATCACATTTACTTTTGGCGGATGATTTTTCTTTTCACGAATAACCTGCTACTCACAACGGTAAAGAGGAGTCACCCGAAACATCATGAAATATATTTTGTTTGATTAAAAATGTTTATAAATCCTATTTTAATCACCTAAATTACTTACAGGGTTCTTTTAAACTTTTTTGTACGAATTTATACTCTAATACTTTTATTTATAAAATATAATTCATATTTATCCCGGCCAAAACAGAGGCACGGGTCCTGCTAGTAATTTATAAAGGATAAAACCAAGCACAAATCTGATGGATGTAAGCAAGACATTTATTTACTGTGGACTTCATTCGAAACTAATGACTAGAGGGGACATACTAGATAGTGAGCGAGTGAGAGAGAGTGATCGAAGTCACTTATATAAGTTATATAATGTAAGCCCATCTTGTGCTATTGTATGCTTCCAACGGACTGAGTGTTTGATTGCAGCCTCTTTATTTCTTCCAGCGTGTGAGGCTATATCCGTTATGAAAATATATTTAATGTCATTAAGCTACACAGAAGCTTTTGCGTTTCAGCCCCGTAGGGAATAATCAGGCTAAAATGCACGGAATTTGTGTTGACGGGTGTTTTATATATACACGGGGTGTTTAGTATAGCTAGTTAACCAATCAGGTTTTCTTGTAATTAACTTAGCCAATCGTTTGGCTTTTAACAAAAGTGTGATCCTATCCTATTCAGTTTTCTATAGGTTGCCCCATCCCTCTTTTTACTTATACATGCAAGCAGGTGCAACTCTATCTCCTTTAAGTTTTAGTTAAGTTTGTTATTTATTTATAATTTGTTAATTTATTTATTTATCATGTATTTTAAACCTACGGTAAATTTTATTCTGTGTAAGCAGTTGTTTTCTATTTAACTTCTACAGGGTATTTTAAAGTTTAGGATTTCAAATTTCTCATTCATACATAATTTTCACGGGCCCTCCACATTTCTACATATACTACCGTCGTATTATTTTCCATTCGATTATTGGTGAGTGCCCGCTTTCTTTGAGCTCTCAATAATGGTTTGTTAGTGCTGTTTTAATTCGGCGTTCTTTGCTTTTAAATGTGCTTTTGTGGTCGTAATATCTGCTTTTCCAACCTAGTGTTGTTTGGTAAACAATACTTTTGTGTTAGACATTTATTTTGTAGTAGACAAAGTGTACAAGTTATACAGTTACAGCTTTCCTCTTCATTACTAACTTTTTCATTCATATTTGGGTGATTGCAAGTAGGGTTTTGTTATTACTATTAATAGTGCTTATGTTGTTGTGTTTTTTTTTAAAACGTAGTAATTATAAGTAAGTGTTCCATCTGTTAAGGGAGAGAACTCGCACTATTTCTTAATTAAAACATTTTAAATCTCTCCTGAAGTGCTCGAGCTCAACGAGCCTAATTTTCCATGAATAAATATTTATTATCCACAGAAATATATGTTTCATCTTCACCAAAAATTATCAGCGTGACTCACATAACCTTGCTGCTGGCTTAATGATTCGAACCATGGGCACGATACATACAGAATGTACATTTTTCCTTTTAATAAAAGTCGACAATTGACCAGAAATTTAAATTTCCGCAGTATAAGTCAGCATTCATTTGAATAATTAAGGACACGGTATTAGAAACGAACAGCAGTAAGACTCAATGAAAAATGAAGAGTACGGCTATGGAACAGATGGTTGGTTCCTAATATCCATGCCTTTATATATATATATATATATATATATATATATATATATATATATATATATATATATATATATATATATACATACACATATACATATTTATATATATACATATTTATATATATACATATACATATATATATATACATACACATATACATATTTATATATATACATATACATATATATAAATATATTTATATATATATACATATATGAATATATACATATTTATATATATACATATACATATATATAAATATATTTATATATATATACATATTTATATATATTTATATATATATACATATTTATATATATACATATTCATATATATAAATATATTTATATATATATATATACATATTTATATATATTTATATATATATACATATTTATACATATATTTATATATATATACATTTTTATACATATACATATATATATATATATATTTATATATATACATATACGAATATATATATATTTAAATACACATACATATATATATATTTATATATACATATCTATATATTTATATATATATATATATTTATATATATATATATATACGCATGTGTGTGGAATTACACAGGTTTTTAGAAAATTTTAATTACGCAAAGTACTAAATCAACTGAGTTACGTTCAAATCAGTTATGCTATAATATAATTGTAGACGACATGGCAAAACCTACTGGTCGTATTAAGATGCACACACTGAATAGTTTACAATTTATTATTTACAACTAGGATGTTTCAGTCGCTCGCTATTGCTACGCAATTTAAATCATATTATTTACTTGAAATCATTTTAACGACACACGTCGATAATAAAAGACACACCTAAACAAGAAAAAAATATATAACGATAAAAAACATAAACCTCCATGTGTTATATTATGACGGGCCCTGTATTTTAAACGGGTAGATTAACTAGTATCAAATAGCTAATTTTGTTATTGAAAGATGGGTTTTGTTTCTAGACTCAGAAATGAGTCAGAGAAGTGTTGATCCAGGAGTAGCTATAACAAATTTAGACCTGACGTGACCTTGAGTCAGAGATCAGAGTGAGACGTTTTTGTCCCGATATCGTGCGTGGGAACAATGATTACGTCACCACAGAAAACAATAACTTAGTTTTTAGAATCAGTCTGTGCCTAGAGGCGATACCGCTCAGACCGGCTGCGAAAATGTAGCCGGTAAAAAGGCAAGGCCCCGCTGTGGGGGGCAGAAGATATCCCAGAAAGGAAAGAAAATAGCCCGAGTATGAGAGAGTCGAAGCCGGAATCCCCCTGACAGCAACCGAACCAAGAAGTAAGAAAATGGTGTGTTGAGAATAAATAAATTTGTGTGAAATATCCCTTCAAGAAAATCCGTGTCTCGTGTGTTCATTTTGTCTGAGTCAGACTTCTTCCTTCGATTAAGACGACACAGCCAGCGAAGACTAGACGAATCACAGGCCAAGGAAGAGAACAGAAGTTAAGACGACACAACCAGCGAAGACTAGACGAATCACAGGCCAAAGAAGAGAACAGAAGTTAAGGTAAACTTTGAGATTTATTTGAGATTTATTTGAGAACTGTTTAGAGACCTTAAGATACGTATAAATGCTGAGATGCCGTGAACAGATACGTGGTTTTAAAAAGGCTTGAGATGCCGTAAATTGATACGTGAAGATTTAAGACTGTGGTTACGAAAGTATAGAGAAAAAGTGATATACAGTTCGAATTTTATAGAGTAAAATGATTATGAAAATGATATAGATTAAATTGTATCACCGGAGGTGTTAAGAAAAAAGATTGAAATCACTATTAATCCTCTCGTGAACATTTCGCGTTGTTTTCGGCCGGAGAGGATGTAATAGCGAACTGTTGAGGTGGTTTTGGAGAAATGCCTCAGTCGGAAGGATTTCTGCGTGTAGTGATAAAAGAAGCTCTTTCCCCCCCTTGCTGCTCGCTACGTTTGAATGTCAGTAGTTATGTAACACATGCTCTTCCCCATTTTCATTCTGTTTTAATAATCATTATTATTATTATTATTATGATCAGTATTATTATGATAGTTATTATAAGTATTATTATTATTATTATTATTATTATTATTATTATTATAATGAGATATTCTGCGTCTATATCAAGAGGGATGACATTATTTTTCGTTTCCGTTTAATTAGTATAAGATATTATTCAGGATAAGCACCTCCTTATTAACTCATGGAATGTTAATTTTCTATACGTGATTATTCCTACCTTTTTTAATATTTGTACTTATTAATTAAGCCTTATTTTTAAGCATACGTTGAATTTGCTTACGTGGTTTTTGAAGCGAACCGTGAACACCTACGCTCAATTCTATGTTAAAGATACTTATTATATTATCCAAAACGGGTGATATACTGTAAAATAGACAACCAGAAATAAAACAGCTTGCGCCTTACGTTTTTCTTGTAATTCGTTACCTGGTGATCTTCACTTCTTAACCGAGTTACCTATTGAACTGACGACCATATTAGTTAATGGCTTTCTGTAATTTGCATTTCGTAATCCTATAAACACCCTCTCTTACAGATAAGCAAATACATAACTACACTCTGATTGAATTTTCACTCATAACGCTGATAGATAATATGACTAAAACCTTTGATTTTATCAGATTCTCCAAGTAAAATAATGAACAATTATGGTAACCTAATATTTTTAAAGTGATATATACTCTTAGGTTGAAAGTTCTGTCACTGAATAAAGGAAGTGAAGAATAAAAATCAATTCTCCAAATCAACAAAAATCAAATGAACTTATATGACATAGCCAGATATATGGAATGCGGAATTAAAACAGTCTACACTGGTGAAGAGCGTATCGGTGTCAGTTCAATATCATCGGAATGTAAGTGGCTCTGACAAAAGAGCAATAAAGTACAGTAAAACAAATAAACACTAATTGCTACTACAGTTCAGTTGCTTGAATCAGTCTGTTGATGCCCTCAGGATGCCGTGACCAATTAATTGGATAGTATGCTCTTCAATCTCAAGGATATGTTATATTACTGAGAAATATTATTAGATAGTTAGAATATGATTGGATGCTCTCCCAATAGCAATTTCTAGGTCCACATACGGCCTACTGTTCTAAATATGCAAATAATACATAACCCTATTCATTGTGTTAGTAAAAACAGATATAAACGCTTTTAGAACGTTGATAAAGCTTGCATGATGTCTAAAACTTACGTCAATATGTATTTTTTACTGACACAAAAAAACAATACTTTAAGTGATTATTAATTGATTACTTATTGTTTTAAAGATCTATTGTTAATACTTAATAATTTAATATCAACATTGTATTTGAAATCAATACAACATTTCAGCGATCTAGTGATGCTCTGGTGCCGGCGGGGCAAACTCCTTGATTGTATCAATCACCTAAACTCAAGTATATATAATAGTACTTAGAAACCTTATGAGAAAGAAGATATAATATAATTTGATGCTTCCTCTATTCGGAAATAACTTCGCGTCCCCCACCATCCACGCTGCTGCTACATTCGAAACATGCAAATAGTTCATACAACAATGATATGAGTTCCAGACTACCACGAAAACTGTGTCCTCAGTTGAAAACTGTGTAAATGCTCGAATGAAGTCTCTTATAGAATAGCAAATCCTTTCTGCAATCCAACTATATTTGGTACGAATAAATTTCCATCAACATCTGACTTGTTGACCAAGTTCCAGCAAGGAATATCCAACAGTCTTCATCCTATCACCGTTTAATGATATGGACATCGGGAAAATTACAATATCTCTGACACACACCTCTATTCGCACTGGGCTGATTTAGGCTTGGGTGTCTCTTTTCAATTCAGGAATAGTCTGCGGATTGTCTTGATAGACAGTATATTTGATATAAATTCAAAGCTAAACATAATGTAGATCTCAGTCAGGACACAACCTCCTACTGATGAGACGTTCACCAAAGTTTTGTTCCACAACATTGAACGACGATATAACAAAGATATGGCCGAAGTTTGATGGACTAGTCTAGCATATATGGTTGGATTGAAGCAAGTATTATGTATTTTAAAACTCATTTAATTTTTGCTGGTAAAATATCTGTATGTCTGAGAATACATTTTTAACGTTCGCATATATCCTCATTTTTTACATGAGTGTAAATGGAAACAAAAGGAAAGCAGATTGAGGCTACAAAGGTCCAGTTACTTTAGATTACGTATCAACTATTCGAAGAGATTCCGAGTTATTTTTTGTCTTTTGTTTAAAATGTTTCAAGTCTTTCTCTCAAAGATCATAGTCTATTTTATTTTAAAGTCATATTGGATTAAACACTTCGTTGCTTAATCCTGGTTCGGCATCGACCGAAGAACACGAAAGCATTGGATAATTTGTTATGGATTTTGTGAACATATTTCTCATTCGATTCTTTCGTATTCATATTCAGATAATTACTTTGTTATTCCTATCTAATATTCGCATATGCATCAAACAATACAGAGTAGTATTTAAATTTATTTCAGTGCTTCGAGTATATATGTTATTAAAATAGCATACTCCTTAAACAATAAGTTTTCACCAAATTTTAATACTGTTTTAAAAAAATACATTATTGAATAACAGCTTAGGATAAAATATATTCGAACTCTCTGATACTTTTATTTGATGCATGTCAGAGCCAATATATATATATATATACACACATATATATATATATATATATATATATATATATATATATATATATATATATATATAAGGATAGTGAATTAGAACAACAAGTCTATTATGGTGTACGGTCGTTTCCAAAACATTCTGGAAATACTTTATTTCATTCTTTATTTAAAAAAAAATAACCAACAAAAGCTACTCCAAAACGCGTCTTCATCAGTGCCTTTACCATCACATCTTACAGAAATTTAAGGAAAAAATAACAAGCTCGTCTCAGAGGAACATCCATTGAAGGGAGGGCGTACATAGACCAATATTGGAAAGAGCATAAGTTACATATATAAAATAGGAATATAAAGATACAACTGATAATAATAATAAAACCTTATAAACATTATAAGGATTATTAAGAAAAAAATGAAAAAAATAAAAATAAGAACAAAAATAAAGAGTAAAAATAAAGAGTAAAAATAAAATATAATATAAAAATAAAACTAATAGAACATGTGAAGGAAAAATAAAATCAGGGGATAAGAAGTAAAATAAAAATAAATATCAAATAAAAAATAAAAATAAAAATAAAAGCAAAACTAGAATAAACTAAAAAATAAAAATATAAAAATATTAAGATATAAAAATATAGGAAAATATAAAGGAATTAAAAAATTGAAAAATAAAAAATATAAAAAAATATATAAAAAATATAAAAATATAGAAATACATAAAATAAAGAATGAAGTGTAACAGAGTAAAATAAAATAAAATAAAAAATAAATAAAATATAGAAGATAAAATAAAGTAAAATAAAAATGTAGGTGCGATGATAGGAATATAAAGGAATACGTATATATGAGCAATATAAAAATACATACATATGCAGACATATATACATACATATATATATTCATATACAAACGCACATATATACACATACATAAAAAGATATAAGAAACAAATAGGTTAATAAAATTATAAATAAGTAAATAAAAATTGTTAACTTATAATATAGAATAAAGGTAAATTAAGAACCTTAGAACTATAAATGAAAATAAGATATAAGTTTAAATAAGTTCAGGGGATAAAGGTTGATTATTATCAAGGCTCCTTTACTAGAGTTTTTTTAAAGAAAACATAGCGTGATAGGATGATTAGGGTAGGAGGAACAGCACATGGGAATGTATGGACAATGGTAAGATTTAGTGGGATAAAAGACACCTTATAAAACATTATAATATGAGAAGGGTCAAGGGTGACTAGGAAAATAAAGGATGTAATATAATAGATTAGCTGTATAGTTGGGACTATATTAACATCCGTGCACGGACAGGTGCAGGAGTACATGAGAAATGGGGAGCAGAAGGAAGTTTTTCTGTTAATTCTACTAGTTTCCCGTTTTTTCTGGTGGTTTACAAAGAGGATAGAAAGCATTTCATAGGAAATAGTTATCATATTTCTCCGATTGGGATCCTATATGAATCCAACGTTCAAACCAATAAGTCAAACTGGAATTACATTAGATGTGGGAGGGTGAATTATATCAGGAAACGTTATAAATATGGTCCGGGTGTTATGAGTTATTCAGGAGAAAATCGAAGTAAGGCAGAATTTGAGCTTCGATGGACTAATATAGTTCTTTGATGAATTGGTTGGAAGAAATGAATAAATTGTTTTAACCCACATTTTATTGGAAGAAAAGCCGTCATACCTCGGAGGTGTTAATCCTTATTTTTTAGAAGTCCCTCTTACATGCGTTATATGCATGTACTCCAGTTATTATAGTTATTATGAGAAAATTCAAAGCGGTAATTTGTAGATATTTGTTCACAGCATATTTTCACCGTGGAAGTCAATGAAGTGCTTCTGTTTTTGATTTCTGAGGGTGGTTTACGTTTAGGATTTTTAAGTTATTAAAGCTAGGTTAGGGGTGGGGGATAAATATATATATATATATATATATATATATATATATATATATATCAGTGTGTTAAATTACATATTCCTATGGGTAAAGATTGCCCTCTTTTAGAAATGTCTGAGAAGAGACATGAATATTGCTTTTTTTAATTCCACCACAAACGTTACATAACACTACTAAGTCATGTGTAACGTTTGATTTGGTGAATCTTTTTCTACAGGACTCATATCTTGCTTGGTAGCGTAGAGAACTATTTTGTTTAAAATTGTTTTTGCTAAACAAATAAATTCGTATGGCGATCCTTGTTTGTAGTGTAGGTTATCTATTCTAAAATAAATGTCACCCGGATATTGAGTGTTCCTGATAGTTTTATAAATATTAGACACTTGGATATTTTAATTGACGTGTGATAGCTTGTTTAAGTTATTGAATACCAAATACAAACTGAGACTGCGTGTAATCTCATATTACTAAGGTATATACTGCCTTTAAGCAGAGTCGTACATTTTTCTAAGTATTATCTTCTCGGCGGCTGAGAGCAATAATGTTGTTGTGTAAATTGTAAACATATATCGGCATGACAATTATTACTCTATCAGTGTTGATGGGTGATGGCTTTTGATTGTCTAGAACTCCATGAGCGAATAATTAATTAATTGGTTAGAGTAATCACTTGGAGGAGAAAAAAGGAGTCGAATTTATATCGAGTGTATGTCCCAATGTTTGCGATTTTATAGAATCGTATACTATAAGTTAACATAAGAATGCATAGTAACCTCCTTATCTGCACGCTGATACATTTTCCAGGTGTTTTTGTATCAAGTCAGCAGATATGTTATTTTAATAACAATTGTGGTTCCGTGTCAATTAACCGCATTCTGATTATTCTGGCCAGGTGCGAGTCCGTGTTAAGTTCGTGTTATTACTACTAGATGCCATGTTCGGTGCACAAGTACAATATTAAACATAACTATAATAGATAGTCAATATGAAAATGAAATATAATAGTAACTACAAACAAACTGAAAGGGCTCTTGATTGTCACGTTTGATTATTGAAATATGCATTGTTTATTAAGAAAACGTAGCGAAACCTTTGCTTGACAAAAACGGATGAAAATCCATTGTTACATGTACTAAGTATCTCATTGGTTAAGTGAATGGCGATGCATTGATGAGAACATTCTAAAGAAACGTTTCCAGTTGTCTATATCAAGCGTTTAAAACCATATGTAGGTGTTTATATTAGACACGCACAAAAGAAAGAACGTATAAATGAAGTGGCGAAGGTTTCCTATAACGAGCTGTAACTTAGCGAATACTAAAAGACACAAATCTAGTGTAAATTAATGAGGTCTTACTTAATTCTGATGTATGTAATTTCGTTATGGAGTTGCATAGTAGAGGTCTTCTCTCCCTAACCCATGTAACGATCACGCAAAGGTTACGCAACACTCACGCTGATATAAAAGCGATTCTTGAGTCAATTACATCCATATTTACTCTTTGTGTGCCTTAAACGTCAAAATGGCTCATAGCTGATATTGACAATAATTATAACTCTATACTATGTGATAATATGCAACATATGAAATATGTAGAGATGACGGGGTAGAGTATATGGCTTTTCATAAGCTAGAATAAGATGTAATAGGGATTACATGTAAGATAGTTATTAACAGAATTAATTAAATCCACACTAGCATCTGATTCAGTGTGACTAATTACTCGTCCAGAAAGCGCCGTTTTTATACATGTAACTGGAAGGTTTTCTAGAATATTCCTATACATGCCTCACAAATACTTTGACCAATGTGCTACTTAGTATATCAAACAAATTATGTATATTAAGTAAAGCAAAACTTTTTACTTAATAAGAGATCCTCTCGAAAAACACTAACATCAACCATAAATTGAGAGTAAATAGAAATCGATATTTTTCACACTATATTCGCGTATGTACTTCCGATGAGTTCAGAGCAACATTATTCAGCACTAACACAAAAGCTCTGAATCAATATCGAATCATATATGTATGGGTAAAACAGCGAAAATAACGCATCTTTTGTAAATTGTTTTTAATAAATGTGTCTACAATATTATTTGCATATTTACGTGCTATGAGATTGATAGTCGATATGCGTTTCTATCTATTGACTAAAGTGCTTAAGTAGTATGAACATGAAAAATAAGTATTGACATACATGTTTTGTGTTGCGTAGTTTGTTTTTGTTTGTGCCGTGCAACCGTTACTTATTTGTACGTATGTATCTGAAAAACTGCCCCTTGACGGGTTTATGTTCTCATTACTATTATAATCACCATCAGTAACAGCCGGAGCAGCAGCAGCATATTCGGTGTAACACCTGTTATACATGTTGTGCGACTTGTAGAAATTGACTTCCAAGTTAAATATATCCGGCCAGATCTTTATCTTTTATGGAAATCGCTCCAGAGCAGGAATGAATCGCCTTGAATTAAAGAGCATAATGACACTACTTTATAGTCAAAAATAGTCAACGGTTAATGTTAGATGGGTATATTCAGATCTGGAAAATAACAATTCTTCTCCCTTGGCCAGAAACACCGCTCATGGTATGTTAGGACTAAAGGACAAAATACAGGAACCGAGACTTACGAGGTGGCCTTTTTCTCTCAGCCATTCTTATCACTTTCTTCTATGATTTACTTGGCCTTCCACGTGAACTGACCTAGTGTACCTCAAAGGTTCTACATCTACTAACCTAATAACTGACATCTATTTTAAACGTAGCCATTCCATCGAAATCTTCTATTCTGCACACATCTCTCTCTCTCTATATATATATTAAAAACCTTCTCATAAGGTCATCAGCTTAAAGTTTGTCTTTAAGACACATAACCCATTAATCGTATGGTTTACACATGAGTTTACTTCATACAACGCTAGTCATGTGTTCACTTCCCTAAATGATCACACTGCATCACATGCTTGACAGACTCTGCCCTCGATGGCAAATGCTAAGACTACGCTTGTTTGTAATGAACTACCCCCATCAAGTATTAATCACAATAGAATATGTTCCTCTTTGTTTTACAATTGTATGACCAAGTGTATTACACTTCTGAACAACCTCAATAGCTTACCCATCGAAGTATGCCTTCTCCACATCTGAATTCACATCCGTTGGTATTGTCGTGCACTTCTTGAAACTGGTTCTAATTTCCTAACTTACCATTAATTCCACTACACTTCTAAAAGTGCAAACACTTACTCGAATAGAAATGTACATACATGAAAATATATTTCGACAAAAAGGATTAGGTCTGTATTAAATATAATTGTTCTGCCTGAAATTTTGGCAACGTACTGGATTTTTATCAAAGCTAAAATCGTAAACTCAGTCAGTAAAACGAGTAAATAAAAATGAACGATGGTATATATTTTGAAAACCTATGACTCTTGATACGTACTCAGGCAACAAGAAGAAAATAATTTTGTGTTCAATAATTGAAAAAATTGGGAACGCAGTGATATTTGCTAACGACCAGCCTTGTCATGAATGTGTAACCTTTTCATCGACGTTCCTTGTCTTTGCCAATTTCCTAAGTAAGTAATATCGTATCTAATCTATTTATATGACAGTACAGATAAAGATAAGTGGGTGACTTTCCTACGCAGATATTTTATTCATTAAACAAATTATCTGTCTTGCTGCCTTTAGCAAAACAATGTTAGTTGTGCTCGGACGGTTTTCTTTCTGTTATATTCGTGATACATAGTGTCATATATTGATATGATTTTGCGAAATCTGATATATCCACGACATTCTCTGATGTCACGTACGAGAACTGAAACAATATTACTCCTCTTTTTCGGTTTTTGCTCGGTCACCAACTACAACCAATCCGAGCGGTGTTTATGCTATATGAATACGTATATAGCAAATTAATTTCATCATCAAAGACAGACTTTTCTTTAAAATCAAAACGAATACATTCCTCGGATATATAAATATTCGAGGAGAATAGAGTGGTCCAGCTGCAAATGGTAGCTTGACAATGAGGGTTGAAACATAGTAAGCCTTGATTATCAGAACTGTTGAAAGTGAGATACATAGTCACCATTATTATACTGTTGCTGGCTGTTGTATATTCAGGGGCGGAGGGGACGAGGAAGTCTCGTGTGACGTCATGAACGACATCTAATAGGCTCGAATGACCACTTATCTTGACTCTCAACTAAACTTAAGACGTTTTTAGTAACTGTATAGCAGACCCACACACAACTCTGGCTTCGCGGTAAAAGTTTGGGCATATCTGAAGAAATTTAAAAGAAAAACATGGAAGAAGAAATAAATGTTCACTGTGTCTCTATCGCTGAATGGTCGTAGCCCTTCGAATGCTAAAATGCAAGACACTTCTATTAGACTCGTCCTTTATGGATAAAAAATAACTATTGCCACAGCTTTATGGGTAAAAATATATGATGAAATATTCGAGCGTTCACGATTAAAAACTACGTTTAATTATTTACGATTAAAAATTAGAAGACGAAAATGTAGGACGAAGATTTCGGTTTAGATTAGAACATATTAAAAATTTAAGTTGTATAGCGTCAAGATTCGAGATGATTTACACTATGGAATTAAAGTTTGGCGACAATTTAAAAACGGTTTATTTACAAAATTGGTAAAGATTCGGGCGTTCACGATTAATTATTTACGATTAGAAATAAAAAGACGAAAATTCAGGACGAAGATTTCGATTTATATAGGAAATTATAAGAAAACTTAATTGGTTATAACGTCAATACGGAATTAAAGTTTGGCGACATTTAAGCACGATTAATTTACAAACTAGAGTTTTACTAAATTAAAAAAAAAAAAAAATTACTAATTTGTTAACATTTACCTTTACAGTTATAACTCTTATTGTAACTATACTTTAAAAGAATTGTTATTTTCAAAGAACTTTAAAACGTGCTGTTGATTTTAAACCTGTGCCTGTGTCGACATTTAGCCATCAGTTCGTCTCGTCTATTTAAAATGTTCTTGTCTTCATATTTTAGTATTCTAATTTTTTCCTCCAGGCACAAATTGCATCTATGTCTAAATCCTTTATGAGTGTTCGAATGACATAGTATGGACCACGAAATAGTTGGTGTTGAGTTGTTATTTTTTATACCTTTCCACGCTACTTCTCTCCACAACGGTTAAAGTAAACTTACATAACCGGTATAGTCTTGTCGGTATTCATGGTAAAATAAAATAGCCTTAGCTGACACCCAATAAAATCATTCCGGTCTGAAATGTATAGGTAATACTTTAGAGAGGGGTATCCCTTAAGCTAAACTGTTATATCTAATTAAACTAAACATGTTTTATTTAAGAGTCATATTTAATCATATGGTTCTATTTGCACACTCTTATGACAGGGATAATGATCGAAATATATATATATATATATATATATATATATATATATATATATATATATATATATATATATATATAATAAATCTATAAATCAATAAATAGAATGCATTTATATAAATTTAGTTCTAGGAGTATTATACCCTTGGAATACTCTTAAATTAACTTATAATAAAAAAATAAATAAATATGTATTTAGATATTTACACTTTATGTATGTATATGTGTGTATGTATTTTTTTATCCCTAACCCCCCTTCCCCAACGTTTCTTCTTATCCCCCCCTTTTCCCCGTTCCAACGATTCCTTCCTACCCCTTGGCATTGATCCATTCCACAATTCAAATTCCTTCTCAAATTTCAAATCTCATTTCTAAATATAGTTTGCCTTTAGTTATCCCCCTTTTCATGGCACATATTATAATACGACCCACATATGAATTTAGATTTAGAATTGAATAAAGAAAAAGAGTAAAAAATGTATTAATTAATCATACAAAGTAAAATATAAGAAAATAATAATAATTAGTATATAAATAAACAAATGTTTATAATATTTTAACTTTAGTTGAATAATTGTTTAGTTAAATTTTGACATTTTCTGCGTTCCTACTTCCAATTGTCTGCTGCGGTATTTCAATTGTTTGACACCGGTTTTTCCCGTTTTTTCGACCCTCTCGGTCTTGTATTGTTGTCTTTTGAAAATGAAAGTTTTTCATTCGAAAATTTAAGATTACCCTTTGCCGAACTTTTATTTTCCAGACAGTTTTTACTATTCTGGTATTTAATCAGTTTTTCGTGAAATTATTAATAAATCGTTTTGAGTTTCACTTTCTCTCTTCGTTTAGTTCTGTTCACTTTTCCATCTTACGGCAACTACATCGCATTGCTACAGCCTCGGATGACTAATCTGCATTTATATATATATATATATATATATATATATATATATATATATATATATATATATATATATATATATATATATATATATAAAGAAACTGGCTTAATTAAAACATTAATTAAATAAATTGCTTTTTGCGGAATATAGCTTGCATTGAGCAACGGAACTGAGCAAAGATCTGCTTCCGTCACTTTTCTAATTCGTTTTCATCCTTCTATCTATCTATTTATCTCTCTCTCTCTCTCTCTCTCTCTCTCTCTCTCTCTATATATATATATATATATATATATATATATACATATATATTTATATATATATGGCATATTCACGTTGACATACTGATATTAGGAAGTTATGCGTCGTTCAGCCTAGTCAATGCTAAATTGGTAATAATTTTGGAATATTAGGCGCTGTATGTGGGAAAATTCCATGCTGAACGCAGTATTGTTTCAAGTCGCCCTGGACTTCTTGCCACTGATCTCAAACAATGTCGGTTCAGGGGAGGTGAGGTTAGTAATTGAGAAACATTTACTTAGCATTTAACTCCCCGGTTTATTTATAATTACAGGAGGTATCCATTGCCTTTCGAGACTGAACGGATCCCTCCAATGATAAGAATGTTCTTTCTTTAGTGAAGGTCATTTATTATGAAAATAATGTACTCCGTGCGATTCGACTAAAATCGATGTCCCAAAATGAATATTGGCAACGGATGTATATCAGATACTCATCGAACAGAAAATTAGATATAAAGCCGCTAATCGAATATTTGTTGATATATTTCACAAATTCTATTTGTACGAGCGACGCATTTTATCGCTAAAATTGATTATATGTACTTTCGACTATATTATAACAATTATAAGTTCGTAAATAGTGGCAAATTTAAAAGGAACTGGCTTATTACTTACTAGTTAAGTTGTATTTTAATCACACAATTGTGTACAAAAAATGGAAATGTTATTAATGATAGCTTGGCATATCTAGCTTTAATTACTTTATTAGAAATAAAACAACTATAAATTAATTGAGATTACAAATAAATGTGTGGGTTTTATGAATATAGAATACATTTTTTAAATGTCTTTTACAACTGATACTTAATTGACAAGAAAGATTTAAAAAATTAAATCTACAACATAGTTTTATAAAACATATATGTAAGTTTAAATAAGTGTTAATTAGCACCGCTATACTGCGTTGTCCGAAGTAATGGAGAACAAAAAGGAAGAGTTAAAATTTTGTGTGACATCTTACTTTTAAATCTTCTCTCTCTCAAACCCTCTTTTTATCTATTCTCCCTCTCAACTCCTTCCTAATTTATTTCTTTACACCCTCATTTCTCCCTATTATTTTTATCATGAAGATGTAAAATGTCTTAAGAAACACTTGATGAATTTATAAATAATACAAAATAAAATTAATCTGGAAGCATTTATTGTATATATCTGAAGAAATATTTAAGAGGATTTTATGTGTATATTCATTTTTATTCTCTGCTTTTTTACGTTGACATGTTATTATTGATTAAAACAGCTCAGTAAAGAAGTGAAAACTATTTATATTTCCGATACAGACATCCTATTTATTTTCCCAACCAATCAAGACAAACATATAGTACTACTTCATTAATAAATTATGTAATAACGTGTTGCTGTGACGCCATCTGTGAAAAATGAAGACATTCCAAACCATCTCTTCTAATTTCGAATTCAACCAGATTGGACGTGCTCTATTGTTTCTCCTTAAAGATCATAACTAAAACTTCACATGGCAGCTAAGATTTCGGTATATAAAAAAATAGACAAGTAATACTACAGTTAATGCGTGATATTTCCCTTGAGCTCATAAATATCATAAAACGAAGAGTAAACTATATAATTTATTTTCCATTATTTTATCCCGAACAGATGCTGACCAAATGCGGTATATAAAAAATATGGCTAGTCACGAAAAAGACAGAGCTGATAATAGAACAGAATGTTACGATGCCACTTTTCGTATCCGATAACCTTATTCAATATTGGTTAATATTTATTTATTTTTTTCACTTGTAAAAATGATGGCGTGGAGGTTACAGCCAAATGTTGTTTATTAAAGAATTACAGCCCACAATGAATACCGGTCATTAGCGCATGCCCTTTACATTCCTAACTAATTATAGTATTTATTATACGACTGCAACATACTTCAAACGTATTCAACATACACTAATCAAACGTCCAACATATTTTCCGTACATTCATAAACGAAAACGTGTCGAAAAGATATAATAATATATAATAAGAAATAAAAGATATAATAATGTGTAATAAAGAGTGAAAACAACAAGGAAAAAAGATTGTAAATATGTCATTATTACTTCTTTTTTAGTATTAATAGAATACACTAAAATTGTATAGGTATTAGATCCCGAACTATAAAATTGCGTATCCATATTTTTCACACTAAAGAAGGCATATTGCCACTGACGTGTAAGGCCTAATGTGATAGGAGTTTGATTTAGAAGCATAACAACATGTGTGTAGAGGTGGGCAGCCATATGTTTTCTTACATAACATGAAAATTTCGGCCTGTTTGTGCGGTTGGGAAAACGGGTATTGATTTACACCTCTCCAGGAGTTAGGCACAAGGCCAGTTTTTATCTTACTCCCACAAATAAGATGTGACCCAAGGTCGGGTCGGGAAAGTGGGGTTTAAAAATTGCCTGGGCATTCCCCGGTAGGGGCGTCTCAGGCAGTAAGTAAAAAACTTACTCCTCCCCAAAGAGGGGAGGCGAAACCTGGGAGGATGGACCTCCTAGAACTGCACAGGACAGACCCATAGACCGGCGTAAATCAAGCCCCGAAGGCCAAGACAATACCAGTCTATGGAGTGCAGTATCGATCGGAACAGATACTACACTTTGATCTTAGCCAAAAAGTTGGGACAGCGGGTAGCAGAAGGGAATTCTAAAGACAAATGGTCCGATCAAGGTAGCTATCAGAGTTGAACATTTTCCGGCAGTTAGGAACTTCATAAGTAAATGGGTTGTATATTGCTGCTTGTCAGCTAGACCAGGCGTATTTACGTCAGGGGGGGGGGGAGTTACATGTGCAGTAGGTTTATTGAAAACCCATCCCATGAGTGTACTCGTAAAACAAGCATAAGAATACAAAAGTGCGACATCAGCTGGGGTTTTGAAGACACTGCGCAATCTTGTAGGTTAGAAAGTATGTTGGCTCTCTGTCAAAGTAAGAGTGTTATTTGTTAGTGAACCACTCAGAATTGTACGACAATACACTATGCACGGACGAATTGAGGTTTTATAAATATATCAGATTCTGGCAGATGTAAAGAGTTTTCTAGCAGGGTAGAAGGAGCCTACCTGCTTTGCAACAGACATGGGATCAATTTCTATAAAATTATTCTAAGGTGGTATTAGTTAATTTTATTTCCCAATATTTCTGAGATGACCTAGTATTTTTTATTTATTTCATATGCATTAACATTACACGTTGACATTAAAGTTACGTTGTGGGGAAACGAAGCCGGTGTTCGTAATATTTGAATTAAGTATTCGAATCATTCGAGCGGCGGTTATGTTACGTAATGTCTATACTGACAAAGGTAAATGTAATAAACGAAACATATATATCTTATAATAATAATAATAATAATATATATATATATATATATATGTATATATGTAGGCTGTTCAGCTGTATTTCAGCTATTCAGTGCAGCGAGACTAGTACATCTTCGTAGCAAATAATCTAACCTTCAAACATCTAGTCGATGGTCGTTATCTCTATCCATTCTGCCCACGGGAGACGCGCTCGTAAATGATATATACTATGTGTATTTATATAAACACTGCCCGCCGCTTCACCGTGCTCAGTTAATTTATTTATATAGAGTTTTGCATTACGCTTAAAAGCAGTAGGAGACATTACCCAACGACGTTGCCCGACCCGAAAAGAGGGGTCTTAGAGCATGACCGAGAAAATAGTCGGTATCATCTTTCTTGTAGTAATATTTATTAACAGATACGAGCTATCTAGATTGCATGGGTACAGAAATTGGAGTGATATTTTCTGAGAGATTTCATATATGGTTCAAGTTGAAATCGTCAGAATAATACCAACTAGAAGAGAATTCACTCGAAGAAGCCTTAATAGAACAACAGCCGAAACATTATACACGTGTGTTATATACGTTTTAAATAAAGATGAGTAAATAATTTGCACGAGAACAATGGGTGCCTCACAAGACTTACTTTCTAGCTTGTCGATGCAGAGACAGCCTAGCCTTCAGGGTGGGATGAAAGTAAATCTTGTATTCGGTCTCTGGCGATGAACTCTCAAGCAATACCTTCTACTTCCGAATTGGTGATCGAGTTACCGACCATCGTCTCTTGTTTCAAAAGCGAAGATTTATTTACAGTTGATTGCCTGAGGCGTTTTTATTCGGGAATGGTGCGGATGGTTTTACAAATATTCTGCACACCTTATGAATTGAAAGTTTTGCTCTTCCAAAGAAGCACTTGATGAATTTATAAATAATCAAAATAAAATTAATCTTGAAGCATTTATTGTTAAATCTATCTGATGAAATATGTAGGAGGATTTTATGTGTATATTCATTTTTTTCTCTGCTTTTTTACGTTGACATGTTATTATTGATTAAAACAGCTCAGTAAAGACATAATGAAGTGAAAACTATTTATATTTCCGATACAGACATCCTATTTATTTTTCCAACCAATCAAGACAAAAATATAGTACTGCTTCATTAATAAATTATGTAATAACGTGTTGCTGTGACGCCATCTGTGAAAAATGAAGACATTCCAACCATCTCTTCTAATTTCGAATTCAACCTCATTGGACGTGCTCTATTGTTTCTCCTTAAAGATCATAACTAAAACTTCACATGGCAGCTAAGATTTCGGTATATAACAAAATAGACAAGTAATACTACAGTTCATGCGTGATATTTCCCTTGAGCTCATAAATATCATAAAACGATAGTAAACTATATAATTTATTTTCCATTATTTTATCCCGAACAGATGCTGACCCAATGCGGTATATAAAAAATATGGCCAGTCACAAAAAAGACAGAGCTGATAATAGAACAGAATGTTACGATGCCACTTTTCGTATCCGATAACCTTATTCAATATTGGTTAATATTTATTTATATTTTTCACTTGTAAAAATGATGGCGTGGAGGTTACAGCCAAATGTTGTTTATTAAAGTATTGCAGCCCACAATGAATACCGGTCATTAGCACATGCCCTTTACATTCCTAACTAATTATAGTATTTATTATACAATCGCAACATACTTCAAACGTATTCAACATACACTAATCAAACGTCCAACATATTTTCCGTACATTCATAAACGAAAACGTGTCGAAAAGATATAATAATATATAATAAGAAATAAAAGATATAATAATGTGTAATAAAGAGTGAAAACAACAAGGAAAAAAGATTGTAAATATGTCATTATTACTTCTTTTTTAGTATTAATAGAATACACTAAAATTGTATAGGTATTAGATCCCGAACTATAAAATTGCGTATCCATATTTTTCACACTAAAGAAGGCATATTGCCACTGACGTGTAAGGCGTAATGTGATAGAAGTTTGATTTAGAAGCATAACAACATGTGTGTAGAGGTGGGCAGCCATATGTTTTCTAACATTACATGAACATTTTGGCCTGTTTGTGCGGTTGGGAGAACGGGTATTGATTTACACCTCTCCAGGAGTTAGGCACAAGGCCAGTTTTTATCTTACTCCCACAAATAAGATGTGACCCAAGGTCGGGTCGGGGAAGTGGGGTTTAAAAATTGCCTGGGCATTCCCGGTTAGGGGCGTCTCAGGCAGTAAGTAATACACTTATTCCTCCCCA
This sequence comes from Sepiola atlantica, assembly GCA_963556195.1. Classification (NCBI taxonomy): domain Eukaryota; kingdom Metazoa; phylum Mollusca; class Cephalopoda; order Sepiida; family Sepiolidae; genus Sepiola; species Sepiola atlantica. The sequence continues at coordinate 46,571,146 of OY744530.1, read as the reverse complement.
AAGAGGGGAGGCGAAGCCTGGGAGGATGGACCTCCTAGAACTGCACAGGACAGACCCATAGACCGGCGTAAATCAAGCCCCGAAGGCCAAGACAATACCAGTCTATGGGGTGCAGTATCGATCGGAACAGATACTACACTTTGATCTTAGCCAAAAAGTTGGGACAGCGGGTAGCAGAAGGCAATTCTAAAGACAAATGGTCCGATAAAGGTAGCTATCAGAGTTGAACATTTTCCGGCAGTTAGGAACTTCTAAAGTAAATGGGTTGTATATTGCTGCTTGTCAGCTAGACCGAGCGTATTTACGTCAGGGGGGGGGGAGTTACATGTGCAGTAGGTTTATTGAAACACATCCAATGAGTGTACTCGTAAAACAAGCATAAGAATACAAAAGTGCGACATGAGCTGGGGTTTTGAAGACACTGCGCAATCTTGTAGGTTAGAAAGTATGTTGGCTCTCTGTCAAAGTAAGAGTGTTAGTTGTTAGTGAACCACTCAGAATTGTACGACAATACCCTATGCACGGACGAATTGAGGTTTTATAAATATATCAGATTCTGGCAGATGTAAAGAGTTTTCTAGCAGGGTAGAAGGAGCCTACCTGCTTTGCAACAGACATGGGACCAATTTCTATAAAATTATTCTAAGGTGGTATTGGTTAATTTTATTTCCCAATATTTCTGAGATGACCTAGTATTTTTTATTTATTTCATATGCATTAACATTACACGTTGACATTAAAGTTACGTTGTAGAGAAAAGAAGCCGGTGTTCGTAATATTTGAATTAAGTATTCGAATCATTCGAGCGGCGGTTATGTTACGTAATGTCTATACTGACAAAGGTAAATGTAATAAACGAAACATATATATCTTATAATAATAATAATAATAATAATAATAATAATATATATATATATATATATATATATATGTATATATGTAGGCTGTTCAGCTGTATTTCAGCTATTCAGTGCAGCGAGACTAGTACATTTTCCTAGCAAATAATCTTACCTTCAAACATCTAGTCGATGGTCGTTATCTCTATCCATTCTGCCCACGGGAGACGCGCTCGTAAATGATATATACTATGTATATTTATATAAACACTGCCCGCCGCTTCACCGTGCTCAGTTAATTTATTTACATAGAGTTTTGCATTACGCTTAAAAGCAGTAGGAGACACTACCCAACGACGTTGCCCGACCCGAAAAGAGGGGTCTTAGAACATGACCGAGAAAATAGTCGGTATCATCTTTCTTGTAGTAATATTTATTAACAGATACGAGCTATCTAGATTGCATGGGTACAGGAATTGGAGTGATATTTTCTGAGAGATTTCATATATGGTTCAAGTTGAAATCGTCAGAATAATACCAACTAGAAGAGAATTCACTCGAAGAAGCCTTCATAGAACAACAGCCGAAACATTATACACGTGTGTTATATACGTTGTATATAAAGATGAGTAAATAATTTGCACAAGAACAATGGGAGCCTCACAAGACTTACTTTCTAGCTTGTCGATGCAGAGACACCCTAGCCTTCAGGGTGGGATGAAAGTAAATCTTGTATTCGGTCTCTGGCGATGAACTCTCAAGCAATACCTTCTACTTCCGAATTGGTGATCGAGTTACCGACCATCGTCTCTTGTTTCAAAAGCGATGATTTATTTACAGTTGATTGCCTGAGGCGTTTTTATTCGGGAATGGTGCGGATGGTTTTACAAATATTCTGCACACCTTATGAATTGAAAGTTTTGCTCTCCCAAAGAAACACTTGATGAATTTATAAATAATCAAAATAAAATTAATCTGGAAGCATTTATTGTTAAATCTATCTGATAAAATATGTAAGAGGATTTTATGTGTATATTTATTTTTATTCTCTGCTTTTTTACGTTGACATGTTATTATTGATTAAAACAGCTCAGTAAAGAAGTGAAAACTATTTATATTTCCGATACAGACATCCTATTTATTTTCCCAACCAATCAAGACAAACATATAGTACTACTTCATTAATAAATTATGTAATAACGTGTTGCTGTGACGCCATCTGTGAAA